>OZ023212.1:58535571-59073071 GCA_963995525.1 Escarpia spicata
AAATTCTAGGGAGGGCAGCTGCCCACGCACTTTTCCCCCTGTTCCCGCGCCTAAGGCCCGTTGTTCGTATTGCACGAACCAGGAAGTAACATAAACTATTTTATCTATACAAGTGCACGTAAACACCTCATATAAAGTACCTATACCTATTCATAATCATAACCCTAATCCTAAACTTCAACCTAACCCTAACTCTAAATATAACCATAAACATAACCTCTTATACACATCAAGCCAACTATCCATTTGTTCATGGAGGGCTAACAGGAAGTTCTCTACAAACCTTCGTAAAACGGCCTCTACACGCCACCTAGTGAGGACGGAGAGGTGCAGGAGCTGTGACGATACCTGTCGGCGTGTTCTGGTTGTAGGCGTACGAGCTGCTCGGACAGTTCCTCGTGCTGAAGAAGAACAAACTTCTCTTCTCCTATTGGATGACGAGCACGAACGGCATCAAGGAGGATAAGGCGCGAGAGTGTTACAACTGCCTACTCGACTGGTCCGACATCTTCCTCTGATGACGTCATCTCTGACGTCACACCCTCTTCCGCAGAATGTTCGTCCTTCGCGGCTTTTTATGTTGTGCAGTCAAGTGTAGTTTTCTTGCGCAGATAGAGCGACCACCCATGTCGGTCTTTTCATAGACGGTAGACAACAGTACTAGACGATGTCGCAATCGGTGACGGTACGGCTGTGTAGATGGTGCATAAATAGTCTGCTTGGTGTGAACGAATTAAACAATAAAAAATGGCCTGTTCAAAGCGCTATTAGTTACACATCTTTAACTCGTGGTGCAAGCAACAAGCTCAATCGCGGACGTGTCCGGGATTTATCCAGAGAAGGTTCGCGTGGAAGCTTTTTAATGGCGAACGTTCTCAGAGGCTGAAGTTTTAAATAAACATCTGATACATACCGTTTTAAATGTTCTGCCACAATTTAATTCGCTTCCGTCAATTGGTTTCGGACGCATTTCGGAAAAATTGAACAAATGAAATTTCTGTCCATTACGAGGTGCAAGCTCTTTCTTACAATTGTTTAGTTTTGATTAAATCATCTGGCAAAATATCGGCGACAAAAATGCAAGTTAAAAGTGGTTCGGCTCTGTAGCATAAACCTGTTAACATTTTTGCCGGTAATCCGATTTAATATTCAAAGTAAATTTTTTAATGGTTTTACCCAAGATACTCGCTGTTATAAATCCGTCTGCGTATATTATTTTGACTATTCACAGAATATGCCTACATATTTGAACATCAATTAGTGATTAGAACCAGTTGAGGAGACCGAAGTAAACCACGGTCAAAACCGTATTGATAGTTATTGTTGAGAAAGGATGGTCCATCTTGGTAATGGTAGCGTGCTTAAGAGGGCGCTCGACTGCATAGTCGTAACCCTAACCCAAATTAACCCAAACTAATTTATATTTTCTACTACTAACCTTAACTCCAACCTTAAATATGTATAGGCCTACGAATAACCTTAACCCTAGTCAATAATAAGATCGACATTCTCGATTCCCGTCCACTAAGTGACCCTAGCGTTAGGCAGCAGTTGCGCTTGATAGGGACTTCCCCTGTCTTTGTTGGCAGTGAGTTGACGACGGCCCCAATGCCCTCAAGGCTGTCAGCCAATCACACAACACGTCAGCATTATTCTGGGGGAATGTTTTCGGCTTCCCGAAAGGGCATTTTGAATGATAAGAAAGGTGGATTGAAAACATCGCAATGTACGTAATATTGTATAGATTAATATCTAAGAGACATGGAGGCTTCATTTGAAGCCAATCTCGTGAGAGATAAGTTTGTTGGACACGAACACGCATAGCCAATAAGATGTGGCGCAGGGCCAGAGATAAATCCCCAGGGTTGTATATTTGGAATGTACAGTCTGCCGTTAGAAATACGTCGCGCAGCGTTGGACCCTATGTATAGTGAATTGATGCTAATGATAAAACAACCGTGAGATTATTCACATTACATAACCCAGCAAACTTCTGTGTTTAAGTGGATTTTCCCAGTTAGTCATATTCCTGTGCGGGCCTACTGTTTGACGTTCCTTTATATTTATGACCAATCGATGTTCACTCTTCCTGGACGAACTAAACGCCAATAATGATAACTCACGATAAATTGGCGGACGTTCATGAACATCGACTTTTGACTTGAACTTTAGTGAATTTGCAATTACCTTGAATTACATATAAATGACTGGATACCTACCTACCTGACTTGAACTTGCAGATAATTGACTTGATACTTGCCTTGCCAGTTTATAAGTTATATGGTACACACAGATTGCTCGAATATCCTCTGTGTGTTAGTGTGTGTGTGTGTGTGTGCGTGTGTGTGTGTGTGTGTGTGTGTGTGTGTGTGTGTGTGTGTGTTAGTGTGTGTGTGTGTGTGTGTGTGCGTGTGTGTGTGTGTGTTAGTGTGTGTGTGTGTGTGTGTGTGCGTGTGTGTGTGTGTTAGTGTGTGTGTGTGTGTGCGTGTGTGTGTGTTAGTGTGTGTGTGTGTGTGCGTGTGCGTGTGCGTGTGCGTGTGCGTGTGCGTGTGCGTGTGCGTGTGCGTGTGCGTGTGCGTGTGCGTGTGTGTGTGTGCGTGTGCGTGTGTGTTAGTGTGTGTGCGTGTGTATGTGTGTGTGTGTGTCTGTGCGTGTGTGTGTGCTTACGTTTGAGTCTACGTGAATCCATGCGAGCGTACGTGTGTATACACAATCTGGTGATTGAGTTTAATGTGGCAAAAATACGTTAGCGGCAATTAGATAATAATCAGTGTCAGCAAAAATAGATAAGCGAGCGAAAAATGGACAACTGTCAAACACATCCTCAAAACGCTTTTTGAACGGTATTGCTAGTGCCATTACGGTTCGTCGGATCCCAACTATCTTGATATCGTATGAAAGTTTACGCTTTCTGCTATTAAAACATAAAATAATGGTTTCCGATAATCATTCCTAATATCAACTAAAAACGGACCCACAACCCGAAGTTGTTAATTTTTCGTTCGGCCTATCTATTTTTGGTGTCAGTCATTGTTGCATATTTAACGTGTTTAACGATTAGGCCCACATCACATAACCACATAACCACATAGTGGTAGGTTGTACATAACCACGAATGTGAGAATCAGCTATTGGTAGTGCAAATAAACTAATTTATCGCTAATGGTTTGGACGTTCCATTATATATTTTGTTGAAATTCTGGTCACAAAAGTATAGCTTTATGACAAAAACATAAGGCAAAATTTGTAAAGAGACAACTGTATGCGGGAATGTTTGAATTATGCAGCAATAGTAATCGCGAGCGAATACCGGACTCATCTCGGTCATCATCGGACGAAGCACGGCATTCATATATCATCCTGAGAAAGAAAGCAGTTTAGCACAAACACAAGTATTAAGAAAATACACAATTAAGGGAATTGTTGCACCTTGTGACCAATGACAGTTCACCTGTGGGTTTCCTTTACTATGTCAACTATCTTTTGTGCCCTTTTTAATAATTGAAATTGGTCCGTTTGGACTTGGTAGGGGAACAGCGAAAGAAACACTATGATGAAGACCAATCTACCCAAATTCCACTGCGGACATGGTCACGTGATTCTACGAGTAAAGGAGGCCGGAACAAAGGGGACCTGCTAAGTAAACAACTCTTCCTGGGTGCACAGTTCTAGGTATTTTTTTAAATAATGTTACTAAAACTCGCTATGGATTTGATCTGAAAGATGAACCCAGTTTCGTTTTTTGTAGTTGATCTGTTCAGGCCATGTAACACTGAAAGTGTACCCACTCTCGAGTGTCCATGTTGCCTCCTCGTCCACGCAAAGAGGACACTCTTCCGGTGGCAACAAATGCGAACCAATCCAATTTAGAAAACAGACGAAAACAAAAAGAATACGAAAAATCATAATCTCATCAATATAATCAAGGCTTGATGCTATTTAATTCTCATGATATATACTTAAACATGCGCGTAATACAAAGTTGTGTAACACAGGGAAGGTTTCATACTGGGAGGTGTCTAGTAGGATCGTGTAGCAGATTAGTTACGCAACGGTACGAGCCACGCGAACTAAGTGACGAATGCGATGACGCCGAAAAAAGTGTTGTTGCCAAATTCATATTGGGTGGGCTGAGCCGGAGCTTCAGCATGACTACGTTGTCGTCGGATCCTGACTTCGGAAGACAAGGGGGTGATGATGATTTTTTTTTGCGGCGATGTTCACAATTTCGGAGACACATTCTACAGCAGGTCCAGAGCCAGGCATAGCGCGGCAAAATTTTCTCTTCCTTGTGTGTTTTGTATTGCCATGTTACATTTCAAAATGTCTGCTCTTACATGTTTGATAATAACCTTCTTCTTCTGTTATTGAATGAATGACTTGTCTTGGTGGTAATAAGCACAATACATACATAGCATCATATATCACCAATGGCAGCGGAGATAAACAATCTTACTTGTAATTCCTTATTTAAATAAATGTATTAATATAGTTATCCCGTTTCCAAATGCAGAATTTTGAAGAAATTTTGTTTTGAGAAAATGGCTGTCAAAGATTGCATAATGGATTTCATTACATGATATCGACATGCTTGATCCATGACTAAAACTCACTTAGAGGTACGTAATTGTCATAGAAGTGAACTTTTTTGATAGTATGCATACAAAGGTATAATAATATGGCAGAAAACCATTTTCAGTATTTTTTATCAAAAACACCATTTCACCTGGGGTGTCTGGCTTTTCTACATGCTTATTCCATGCCAGATCCTGTGAAATTGTAACACCTAGAAGTTTGGCATGGTCTACTTGATTTACACCTTTTCCATCGATCATTATATTCGGGATAGAGTTTCGAAAAGTGCGGTCTTGTACAAAATAGATGATCATCTCTTTTGATTTTCCTGAATAAATTTTCATATTATTCTGTTCTGTCCACCTAGCAGCAACGTCAACCGATTCTTGTATAACAGATACACCCTTTCTGTCGCATACTTCGATCAATGTACTGTCATCTATATACGTATACAACGGAACAGGCGTTTATAAATCATGTATGTAGACAAGGAAGCATTTAGGTCTAGACAGTGTTCCTTGTGGTACTTTCCCATTGGGGTGACCAAAATGCGAATGTCCATTTCCTATTTTTACTTGTTGAGTTCTGTCCAATAAAAATGTTGCCATCCATCTTATAATATGTGAAGGCAAACCACACAACTGTTGCTTTTCTAGTAACAAATGATGATTAATAAGGTCAAACGCTTTGCTAAAATCTAGCATTACAACTCGGACATAAGAATCCAATTTATCAGTCGCCTCATACCATTTGTGAACCATTTCGACAAGAACGTCTGTTGTGGAAGTTCCACTAATTCCACCAAATTGTTTAGCATCAATTTCTCCTTCAATTGTGTCATCCAACTATTTGATTATTATTGATTCAAACACCTTAGCAGCTATTGGAGTTAGTGATATTGGTCTAATATCTTTTTCAATCGACACAGGTGGATTTGTTTTGGTAACGGTATTATGTTGGCCATTTTCCATTCCGTGGGGGAGTACTCCATCCCTTAGACTTGTTAAAAATAGCAGTTAATGGAGGAGCGAGGGCGTTTGCGTGATTTTTTAGCACCCACGCAGTAATGTTATCAGGCCCAGTAGCCATGTTCATCTGAACATTCTGTAAAGCTTTGAAAGTAGTCATTACACTGATAACATACTGATCTGGCCGTTCCTTCTGAACACCTCTTGCATCAGCATTATCGTGCATTGTTGGAGACACCGACTGACGTGTTTGCGTCGGCGGCAGTGATTGGTCTATTAGTGAATTCGTACGTCAGCAGTAACTGATATGCATCAAAGTGCAACCTATATGTGGGCGTGCGTTGTTACGAGCAGACAACGCCGCGGAATACTCGACGTAGCGTGCTGTACCTAGATAATTGATCTCTCTGCACGGTCCGGATTGTCACGCGTAATAAAGACGGCCGACCTCGATCAAAACAGTTGTCTATCGGGTAAGCGATAACTACTCTGTAATAATCAAAACGATGGAATTTGTGTGAAACTTACTTGAATGCAATGGAACAGGATATATATATATATATATATATATGTATATGTATATATATATAGCAGATAAACCGAAATCTGCGGGAAAGAAAATATAGGCAGTATCACGCGACCTGTTTGTTAGCACTGCCCATTTACACGGGCGATTTTTGTCCGATTGTGTCGTACAACATCATATTGTACGATGACATACACACACATTTTGTGCGCGTTCACCCAGAGGTGCCAAGTACCAGTTTTCAAGATGTGTTGGCAGTAGATGAGGATCTGGCGCCACGAGGCTCGCGCTGCAGTCGCGAGGGGAGTGCGTGCAGAAAAGGGAACCGCTCCATGGCAGGATAATTGCTCAATTTTAGGGTATATGTAATTATTTTGGTGCATTTGCTACGTGAAATGTTGTTTGAGAAGCATAGTTGGATTCAAAACGAATAATACTGTTATTAAACCGTGAGATATTGGTCTGGTGGCAGATTTCTCCATTAAAGCGGTAGATCGTGAGATTATCACAAAATGAAGAAAAGGCGTGAGTTCTATCGCCAAAGCGTTATATTTGGCCGGTCTGGTTCACACGAGCCACGTGTCACATTTTTTGTTGGAGTTATTAGAGACCGACTCGAATCAATCGAGTCGGTCATTTCTACGACTTGCGACTTGACTTTAATATAATTAAAAGAGATGACCCGGGACTTGCCTTACGCTTGGAAGTCATTGACTTTCGACTTGGCTTGTCTTGAATGCACTCGAATCAGCGCCTGTCTCAAGTACAGTCAGAACTACGTAGCGGAAACGACTTTCTGAACGCAATGCACAAAACTACATGACTTGTATTAATCATGATCATGATCAATAACAAAAGTTCGACCTAGCAAGTTTAAAAATAGTCTCAAACTTCTGTGTTTAAGTGGATTTTCCCAGTTAGTCATATTCCTGTGCGGGCCTACTGTTTGACGTTCCTTTATATTTATGACCAATCGATGTTCACTCTTCCTGGACGAACTAAACGCCAATAGTGATGACTCACGAGAAATTGGCGGACGTTCATGAACATCGACTTTGGACTTGAACTTGAATTTGCAATTACCTTGAATTACATATAAATGACTGGATACCTACCTACTTGACTTGAACTTGCAGATAATTGACTTGATACTTGCCTTGCCAGTTTATAAGATACATCGTACACACATAGTGCTCGAATATTCTCTGTTTGTGTTAGTGTGTGTTAGTGTTAGTGTGCGCGCGCGTGCGTGCGTGCGTGTGTGTGTGTGTGTGTGTCAAAACTAGGTTAGCGGCGATTAGATAATAATCAGTGTAAGACATTGTTGCAAATTTAACGTATTTAACGATTAGGCTCACATCACATAACCACATAGTTCTAGGTTGTACATAACTACGAATATGTGTGTACATGTTTGTGTGTGTATATGTGCGTGCGTGCTTATGTCCGTACGTGTAAGAGATTGGTTGATTCAGTGATTCATTGAGCAAGCGAGCGAGCGACTGAGTGAGTGAGTGAGTGAGTGGATGAGTGAGTGAATGAGTGAGTGACTGAGTGACTGAGTGACTGAGTGACTGAGTGACTGAGTGACTGAGTGACTGAGTGACTGAGTGACTGAGTGACTGAGTGACTGAGTGACTGAGTGAGTGTGCATGATATTAATGCTGCCGTTTTGGGGAAACTTATTATACACGTTATATTTTTAATCGCTGTTAAGTTGTAAACTATACTGCGGTAATAACCGCACATGAAACACGTGGACATTACTGGACTGTAACCATGCATAGACCCAACGACAACTGCCGCGTGCACTGTAACTGTAACGTTGTTCTCCTCCTGTTTTCCTGTCTATCAGGGTTGATGCAGACCTAGTTACTGATCATCGACTTATGTTTTGTTTCCTGTTTCTTCCCCTCTTACACTGCTGTCTCCACCAAACGTCTCCACACCCTTCTATCTTTCGCCCTCATCCCCCACTCCTCTCCCAATCCCTCCAAATCGCTCTTTACACAATCCTTCCGTCGCAAGCTAGGTCATCCTCGCCTACTTTTCCCTTCTATTCTTCCGGAATCTGCTTTCTTTGCCAACCGTCCTACTCCCATTCTCTCCACACGTCCATCCCACGGTTACAAGCAATGGTGACACATAAAACTATTTAGCGCGTCATTACCGATAGGTATATCATTGCCGTTGCTTGGTCAATGCACATGCATTCAACCGTGACTGACGAGTAGTGGCCTTGCGACCAATCACATTCCCCGTTTTGTGGGGAATGCCACTTGCCAGCCAGTCCACGACACACTTCCTCGGTAAGATTCCAGTTCACACGGTGTTTGTCAAACCAGGTGGAAGCACGGACGAGATACCACCGACACGATAGAGCGAGAGCGCCAGAAGGCTAGCAACCGAGACGCGGGTGGCGCGAAATCGACCCATTAGCAAACGACACCAACAACATGGACTCGAAAAACAAAGAGAACAAAATCTGGGTGGAGAGGTTGCTACACGAGATCCAGATAGACCAGCTCGACGAGGCGCTGGCCGACCGAGGACTGAGACCTGAGGAGATTCGCCTGCTCCCCAAAGGACGGGCCGTTCTTATCTTTGAACAGCAATCAGGTAAGACCGCCATGGAACGTATTCTTCGCAGGAGCAATGGCCATATAACCCAGATTTTATAAGGACAGTTTGTAAACAGAAACTAATTAGAAGAGAGTGAAAACCCACGTTTGAATCCTGACCAGGGGCGGACCCAGAAAGGGTAGTCTGTGGGACTCTAAAACACCCAATTGCACTCCTTCGGGCTCGCCAAAAACCCCACTGGCAGCCGAACCAAATTCATATTGGGAGGCCAAACTCCAAAGGTCGTGGGGCACATGCCCCCCAGGGCCCCCTAGACCCGCCTTAAAAATGTTATTAATTCTTATTTCCACATGGTGCCATATATCCGACCTATAGGGCTAATAATGACAAAGTATTAAACAAAATGACCAATTCAAACTGTCCAGGAGACGTACCGTGGAGCCCTGCATTCCACGAATTAATGACTATAATTATATAATTATATTATAGTTATTATTTTATATACAGGCCTTCTAAGTAGGTGGGTACATAGATATGTTTTCGTAAGAATAAACATGTCCTCATTGATACAGATATTCAGTTCAGTTAGGACGTATACTGTATGGCTTACTTATATATCACTACATGATCTACTTAGGCCCGTGTACAATAGAACACCTCCAAGGTGACCATCCAAGTGACAGGTCAACTCTGACCTTGTTAAAGTAGCTGCTAAGTTAAAAACTTACATAGTGTACAATTCTGGCAAAACGGAATACATACATTATTGTATTATAATCTGCAAAAACGCTTAGGTGTCCTATTATCAGTTTAAACTTGTTGCATAATAATAATGACGACGACGACGATGATGATAATAATAAGATAATTTATTTTGTGCCAAAATCCTCGGAAGCTCAGATAAATAACATCCCCGATTTTGTCAAAGAAAAGCTTAGTACACATAGTTCACAAGGATTTGCCAAGTATGTTAAACTTAATTTTTTTACAAAATTATCAAGTAACCTGCACAAGACAAAATTGCTGTCAACTTCATACAGTACAAAGAGTGCCTTAACGACAAACATAATAATCATGTAAGCTTGCTCACACTGCACACATGCTCACATTCATAAAATGTGTTTTTCTTTTTCTGAAAGAATTTGATTTGGGTGATGTATTGATTCAGTTAATTTTTTATCACAAAAGGTGGCTCCTCGATAGCGACTACCATAGTCTTAGAGGAGTCTCATGACCCTACTTTTAGTTATTTACCATACATTATACCATGTTTACCACAAGGTTATATATTTGTATTATTATTGTTTTGACATGGATGTATTGTATGTGTTATTTGAAATGTCTAAGTCATATAAAAATAAATCCTTCTTCTTCTTCAGAGGCGCATAAAAAGTTCAAAACCAAATAGTTTGTCAATATCAAAATCGATAAGCAATATTCAGGTTGTCAATAGATATGTGGGTGCGCCAGGGTGCTACTAATTTATGGCGGATTAAAATACCTGCATTATCAAATCATTCGATAAGATTTAATTTGCTCCGAAGGCCAATAACATGCATACCTGGTAATGTGTCTTATTAAATGAAGGAGATTGTTGGTCATTTTAGACTGACTGATAGCATAATAGGCTCTTTACAGAATTGGTTAATTCAATTTAAATATCAAACAGATTGTTATAAAGTAACCGTTTTTCGGTGGTTGCCGTTTCCAAGAGGTGGCCGCTTTGAGAAGTTCTCCTATATTATAGATGATGGAAATGGGTGGGGGATTGGGGGCTGAGTACCCTAATATTCTGTGTGTGCTGATTGATATATCGTTTACAGTTGGCGGTTTTGGGCCTACCCGTGAACCTCGGGGTGCAGTTGGGGGGGGGGTTTGGTGTGCATGAAAAGGGAGCATTCGGACGCCTAGACAATAGTTATTGACAGTTTGTAGTGAGCAGACTGGGGGGTATACGATAATCATGAAGCTAACAAGAGCTGGTTAACACTGGCAGTCTGCTCTGACGAAGTATCTGCCTATGCGCGACAAGTGGTGCCACCTAATGGGAACTAATATAGTTCGATCCTAAACTTATTTTACGGAATACGGTATCTTCTTTCGGCAGACATCTATTCTGTAGCTATACATATAAGAAGAAGCTATGGTGTGTTCAACATCGCCACGCATTTGTTAAGGAACATTTATCTAGACTCGTAAGTATATTTCTGTGATAGTGCGAGTGATTAAAAATACAAATAGTGTCGGAGATATCCACCAGGTGTGTATGTTTGTGAGGATGGGCGCCATTGACTGGGTTGTGTGCGTTGATCACAGATGCGACGGCTTGTCTGAAGGAGCGCGACATATTCCGACATCTGGGCTGCACAAAGGATTCGTGTGCCCATCTGATGAAATACCAGCCAGGCTTTGAGGAGGTGTACCGTGGACAGGATAATGTGAGTACAAACCGAAACTAAGATAAGGGATCTCAATGCAATCAGCAATGTCAATGACTGAAATCTGAATGAGTCAGACTCAATCGTCAATTATCAATCTCTTTCATTCTCATTCAGCATTTCAGCCTCAGCTCAGGCTCAGGGCCATTGGCAGTGTACCCATTGATTGGGCATTGGTGTCAGTGACATTGAATGTCGTAACAAATGGACTCTACCAATTATAATTATATAAAACAAACTCACTGACACTGGCACTGCCACAATAAAACACGCACGCACGCACACACACACATAAATCACTATAATTTCATTTGCATAATTTACTTACTATAAACAACTTTTAAATAAATTTATAAGTCTTAAATTAAAACTTGTTATAATTGTGTATTCATGATCGGGTGTATGTGTGTATGCGTGTATATGCGGCTAGCGTGCGTGTGCACGTGCTCGTGTGTGCTTCTACTGTGCGTGTATGCTCATGTGTATACAATGTGTAATATATGTTGAAGAGAGAGTTGTTAACATACGGAGAACTTTATAAGTTGCTATGCTTACAGTTGGTTCAAGAAAGACTCAGCAAAGACATTCGTGACCTCTTCCTACGGTCACATGACATGCTAACAAGACTGACGGAGCAGTATAAAATCATGTGGTTTTACAGCACGTCTCATGGCCTCTACCTGCGCGGCCCAGCGGAAGCCGTCAAACAGGCGTCAGGCTACATTAACAACAATGTGTCCCATCAGCCCAGTGAAAGTGGTCCGGCAGCGACAGTGACATTGGGTTACCATGACAATAGTGTCATCCAAGTTAACAGAAATGAACCAACGCCAGTGATAGTAAAGCAGACATCCGGTAACGTTAACAGTAAAACGGCATGCCAAGCGAGAGAGAATGGCAGTTGCACTGCAAGACAGTCTCTGGTGCTTCAACCCGAAGGCACGATGGTGGCACAACTGAACAAGAAATGTCTGCCCGGTAACCGCGACTGTGGCACGATTGTTGTGAAGTATGACTTTCCTGAAGGTGTGCAGGGGGTAAGTCGTTGCTATGTCCTTACTTACTAGTGTGTTGTTTTAAAGGTACTATGTATGCTCAATGTAAATGAGCGATCTCTTTCTTTCTGACCATAAAAAAGACCACTTGGTATTAGCAAATTTCAGCTCGTGTATATATATATATATCTATAATTATATATATATATATATGTATATATATATACAGTAAACCTCGCCTAAATTGGATCTTCGCTCAACTCAGAATTCTGAGGGACGGTCGATTTGTAACGTATTTTACATGAAAATCGTCATCTAAGTCGGATTTTCACCTAACTTGGACTAATGAAGTCACTCCATTTGATCCGAGAAAATGTGTTTTTCCTCACCTACGTCGGATCGCAGTATGCAACAAAAATCACTTGGTTGCTTGGAGTATATGTACAAGATGAACGTCTTTGCAACCAGGAGAATAGAGGCATCAGAAGAAGTCGCATAAGAAGTTGGACTATTTTGGATGCCTTCATTACCCTAAAGTCATTGTGGAATAAAGTGAAACCGGAAATACTTCTACAAAAAGCAGGATTTATAGGTGTTGAACGTCAAGACGATGGTGATGGCGAAGCAGCTGCTTCATTCAGAAACGTATGGGACAAGCTGCGCAAGGTGTATGGTGATGCTGCATGTACGACGGACGACTATGTTTGTGTGGACGAACCAGCAGAAACTTCGGCTACTGTAAATAATGAGCAAATCATTGCAATCGTACGACACCCCGATGCAGACGATTTAATTAGCGATGATATTGATAAGGGCGACGAAGTCTCGGTGTTTGAAGATAAGATAATGAAACTCAATGACAAACTGCTGTTTTACAGATGCTAAGACATTATGGTTTGATGCTCAGCTACAGTTGGATTGAAGAGTTGACCGACAAGTCCATTCTCGTGAGACAGTTGCAACAAAGACTTATGCAGCACAAGATGATTCACACTTACAGTCAATAATAATTATTAAGGCTATAACGATAGAGATTTGTGCCAAAATGAAGCACAGAACTGTTCTAATACTGCATAATGTCTTGTGGACATCAACATATGTAGAATTAGTTTATTCAAGTGTTGTTACATGTACCTAAGGACTTTTAGAGGGCTGTCTCTGGTGTTACTGCTGGGATATATATCATCTTCGGTTAAGTCGGATTTTCGTATAACTCGGATTAAATCACTCGCTCTGATTGAATCCGACTTCGGCTAGGTTTACTGTATATATATATATATATATATATATATATATAAATATGGCTTCTCAGCACAAGTATCGAGTCAGCTTTGTGTTTCTTACATTATCAACATAACACAGATCCATACATAATATTTTTAATGCAATAATTACACTCATATGTTCATAATCATCTATGGCATATGAATCATATTTGTGGTTTGTGCTCATCAGCAGCAATCTGTCTATGTTTAACTGACCCATCTACCAGGATGATAGTGAAACTCCAGCACTGACGTGAGGGTGAATCCAAACAAACTGCTAATTAATATTTGTGATAAGGACAATTATTTACACTCAACCTCACCTTCCTCTTTCTCTCTCCTTTGTCTACCTCTGCTATTCTAATATCTATGCAACATCTGCCCTCCCTTACTACCCCTCCTCCCTCCGTCCCACCCTCCTCTCTGTCTCTCTCTCTCCCCGTCTCTCACCCCCATCTCTCTCCACCGTCCCTCTCTCCCCATCCCTCTCTCCGTCTCTCCCTCTCTCCCCCTCTCCCCTCTCTCTGTCTCTCTCTCTTTCTGTCACCTTATGTCTCTCCTCTGCTCTTCTTTCTTTCCTTCTCTCTTCCTCTTTTTCTCTCCTCACCCTCTTATACACCCGATGAGCTGCACTATATGCCCTCCCTTCATACTGTCATGGTTGGTTCCAGGAGAACCACCCCCAGCCCGGCCGGCCGTACACTGCCCACACCTTCACGACGTACATCCCTGACTCAAAGGAGGGTCGAACTGTGGTGCAACTACTGAAGAAGGCGTTCAGTCAGAAGCTCCTTTTTGTCATCATCTGGTTAACAGGCAAAGACAAGATAGTCATGAAGGACTGTGTGCGTCACAAGACGAAGGCCAACGGTGGTGTGGAAAAGTAAGTAGAAGTAGAAGGCCCTCACACAATGCTGTAGTTGGCATGAGATTTAAGTGAGGTCTGTTCTGTTATCTGGATAGTATTGATTGATACAAATGTCACTGAACTGTTTGTCAATTCAGCACTATGATAATGGAGAATTTGTTTGTTTTAGTTTGATATTTGGTACAAGCATTGCTACAGCCATTTAGATCTGTGGGCACAATGGTCATTTACGGGTGCATGGTGTCTAAAGGGTTAATTATCTAAATTTTACACAACACAATTCAACTGAAGTCAGAATCATGACCTTGTTATCGAGTCTCTAAAACAACAAAGCATCAACAATTTACGCACTTCATATGGGCTAATGGATGTTCTCGCAAGTTTACAAACCAAAATGTTATGCATTTAGTATTGGTTCAAATTCCTCTATAAATACACGGTGCGGGACTTGAGATTTTCACAATCCAAAATTACTATTAGCATTGAATTGTATTGACATGCTTCTCTCGCTAGATGGTGCCACCGTATGTAATGCCTCACGTGTTTTGGGACTTTACGAACTGGTGTGACCATTCCTAAGGCATCTGTTTTATTTTGTGATTTCAGTAATGGATACCCTGATCTGGATTACTTGGCTGCCGTGAAAAATGACCTGGCCGCCATTGGAATCAAGTAATGACTAGTGCTGGTCATGCAGCCACAGTGATAAAGCTAAATATAGCAATACTGTAACATGATTGGTAGCATCAGTTTACACAAAGACTATAGGTGTGCACCATATTGCTTTCAGTCATTGTAGATTTTTATAGTTAATTTATTGTATATATTATTCCATGCCATTATGATTTTAAAAAGAGTGATGTTTTATATCACTTAGTTATACATCCATTTGTAGTGTTGCATTATTAAAATTACATATTTGTTACATACTTCCGTGTGGCATTGTTATCTTAATATACAGTGAAACCTCACGATTAAGGTAACCCTTTGGACTGGGCAAGTGACCTTAATGGTAAGATGTCTATATTAGCGAGACTCACTCCCTAAACTTTACTGTTACAGAAATCATTTGGGACTAATCTAGGGTGAGCTTAATTGTGAGGCGGCTGTATTAGCAAAGTTAACCACAAAACAAAGTTTGACTGTAGTTATAATTTAATCGTTATTTAATCATAATAATGATGTGACCTTATGTAGCGCTGATTCCTGCCATTCACAAGGTAGGGCATTCATGGCATTTATTGCACTATCGGTGCAAATGGCAGCAGCTAATGCCATGCTTGTATGGGTTTCCCTGTGGATATGGATTGCGGTGGTACAATGGCTATAGCACCAGACTCTCAATCGAGACAACCCAAGTTTGAATCCTGTGCTGCCATTTTGAACTTTGGGCACCCTACATTGCTCCAGTTCACTCAGCTGCACATGTACCTGGCTATACAGGTGTACAGTGGTGGATATTTGTGTACAAAGTCTTTGCGCATTAATTGTAGCATAGTTAAGGAGATCAAGATAGCGTTTGATTGAACACGTCTGTCAGGAGTAAAGTGTTAGGAGCCGTCGGACTGCCCCCAATGACTGGATGCCATATAAGAACATGCCTTTACTTTCTATAGATCGAGACCTCGCTGAATCCACGGTAGTTTTTTTTTTCTGGGTGACATCTTATTTCCTATGGCATAAAGACCCGGTTATGAGAAGCAAAAGCTTTTGGTATCTCTTCCAAAAAACACAACTTGCATGTACATGGGGTGAACAAAATTGCCCACATTTTTTAACGGCTGGAAGTGGATTCAAACACTGGTCCCCTCAATCGACAATCCAGTCTCTAATCGTTAGACCATATGCATACAAACAGATACGATATCACATGAAAGATGACGACAACCCGATCATTAACAACAAAAATAAATACATTTTATTTTTTAAATCATTAAATACAGCAGTGTTAGCTCCTAACGAAATAGCTGGACAAACCAGATAAGTATTACTAACTTTGATGATGACAACAACATTCTGTAGAACACCACCACATCCACATGCCTTCTGCTCATGTACAACACCTTTGTACCAACATTACTGGTTTGGAAATTTATAACTTTCTGTCGGCAACTCCAGTACTAAACAACTTTATCTTACGTTCACTTTGAGCCAATTACTAATAAATATTCTTTTCTAACTCTAAGACATTTGTCTGATGAACTCAATTTGATTTTCTTACATAATAAAAAATCTTATCAGATCCTACTTTTGATGATGCTTTTAAAAATATCCCTCCTGGGCAACGAACATATTCCACCACTCCTCAAACTGGTGCATGGCATTCTGTAATCCTGGAAAAATATACTGGATGTCATGATTTATAGTCTGCGTCTGTATGATTTGCATGATATGACTGTCGCACGTTTCTAGGATACACAGAAACAACAAGAGGCGATCACCACAGGACAAAAGCATACAAATTGCACTTAATCACTAACATAAATTATATAAATACTACGCTACAACCTATAGAAAGGCCAACAAAACATTGCATTGCACTCAAGTTTCAGCAAAACGCTTCGTCGCTCCTATGTTCCACCGTCGGATGTACGAAATGGAGCAACAATATTCTCTGTATTCACAACACAAACCAATATAGCCACAGGTATCGCCTGTGTTAAAACTCTCCCATTCATCGTCCTGTCATCCAACCATAAATAGCACTACAGACCGACAGCACAAAGCAATGGGTCCTGCGTTCTTGCAGAAGCGACAAGTTGACAGGGGACACAAAAGCACATAGAACACTCGAGTGAGCTGCAAGGGAAGAGGTTAGCGCTGGTGTGACAAACGCCTCCCAGTGGCACGACACGACGACGACTAGGCATGCGTCACAACATACGATGAAGTCTGTCTAAAACAAGGCAAAGAAGCGAGACAAAATCCTGTTTAAAACAGGTCTGAACATCCGGCCTATGATAACCGAGGCTAGGTCGCCACGCCAATAACATAAGTGATATGCCAACAACATCTATACACTCCATTAGGCTGCCGGTGCCCTATATCGTGGCACTTAACGTCTGCTATATATGGCTCCAAGTAGAGCGAATATTACGATGTAGCAGTACTCCAATCTACACAAACACGGCGTCCCTCTCTTCGCTATCGCTGCTGTCAGAGTAACAGTCCGGGGATAGCAACAACCGTCGAGTTTGTACATCGTCCACGCGCTGCTCCGACACGTGACGCATCAACGTACACCTCTCCTCAATAGAAAGCTCGACCAGAGGATCGGTCTCATCCTCCAGTGGCTCAGTCTGGGAGCGACGCTTCAGCGGCAGCAGGGGGAGGCTGACACCGGGGTGACTGTTGTCGTGGAGATACTGCTCTGCGCCCTGGAGCAGAGACTCCAGTACTTCCGAGTTGATCACTAGTTCATCAGCGCTCTCCTCAACACCACTAGCACCCCCTGTTGTCTCCTTCCTGCCGTCCGGTGCTGATGCTTCCTCCAGCCGCTGTTTCTCCTCCTTCAGCTGAACGTTGTCGAGCAGAATGTTTACGTTGCCATGGCAACACGGGGCGTTGCGTTGCTGGCGGTTGGTGTGAAGGTCATTGTGCCCGACGTCGATTGATGCCATCTCGCGACTGCCGATGTGTGCCCGACAGTTGTTGCGGACATCGTCGCCCGCCTCCATTTGGTACAATTGCTGCTCCCTTGCCGTCAGTCGAGTCACACCACCGTCGTCGACTTCGATGTTGTCCTGCTCGCTGTGTGGTTGTCTCGGTTCGAAGATGTCATCCCTTAGGAAGGAATCCGTGGAAGTATCCCCGAGGACATACCGCAAGTCCTTTGTAGCAAACTCCTTCGTCTTATCAGAGTCTGTCGCGACAATGTTCGTCACTCGAATGTCCTTAATCAGACCGAAGGGGTTCGTCTTTGGTGGGGCGACGTCATCATAGTCGCATCCAAGCCTGGGGCCACCTGGTAGCGAGACGTCTTCGTTGCTTGAACTCTGACCCTGCCGGTGGCCTCCCCCTGTAATGCGACTACAGGTTGCGAGGAACTCAGCGCAGTTGATATCGCGACTAGTGGGCGGGGGCGAGCTATGTATTCTCCGTCGCTGTGTGGCGCCTTCTGGCAACTCACTGCAAGACCGTGGTGGCGACACACTGACCCTCCGTCCGAGACTCAGCTGGGGTGACATGTCTACCCTTACCCCAGCCTCGAACCCAGTCACTAGGTCCTCGACACTTCTGTTCGGGACTCGTGTCACGACCGTCGTGTACTGCGGGCTGAACGGGTCACCAGAGGGCGTTGGTCTCGGTGCCGACAACATGTTGTCTTCCTTACTGTTGTTGTCGGAAGGTGGCGCTACTGTCGTGTCATCGTGCGTGTCTTGCAGTGAAAGGAGAATGGCCAACTTGAGGTCTGAATCACTGTCTACAAGCATACAGCAGAATCAACAGACATTGAGAAAGGTACATCTGTCGCACTAGAAACCACCAAAAATCACAGTTTCCTGAAGTATTTCTACTGGACATTTGCTATAACGTAAATGTTTAGAAGTTTTTTGCAGCGCAAGCATGCTTCCTATGATTGTTGCAAGTTAGTTTTACGTTGTGAACAATCAATTTACATCTCTGTATTACCCGTACAAACCCTAAAATTCATGTGGAATTTTGACAAAATAAAGGCGTTTCTTTTCTTCTGATGGGTCATAAATTAATATCTGAAAGATTGGCACCCAAGATGCAAACCATCTAAGAGGAAACCATTAATATACACGCAGGCATGCATACACGCTGATTGAAACTACAGTGACACAATCATTCGCCTTCATGCAATGCTGAGTTTGTGTTCTTAAGGATTTTGGTATTAAAGAACTAAAGAAGTTTTATTCACTGTACACTGTATGGTGACATGTACTGTGCTGTCCTGTACACTGTATGGTGACATGTACTGTGCTGTCCTGTACACTGTATGGTGACATGTACTGTGCTGTCCTGTACACTGTATGGTGACATGTACTGTGCTGTCCTGTACATTGTATGGTGACATGTACTGTGCTGTCCTGTACACTGTATGGTGACATGTACTGTGCTGTCCTGTACACTGTATGGTGACATGTACTGTGCTGTCCTGTACACTGTATGGTGACCTGTACTGTGCTGTCCTGTACACTGTATGGTGACATGTACTGTGCTATCCTGTATACTGTATGGTGACATGTACTGTGCTGTCCTGTACACTGTATGGTGACATGTACTGTGCTGTCCTGTACACTGTATGGTGACATGTACTGTGCTATCCTGTATACTGTATGGTGACATGTACTGTGCTGTCCTGTACACTGTATGGTGACATGTACTGTGCTGTCCTGTACACTGTATGGTGACATGTACTGTGCTGTCCTGTACACTGTATGGTGACATGTACTGTGCTATCCTGTATACTGTATGGTGACATGTACTGTGCTATCCTGTACACTGTATGGTGACATGTACTGTGCTATCCTGTATACTGTATGGTGACATGTACTGTGCTGTCCTGTACACTGTATGGTGACATGTACTGTGCTATCCTGTATACTGTATGGTGACATGTACTGTGCTGTCCTGTACACTGTATGGTGACATGTACTGTGCTGTCCTGTACACTGTATGGTGACATGTACTGTGCTATCCTGTATACTGTATGGTGACATGTACTGTGCTATCCTGTATACTGTATGGTGACATGTACTGTGCTGTCCTGTACACTGTATGGTGACATGTACTGTGCTGTCCTGTACACTGTATGGTGACATGTACTGTGCTGTCCTGTACACTGTATGGTGACATGTACTGTGCTATCCTGTATACTGTATGGTGACATGTACTGTGCTATCCTGTACACTGTATGGTGACATGTACTGTGCTATCCTGTATACTGTATGGTGACATGTACTGTGCTGTCCTGTACACTGTATGGTGACATGTACTGTGCTATCCTGTATACTGTATGGTGACATGTACTGTGCTGTCCTGTACACTGTATGGTGACATGTACTGTGCTGTCCTGTACACTGTATGGTGACATGTACTGTGCTATCCTGTATACTGTATGGTGACATGTACTGTGCTATCCTGTATACTGTATGGTGACATGTACTGTGCTGTCCTGTACACTGTATGGTGACATGTACTGTGCTGTCCTGTACACTGTATGGTGACATGTACTGTGCTGTCCTGTACACTGTATGGTGACATGTACTGTGCTATCCTGTATACTGTATGGTGACATGTACTGTGCTGTCCTGTACACTGTATGGTGACATGTACTGTGCTATCCTGTATACTGTATGGTGACATGTACTGTGCTGTCCTGTACACTGTATGGTGACATGTACTGTGCTATCCTGTACACTGTATGGTGACATGTACTGTGCTGTCCTGTACACTGTATGGTGACATGTACTGTGCTATCCTGTATACTGTATGGTGACATGTACTGTGCTGTCCTGTACACTGTATGGTGACATGTACTGTGCTGTCCTGTACACTGTATGGTGACATGTACTGTGCTGTCCTGTACACTGTATGGTGACATGTACTGTGCAGTCCGATGATTGTCCCACTTAATGTAACTATGCCGTTTTCATTTCTTTCTAACAAACATTTGCAAAATATATCCATATTGTAACTTCCTGCTACTTATTTACTCCATGTTATGCAGACAAATTGTTAGACAGGTTGCTTTTAGTGAAATACTAATTATTGTACGAAAAATCATTGTCCTGCAAAATATTTTCAGAGCATTGACTGTCTGGGCATTAACCAATGAATGATAGCTATTAACATAATGTTCAATCTCATACATCATAAACAGACAGTGCCCATATCTAATAGATCTTCTTAATCTTAATTTTTTTTACCAATACCTGCCAATATCCTGTAATGCAAAAACTAATAATAATGGAAACATTTGATTTGACTATCATAGCCTGGTAGGTGGGAAACCTCATTCAATCTAAAGACCCGACAGAAACGTATAAACCCAGTGATCAAGGTCATACATACTTGGCAAGGTCATATGTGGATCATCCAGTGTTCCACCTCGATGACTCGCCGAGGGCAAAATATGTGGCTCCACCTGGCTGTCACAAGCTGGACCACGCAAGTCGGGCAGTCGTAAATGTAACGTCGACGCAGGCATGGAATGGGTCAGTGGAGCTGGTGCTGCCATCTGGCTACTGTTGTTGTCTGGCAGAAGACTGCGACCGCTGAAAGAGACGAACTAACAGTCACCAAACAACTGACAAGCTACTCGTCCGATAAATCCACCATTAGGGAATATCAGATAAATCCACCCCCAACAATGATTAGTTGATCAAGACCAAACAATACAAATAGTTTTCTCAAGAGGTAAATATGAAATATTTACATTCTTAGAACAGGACTGATTACAACATTAGTGAGTTTTAAATTATTACAAAAACTTGATGGCATCAAATTATCTGTATTATTTATTACTAAGCCTAGTAATACACTCTTCAACAGATGAACCGGTCGACAAATTCCTTTCGTAAAAACGCCATCAGATACAGGCCTTTACACATGAACAAACATGAACTTCAGGAATACCCTCATTCAAGTAACATTTTAAGCAACACGCATTCCCAGAATGCAGTGCAGTATGAAATAAAGCCCCAGCCTTCCCAGCATGCCCCTCACCTGTCCCCCTCTTTTGGTCGAAGTGGCCCGACGTCTCGCAGAAACTGTAGTCGAGACATTTCAAGTGCTCGCAATAAGTCCATCTGGTAGTCGGTGAAGAACTTGCCTGGAGCGCCATCTAGTGACACAACATCACTCGCTGTATGTGCAATCTACGATCAACCAACTGAATCTATTCTGTTGTTATTGTCACACTGTTTACACGAGCAATTAACAGTCCGGCTGACACTGTGTCAAGACCTATGAGAATTGTCGTGTCCCAGTGGCGCGCCCTTACTGAGAGGGTGATTTCTGTTAGACGGTATAGAAGATTCACAGTTGGATATCATGAGGACATCTGCTGAAATCTGTTCAGTAGAAGTCTGTGACCTTAAGATTTCATCCTTGGATCACAATGAACATGCATTAAAATGGGTTTACTACTTTATTGAGTAGAACTTCCAGAAAATACCCAGAAATCTCACAAACTGGTTTCTATACAGTAGTATATCCCACAGGTATCTCATGGTTGTGATTTAGGTTCTGACTGCCAAGTTCTTTAGAACATGCCGTTATGTTTGTACGCTTCTGATAGAATTATTAGCTGAACTTTCTTGTCTTGATTATGCTCAGGAATTTATGATTGCTACTGCACTCCAGTGGCACTAGAGGCTATTGGGCACTAGTGGACACTGGGCACAAGAGGGTACGGGGCACTAGCAGATAGGGGGAACCAGAGGGTATTGGGCACTACATGGTAGGAGGTTCTAGAGGGTGGGGGCACTAGAAGGCTGGGGGCTTTTGATGGTAGGAGACACTCATGTGTAGGGGGCACTAGAAGGCAGAGGGCATTAGAAGGTAGGGGGCAGTAGAAGGTAGGGGGCACTAATGGATAAGGAGCTCTGGTAGGTACGTGGCACTGGTGGGTGGGGGCACTATCTGGAAGGGGCACTAGTGATTAGGGGGGACTGGTAAGTAGTGTGTGAGCTTAACATCCTAGTAACATCGTTTTTAGCGTATAGTCTGATTACAACTGTAACAACGCTAAGTTAACCTGTAATTTAAACGAACTGTAATTTAACCAACATGTAGTAATGTCTGTAATCACATATGTACTGTGCTATTTAACTTTTTTATGAAGCTGGGAACTAATTTAAACCATAGATACATTATATTATACCTACCCTCATCTCATATGATATTGCCTGCAATATTTAACATAAACAGTAAGTTTTTATATTTTGACTTAGATTAAACCCAAGTCAAATAATATTTTTTTTTTTCTTGGACTTTGCAACTAAACATGCGCATGGTTGTAACAACGCAAATAAATAATTTGAAATGCAACATCATCACCACACACATGGTACAAAGCAGCTCATGTGTCTAGAAGTAATAATAACAATGTCTTAAAACGATTTTGTAAGTTGTACAACTTAAAGCAGTCACTGTCTTCCATAACAGTTAAAATTGCTTCCACACTTAAACATTCTGTTCTAGTGTTGTTTCAGAATCATTTATCAAAAACAAATCAATCACATATCCACTATGACTTGCTAGCTTGTTTGTGCGAAACATTTATTTATTGGACAAACTTCAACTATTTTTGAGTTGGCCCAGTTAAAATTTGGCAAAGATGGGCAAATGTTACATGCCCCCTAAATATTATAAGACAAGGCTATTCACAATTTTGCAAGTTACCCCGTCTAATGATCAAAGACAATTCTTATGATGACTTTTGCGTAGATTTGTGGTGTTTTATTACACCGACTGTGCATACTACTTAACTGTTCACAACATACTGTTCTGAATGTAAACAATCCTGACCTGTGATGAACTAAGTATATAGTAGAAGCAGCTTTAATATTAAACTATTTTCCATTTAATAAATTTTAATTAGTTGGCATAAGTTCACTGCCTGGGTATCTTGATGAACATTGCAAACGACATTAACATCCATCTTCTGATTAGGGCATTTGTATAACTTTGACACTTTGGAGTAGTTAACGACTGTCAACATTTTACCTACTTATACAAGTGTATGACGGGGATCAAGGCCCACGTACTAATTATAAAACTGTTGCTTACATGTGAATTGCAGTCACAGTCATTGTAATTAATAAATAAATGTTTCTAAACATTCGTACAATGGTTGTTATTCTATGTCCTTCGCATGTAATGAGTCATGGCATGGCTACTTACTATAACTGACTTTCAATTTGGAAAATTATTGTAATTTTCAAGTATTAATTTAGACAGAGGGGGTCTGAGAATTAGTACGCTCTGTGCAAACATGTGTGTTAACAATTGTGAACGACCTCTTGGTGACCTAGACCTGTTGTCACAACGTTGCCATTGGAGAGAGTGTCATGGCTGGCATGTTTCGCTAAGAGCTCCGAAGACAGGGCTACAAAGAGGCTAGTGTGCTAACTAAAGTTGGTAAATAAGGCAATATCACTGCTGCAACAAGGCGATGATTGCATGCAATCAGATTGCAGCATGGTCATCCACTATGTAAACTGTTTGCCTCTGCATGAAATAGAACAGATATTAATACAGAGTGACGTAATGTATGATGTGAAATGGCCTTGACCTTTTCTAAGGACATAACCATCGCCTTGTTGCGGTGACGATATCACCACATGCAAACTCAGATTAAAAGTGAGTCGTATATATCCCATGCAGCATCGCCAAGGATGTAAAACAAAAACATTGAAAACACAAACAAATTACACACATAAAATAACGAAAAAGAAATGTACAACAACAATCATAAAGAAACTTAAAAATAGCACTTTATATAAAACTCTGCTTATACACACAAAACAGTAAGAACATGCTCTCTGGCTAATGTGCATTGATACGACATATAATAATACTGGTTAAGTTAAACTGGAAGCCACTTAGTGAAAACAGACACATCTTAGCTATAACGCAAAGACCTGCTTTGCTGATGAAATCATGCACGACAAAAAAAAATTGACAAACGATTTTACACTGGAAAACCATTACGCTATGTCACAGGAACCCAACTGTCACATGACTATCATGCAGAGGTGATAGCAGGAACCACCAAGGGATAGAAACAGCACAACTACCAATACTACTAGGAAATAAATAGCAGTGTTCTGTCATTGGCGGTTGTAAAATGAGTTTCTTGCGGTCACAAGACAGTGGCTGGAAGAAGCAGCAGACCTTCGTCCGAGTCGTCGCCTCGTTGGTCCAGCAGCTTGCACCTCATGCTGCAGTGTTGGTGGGGCTCCCCAGTGCGCGGGTTCTGTACCCGGGGGCGTGTACACCCCGCTCTCGCACACGTCTCTGCAAGCGCAGACACGGGTCACTAACCTTGCTGTTACAGTTAAAGCTCATTGTTTCAATAGCGTTCTTAAAAGGATGCAGTCTGTTCCTAGTGTCTCATTTATTAATAATTATTAATGTAATGTTCTTAAGACTAATAACTATGTTGAAGGTATACTGCCCGCCAAATTATATTTAGTAAGCCCGTAACAACGGTTGCAGTTTGAAGGCACGACCACGGGAGCATGTTCAAATAGTAAACAAAACATCCAGTTTCAAAACAAGCTTTCTAGGCAATACAGCCAAGGCGGGCTGAGTTAACTGCTGTACCCTTTCATGTTCAACGATGTCCCATTTTCCCATGTTCAACCCAGCAGACTTCCTGTTACAGATTACTATGCCCGCTAATCCCGGGTAGACGAACAGACGTAGCACCTGTACTTCTCGAAATTCACCATTGCTTGCGGATTCATTGATAACAATATATATGCATTACAACACTAAGGTGGCATGACATGTGCAAGAACAAACATCCCCACATACAGTTCTCGCAAAACCGACCTTGCCTTATGTTTTCATCATACAGAATTCTGTATAGAACCAGAATTTCAACAACATGTACAACACTCCACTTGTTCTACATCCATTTTTGATGCCTTGATGGACCTTGTTGCTAGGCTACATGTCACATGATGGATCTGTCATCACGTGACCGGTTGCCTAGCAAAACCTCTGTCAAGAGATCCAAAAATGGATGCCGAACACGTGGTCGGTTCAGACATTCCGTCGTATATTTTGTTGAAATGCTGGTCCCAAAAAGTTTTCTTTATGACAAAAACACAAGGCAAAGTTTTTAAGGTGACAACTGTACGTGGGAATGTATGGGATACATCAGTTGAGCCTCGTATTATCTACCTGTTGTTGGTTCATCTGTGAGTTCGCCCTGTGGGGGCGGGGCAGGTGCGTGAGTGGGGCTACTGCTGTCAATCATGGCGGCGGCCTGCAGCGTGTCTGAGTCCGACTCGTCACTCTCCTCGGGCCAGTCCAGTAGGGCCGAGATGTTGGTGTGTTTGCCAGACGGAGCTTTCACCCACGGGTTAGCCGGGTCCAACTCCTGCATGGATGCTAACAACGCTTGACGCAGGTCATCCTAGAAAGTAAAGAAAAGGTAAGTTATATAGCACAGTATCCAGCCCTCAAGACTGTTCAAGGTGCTTTACACTTTACCAGACCTGTTTAATCAAACACCCTCTCAACATCACTGGAAAGCATCCGGCCACGCTGCAATTGATAAGCGAAGACTATTCATACACAAATATCCACCACTGTCTTTAGCCAGATAGTTGTTCATATATCTGAGTGAACTGGAGCAACGTAGAGTGAACTAACTTGTCCTAGCAGCACAGGATTCGAACCTGGGTTCTGTCAATTAAGAGTGTGATGTGCTAGACATTGCACTCCACTTCAGAACTCACTACTTGTCTATAGTGTACCGCCACAATACAATATCAATCTAACAATACAGCTACCCACAGAGAGTGCCCACAAATCTACCACAAACATCTATTTATACATGAAGCTATCAATGAAGACACAGACTGGTGTCAATTACACAGACTTACATCGAGTTCGACAGTGAACTGTTTCCTTTTCTTGCGGAGTGAGGGTGATGTGTCGGGGGGTATAAGCCCCTTGGCAATGGCCGCCACAAACTCGTGGCGCTTGCGCTGTACCGTGTGTGCTGTTTGAATGATGCGACTGCGTGGCGTGCGCAGGTAGGGCCGCGCCACCATCTCTGACAACACCTCTGTACACTCTTCAAGTTCTGTCTGTAAGCATAACAACAATCGTCAAACTGGATCTACCATCTACTACAGAGAGTTAGGGGACTCTGATGGAAAGATGTATTCACCTAAAAGTACGTGGTCTGGCAACAGAGGTGATTTGGAGATTAAGAGTAGATCAGGCAGAAGTTTTCTAAGAGACTGAGTGGTTATGAAAGTATTAATATAAAGAAAGGTAGAAAGACTAGTGGACATGAAGCAACATTAGTGACAGGACAGTGTAGATTAGATATCAGAAAGGATTTATTCTCACAGAGAACTGTAAGTGAATGGAACTGATTATCTAGTGATTGTGTGGGTGCTAGTGGCATGAATAATGTTTAAGAATAAAATTGACATACACCTCAGAAAGGCAGGATACACACAAATAAGAAGGTTTGTATTCTCGATAAGCCAATATTCACTTGAAATCTGGAATTAATTATTTGGGTGGCAAACATGTTAAATCCCTAGCTAAATTGTGAATTTTTTCAAATCAATGTTTACCTAACAGTAATGTTTTACTAGTAAATTGTATTTACTTAATAAATTTTACTTATTATTTTTAGGACACTTGCTCTAATGATGGAGTAATTGCCACGAGCGCATTGTGACAGGCAGATACTGACACTTTGTAAAACTACAATACATGTATATTATATATAGGAACACAAGCACCATAAGCACCTACTCTTCGGCAAATACCTGCGGAAACACTGACTGAACATCAAAGACAACTCGTCATGTTACCTCTATTGCACATAGTCACTACATTATTTATTTTATACTGCATTTTAATTATTTATTTAATGCTATTACTTGGTTTATTTTATAACAGTAAATAGTTTAGTCTGATTTAGTTTCGTATTTAGTTTTATATTATATTTTGATTAAAATTTTATATTGTTAAAACATAATCACTATACATGTAGTTCAATAATTACTTATAAATGTAGATAAAATAAACATATATATATATATTGTACTATTTCTTCGTTGTATTTTAAGCATCTTTTTGTACACCAGCACGAACAGGCTTTTATATCTGGATATGTGGCATTATATTAATCAAATTTATTACTTATTATTATGTTTCACCTTGATATGTGACATGAAAGACCGACCTGCATGAACTCAAAGATGTGTTTCTTGTAGCCGCTGTCGCTGAGGTAGTAGCCATAGACGTAGCTACACTTGAGGACCCGTCTCGCCTTCAGCAGTTGGTGCACCGTGTCCTCGACAAACTTCGTCTCTGCGTTCGCCGTGTCAGGGTCAGTGACAGCACGCGCCAGCACCATCATCTTCTCCTTCGCTGTGCTCAGCAGTGGCAGCTCCAGCTGGTGGCAAAAAGTGGTACTAATCGTACAATTATTATAACATGTAATCTGTTAGACTAAAATTCCACGATGTAGGACGAGATGGAGTCAGTGTGTAGCGTGTGTAAATGTGTTGTGGTAATGTGTTATGATGTGTGTTGAGATGGAGTCAGTGTGTATTGTGTGTAGATGTGTTGTGGAGTCAGTGAGTAGTATGTATAGATGTGTTGTGGTAATGTGTCACCATGTGTGTTGGGGTGGAGTCAGTTTGTAGTGCGTGTAGATGTGTTGTGGTAATGTGTTATGATGTGTGTTGAGATGGACTCAGTGTGTAGTGTGTGTAGATGTGTTGTGGTAATGGTCACCATGTGTGTTGAGGTGGAGTCAGTGTGAAGTGTGTGTAGATGTGTTGTAGTAATGTGTTGTCACATTCATAATTTAAAGGAAAAATCCACAGTACTGGAAGTTTTTACCTATATTCATATCCTTAGTCTTGTTATAAACTATTTGGTACTTAAGTTAGTTTTCAGACCACACCATATTTCAAATTTAGAGACCTATGCCACTTGCCGTTTAACTGCTATTCATAGTTATGGCTTCCTACAAATGTTTTATTCTGTTAGTGGTTCTGACACTTTACAAACTTTTGCAAGAATGTAAACTAACAATTACAACTGCTTATTTACCAGATCTGTTTTTAGTAGGTGACTCTAGAAGTGTATATTGAGCCAGTCCCAAAAATAAATCACCTGATGACAGATAAAACAACTAGAAACGGACACTTGAAGTTTGCAACAATTTCTTTCCTACTCCAACCCCCAAACATGGCACTCTGTCGACTCTGTCTTGCACACACCTTGTAACTATTCTCATGGTTCTTGAACCTTGTGTAGTAGTGCACGAAGCGGTTCAACTCCTGCAATCTCTTGTTTCTTTCTTCAGCCTGACGGACAAAACAACACAATCCTGAGTTACGGTGTAATTGATGGATCCAGTACATTGCTGTTTGCTTACGTCACAATAAAGTGTGACCTCCATTAAGTTCTGCCAACAATGTTTACATAATTAACATGTGTGTTACATTACTAATGCAGCATGACATCTGCTAGATCAATCGTTCCTGCACGCAATTAATTCAAATAACTTTGTCTGATGTTTCGAATATAAACTCTTAGGGTCAGAATTTCAACAAAATAAAATATTATTAAGTAATATCCAAACATTCTCCACATTTCGCATCCATTTTTGAACACTTGATGGACCTTGTTGCTAGGCAATACGTCACATGATGGATAGGTCAACTGAGCAAATAAAAAATTTCTACAATTCTTTGATAGGATCCTTTGATCAACGTAAACATAAAGTGTGGGACTAGAACTAAACATTTTTATCCAGGTGGCCAGTTGCTTTGAAAAGTTACTGACCTGAAATTTTTTCGCATACAACTTGTGTATTATAACATAACCTAGTGAGTTGCTACAACCCGTGTGGCACAGTGGCTGAGAGGTTTGAATGCTGGACTGTCTTACAGAGGAACCAGGTTCTCAACCCTGGTGCCGCCAGGTGGTGGTTCAGTACTGGTTCAGCCTCTGTGTCGAAGCTTGGGCAATTTCGTTCACTCTATGTTGCCAGTGTTTTTTCGGAATAGACGCTATAAGCCAATGGTCCCTTCTTTTTGGTATCTATGCCAGGGGAAGTAAAAGATCACACGCAGGGAAATGGAAAAAAAATGTTGTGGACTCACTGATCTGGGATCTCGTTCTCTAAACTCCCAATGTCAGAATAATCAACTTAATGGAAAACCAAAACGAAACGATGCAAGTTCCACCAACCTCGGCCTTCATCGAGTCTTGAACCTCGACAACCTTCTTGACCACTTCATACCGGTTACAGCGGAAGTAGCCACCAGTCGATGAACTGTGCTTCTTCCAAACCTCCAGACACACCCAGCAGAAGTCGTGTTTACACTGCAACATTACATATGTAATACCTGAGTATAATACTGAATATTACACAACTTACTTGAGAATAACACTAAATATTACACAATTTACTTGAGCATAATACTAAATAATACACGTGTTACTTGAGTCAATATTAAATACTACGCAACTGACATGAGTATAATACTCAATATTACACAACTGACTTGAGTATAATACTAATAATTCTAAATATTACACAAGTTACTTGGATATAACACAAACTATTACATAAGTTACTTGGCAATGATGACACATAAACTACTCTGGAAATAACCCAAAAGAAGAAATATGGCATAACAGAATAAGGGACATTTCACCAATTATCTTTTGCCAAAGAACTTTTTGTCATTTCATTAACCGTGACGTTTTCTATTATTTAATACTGATTTATTAATTTGTATTTTTGGTGTATAATTACTTAGTTATGTCAACAAAACTGTGAGAGACTTTGGCCCTGTACCTTTGAACACTTGACGTGATTGCATCCCTCATTCTTCTGAATGGGAGATTTACAGTTAGGACATGGCTTCGAGTTAGAGACCAACCACAGACAATTGGCTGCCGACTCCATCTCATCCTCTGTACTGTGTACTACAACACACATCATAACACATTACCATAACACATCTATACACACTGACTCCATCTCATCCTCTGTACTGTGTACTACAACACACATCATAACACATTACCATAACACATCTATACACACTACACACTGACTCCATCTCATCCTCTGTACTGTGTACTACAACACACATCATAACACATTACCATAACACATCTATACACACTACACACTGACTCCATCTCATCCTCTGTACTGTGTACTACAACACACATCATAACACATTACCATAACACATCTATACACACTACACACCGACTCCATCTCATTGCCATCACTACGTACTACCTGTACACATCAACGCAACACATCTGTACACAGTACACAGTGAAACACACTGTCTTTATAAAATGTTGGATCAGTTCAACGATACACAGCTGGACATCTATGCTTAAGTTTCATTTCAGTTCAAGTACATTTCTGTGACATTCAGTGAAATAATATAAAACTATGGACAGCCAATAAAGTTAGGCCCTGACACAACATTAAAATAGCAAAAAGGTGATTGTTTTTATAATCAATTTGCAAGTAAATGCAATATCATTGATGGCTGAGTTGTCATTTCTGAATTTATAATGTATGATGAATGATGTTTTCACACAAATCACTCAATATTAAACTCTATCACATCACTTACATTCCTCTGGCCTGACTTCTGCTATCTTGGCGTGCCATTTCTTCCAGTGTTCACAGCTAGCTGGTTCGTGGGCCTCTCCCAAACACTCCCTGAAATAAACAGACAATTTCTGATGTAAAACTGCACACAAATCAGATCCGTTGCTTAATTCATTTTGAGGAGGTGCACTTTTTGCATGTTACCAAAAAAATGTTGCCACCTCCAACTGTTCTCCCTCCTTGAGGTTCCCAAAAACCCACAACTGGCCCTTGCGACTTTGAGTGGAACTAGGGGCAACCATATCATGATATTGAGTGGGCGTTACAGACTTGAAGTACATTTCATTAAAATAACGAGGGGTCTAAAGAGTTAAGCATATGATAATGTTTGCATCATTGTACAATAAAACTTGTCCACAGTGGACATTGTTGGGACTGCACAATAAAAATGATGTCTATCATAGTCAGTTACTTCTACGGACATGTAGTGAACAATGCAAACTGGTCATTCAGGACTTGCAAATGTGTCTGTTAGATGTGTCAACATTTAGCAAACCACTCACCAACAGAACATGTGACCAGACCCACAGTCGACGGCGTGTGATGTGTCGGATGCACTACTCATATCATTGAGTCCCCTGAAGGTTGGGGAGAGAGGGTTGTCGGACTCGGGAAGACGAACAGCCCGCCCACAGCCAGGAAAGGGGCACCACTTTATAGAAGGGTTGCTGTCGACAAACGCCTGTAAACAAATGACATGTGACCCATATGAATGAGGTCAATGGTGATGTTTGCTAAGTAAAAGTAAAGGTCCTTAGGAATGCTCAAAGTGCTTCACATTTTACTCCCTGGCAGACTTGTTCAGTTGAACTTCTCTGGGAAGTATTCAGCCATACTGCAATTACAGCAGAAAAACTATTCAAGGGTATTGGCGTTGCATAAGTAATTTGATTATTATTATTACAAATATCCCCACTGTCTATAGATAGGCGCTCACCCATACAGTTGAATGAACTAGAGCAACATACAGTGAATGAACTTGCCCAATGTTTGAAATGGCAGGAAGAGGAATCTCCTGACTCTAACTACTCTGAAATGGCAGGAAGAGGAATCTCCTGACTCTAACTACTCTGAAATGGCAGGAAGGGAATCTCCTGACTCTAACTACTCTGAAATGGCAGGAAGAGGAATCTCCTGACTCTAACTACTCTGAAATGGCAGGAAGAGGAATCTCCTGACTCTAACTACTCTGAAATGGCAGGAAGAGGAATCTCCTGACTCTAACTACTCTGAAATGGCAGGAAGAGGAATCTCCTGACTCTAACTACTCTGTGTCTGCTATTGATTACAATTAACCAAAATGTTCACGTGTACAACACAAACACATGCCTAGGATCTCAAGACACTAACCTTGATATCAAACTGCAGATATCGTCTGGCGATATCACGTGACACCAATGTTTCTATTATTTCCACCGGGACGAGTCTTGTGCACTGGAAGCCGGGGCAGGTGATGTTGTGAGCTTCCCCATCCTGAATCTTCCCTGTCAGGTACCTGCATAAACCACACATAGTTTAGTTCTAGGAGACTCCCATCAAAAGGAGCTTGTCTTGTCAATTAGATATAAGGATACTGGGCTCATACGCAAAATGTAAACTTATGCCTATCTACATAAATACACACACAAACACACACACAGATAAGAGGTCCATTGTCCAAGGACCCATATCAAACCTAGACAGAAGTGAGTGTACCTTGGCACCTAGGAGGTGATGCACATGCAGTGCCTCCAAGTTGGTGTAGTAATACATAGATTGGTGACATAACTAACAGCCAACTTACCTCTCCCAGCACGACCTACAGAACTGGTGGGTACACGCCATGGGCACTGGGTCTTCTGTCGTAGACACCGTACACGCACAGATGTCACACTGAAACATGTCACATTGTCAACATGTGTCACACTCCAGGAGGTGTCAAAATGCAAACGCATGTCACAGGATCAACGTATGATATACTGCTGGCAGATGTCATGATATGTATAGATATCACAATAAAAACACTACGTCATACTGTAGGCAGACGTAAAGATATCTACAGAAATCACAATACAAACAGGAGTAACAACATGTATCACACTGCACAGAGGTGTTACAATACAAACAGGAGTAACAACATGTATCACACTGCACAGAGGTGTTACAATACAAACAGGAGTAACAACATGTATCACACTGCACAGAGGTGTTACAATACAAACAGGAGTAACAACATGTATCACACTGCACAGAGGTGTTACAATACAAACAGGAGTAACAACATGTATCACACTGCACAGAGGTGTTACAATACAAACAGGAGTAACAACATGTATCACACTGCACAGAGGTGTTACAATACAAAAAGATGTGTAAAATATCTAGCACCACTGGCAGGTGTCGTGGTGCCAACTGATATCTAATGCCATACAACAGTGTTATCCGCTTAATGTTCAAAAACAATGCTTAACCATTTCATCGCTACAGCCCTGACCAGCTGTGACCACTGAATACTGCATTCCCAGTGAATATGGAAGACAATGGACTACCTCGCTTCAAGTCAAGATTTGAGCAACAAAAATGCATCTTATGAATAGGAATGTTTATATTTTCGTAAAGTATGATAATCAACAAGTAAAATGAGCCGTATAATTTTACATTCCGTCGTCATGGTAACCAGCAATCCAAGATGTCAACATTTTTGCAGGCGCTGAACTCAGTTGTATACTAAGTTCGCCGACATCGTTGTGTCGATCGTCCACATCCGACACAGATTCTTCGCTAAAATTATCAAATTCTTTCCAAAATATACGGTGGTAAATCGCTAGTTGAACTAATGCCGTAGGCCACAGCAGATTTTGATAATCCATCATTAAAAACCACGATCATCCTTCTGAAACATCATCTACAAATTACAGTTCCAAACATTTTCACCAAGTTTGTCCAACATGTTAATACTCACTTCTCTGTCAGCCATCTGGCTGGAGATGCTCGCGACGGGGGTCAAGAGTTCGTTGTCAATGGTGTCTCCTTGGCAACCGTTGGCACTGAGAGCCTCTTCTTCAAGCACTGACACGGGTGGCTGAACTCCGCACTTGTCACAGCATGCGATGGCGTTATCCATCCATGCCTCCAGCAGCATCTCTCGTGACCACTCTGTGTAACAAACAAGGTCCTTCACAGCTCTTGCAACCACACTGTGTAACCAACACAGACCTTTACATCTCCCACAACCACTCGGTGTAACCAACACAGATCTTTACATCTCCCACAACCACTCTGTGTGACCAACACATATCTTTACATCTCCCACAACCACTCTGTGTAACCAACACAGATCTTTACATCTCCCACAACCACTCGGTGTAACCAACACAGATCTTTACATCTCCCACAACCACTGTGTGACCAACACAGATCTTTACATCTCCCACAACCACTCTGTGTAACCAACACAGATCTTCACATTTCCCACAACCACTCTGTGTAACCAACACAGATCTTTACATCTCCCACAACCACTCTGTGTAACCAACACAGATCTTTACATCTCCCACAACCACTCTATGTAACCAACACATATCTTTACATCTCCCACAACCACTCTGTGTAACCAACACATATCTTTACATCTCCCACAACCAATCTGTGTAACCAACACAGACCTTTACATCTCCCACAACCACTCTGTGTAACCAACTCAGATTTTTACAACTTCATCCACTCTGTGTTACCAACACAGACCTTTACATCTCAAACCACCCTGTGTAACCAACACACACCTTTACAACTTAACCACTCTGTGTAACCAACACAGACCTTTACATTTCACGCATCCACTTTGTGTAAGCAACTCAGACCTTTATGTCTCAAACCACTCTGTGTAACCAACACACACCTTTACAACTTAACCACTCTGTGTAACCAACACAGCCCTTTATATATCTCGCAACCACTCCTTGTAACCAATACAGACCTTTACACCTCAAACCACTCTGTGTAACCAACACAGCCCTTTACAACTCCTATTTTGGAGGGAAATATGCATGTATCCTGTTTTAATATGTACCCTACTTCAAATGTGAAACATCTGACAAAATATGTATTTCTTGTGTATATTACACAACTAAAACCTAAAACAATAAACTTTGAACTTTTGATGCTGGGAAGATTTAGGAGAAAAAGATAAAATAATAGGCAGAATTTAAAGTAAAACAAAAATGGATTTCAAACAGGAACATTTTTCATGTCTACATCACGTCTACAACACAACATTTAATGATAATTCTGAAAGTGAAACTGAAACGCATTTAGAACATGAAGCAGAAGATTACAAACCATGGTTCCGGAGCAATGCCTCGGCGGTAAATAGTGGCACTCGGAGCATGTCAGAAGTTTCCACCAACAACTGATCCTTTGCTTCCTGCAAGTCCTGCGCGCGCAGTCCACTGTATGTCTGTGAAAACAGGTTGATGGTGCAACAACACAACTTATGTCTGTGACACAATAATCCCAGTGAACATTTGTCTAAATACTCAATAGAATGTACAATAGATTGTAGGCAAGTACATTTTGGTGTTTAACCCATTAGACCCTGAGCATCCAAATGCACCCGGGTGTTTTCTGTGTAGAGTGCCCGGTGGAGATAAAGCTTCTAGCGGTGGTCTCATCTTGCGGATACTTAAGAGACTAATACTGGCTGATTGCTTGATATCTGAGCTATGAATTGTGGGTATTTTCGACATGTTCTAGCATGGAAAAAATTGAGTTTTTCGCAATAGAAGTTCGCCACTTGTGGACCTTCAAAAATGGCGGTGCATTGGACATCATAGTTGTTTACTAATGACGAAGTTTGCGCTATTATTTCGTTGGATGGGATATTTCTGACACTGAACTAAAGGTAAGTTGAAATTATGTTTGAAATGCAACTGAATGAGCGATAACATTGATCAGTTGGGCTTTGTTTACATTTCGTTGTCCAAGTTTGGTCACCTTCAGTTAGATTTTTGGCACTGAGACTGCGGTTTATATGTTGCTATATGAAAATTATGTCTTTTATTGTAATGAATTATTATGTATTCTAACACTCTGTCAATTGTTCTAATGGTTGACATTTGGTTGTTTCAGGTGTCAATATATTAGTAATCACAATGTCAACACAGACGTCGCTGTGACACAGAAGCCATATGTATGATGACAGCAACCAAGATATAAGCCTTACAAAGCTGTGTTTGCTGTCTATATTTATACAAAGTGAACTGATTTACATTGTCTCATGTTTAAGCAAGGCATGGCAAGTGTAAAAACACAGAACGCACTTGATGTCAATAAAATGCATGATATTCCACTCTACAGTTGTCCAGAATATTAATTTTCAATGCATGTCACCTATAAATGACAACACATATTTAATAATCGACACTACTGCCACATCATTTTAAAGATAATTCAATGAACATCAAAATAAACACAACTTGCAATTATAGAAAATCAATAGTTTTGAAGATACAGCTTAAAACCTGCAGGCAGCCAGAAATTATGAAATCTGTGGCAGCAGCCTGGTGAATAGGGACACATGCCAATTTAACTGGCCGGGGTCTAATGGGTTAAAAAAAGAATTTTGTATTTGCTCTATAAATATAGTTATGATCTTTAAATGCATAATTTGTTCTCTTTTTGTTAATTATTTTACTTGCACCACGGAATTACATATGCATTGAGAGGGAAAATCAGCCTCTCGTGGCTTAATACCCTCATTATAGAAACTAAGACAATGCCTGTATAAATGTACAATTGAATGCATTGTACTGATCAGTTTCCTATAATATACAGTCATCATCATAACAACAAAAATATACGAAAATCAAATAAGACCTACCTCTTCTGTTTCTATCTGCTCCAGAATCTCCTCCATTTCATCCTCGTTGTTGTCGACATTCTACAAGGACACGACAGAGTTCAGTGTGACACCTGAATAGCGAGGTGCCAGTATTAGCAAGACTCATTTCCTATGTTTCCTATTCCTAATGTTTCCTCATGCTACTCCTCACCTTCCTGTTAATGTTTCCTCATGCTACTCCTCACCTTCCTCTTAATGTTTCCTCATGCTACTCCTCACCTTCCTCTTAATGTTTCCTCATGCTACTCATCACCTTCCTCTTAATGTTTCCTCATGCTACTCCTCACCTTCCTCTTTTAATGTTTCCTCATGCTACTCCTCACCTTCCTCTTAATGTTTCCTCATGCTACTCCTCACCTTCCTCTTAATGTTTCCTCATGCTACTCATCACCTTCCTCTTAATGTTTCCTCATGCTACTCCTCACCTTCCTCTTAATGTTTCCTCATGCTACTCCTCACCTTCCTCTTAATGTTTCCTCATGCTACTCCTCACCTTCATCTTAATGTTTCCTCATGTTACTCCTCACCTTCCTCTTAATGTTTCCTCATGCTACTCCTCACCTTCCTCTTAATGTTTCCTCATGCTACTCCTCACCTTCCTCTTAATGTTTCCTCATGCTACTCATCACCTTCCTCTTAATGTTTCCTCATGCTACTCCTCACCTTCCTCTTAATGTTTCCTCATGCTATTCATCACCTTCCTCTTAATATTTCCTCATGCTACTCCTCACCTTCATCTTTTAATGTTTCCTCATGCTACTCCTCACCTTCCTCTTAATGTTTCCTCATGCTATTCATCACCTTCCTCTTAATGTTTCCTCATGCTACTCCTCACCTTCATCTTTTAATGTTTCCTCATGCTACTCCTCACCTTCCTCTTAATGTTTCCTCATGCTATTCATCACCTTCCTCTTAATGTTTCCTCATGCTACTCCTCACCTTCATCTTTTAATGTTTCCTCATGCTACTCCTCACCTTCCTGTTAATGTTTCCTCATGCTACTCCTCACCTTCCTCTTAATGTTTCCTCATGCTACTCCTCACCTTCATCTTTTAATGTTTCCTCATGCTACTCATCACCTTCCTCTTAATGTTTCCTCATGCTACTCCTCACCTTCCTCTTTTAATGTTTCCTCATGCTATTCATCACCTTCCTCTTAATGTTTGCTCTTCTAATGATTTCTTCATTATTTCCCTTTCTGTGCACATACTCTAAGCCTTCTTCTCAGGAAGAAAATTTATGTTGCTTCAGTGGTTAATTCTAATTATCATGTCATTGACGACGTTTCACCTATGTACAGCCACATTGGCTCTATACAGCGTTGCAGCACAGTGGAACATTACTATTATGGTGTGGTCAGAACTTGGCAAAAGTGACCCATATGGCAAGCTGACAGTGAGACTGATTTCCTATACTTTGTTGATACATAAATAATTTGGGATTGTCCCAGGGTGACCTTAATTGCGAGATGGTTGTATTACCGAGATGGCCATCAAGTGACGTTCCACTGTACAACTTTTAACTTCACATCATAAACTATTGTTAGATAAAATGCTGAAATACAATCAATACAAGCAAGACAGAACATAAGTCCACTCCATTCAACCCAACACAGCACACAACAACTCATCTCACAAGACCACTCCATTCAACCCAACACAGCACACAACAACTCATCTCACAAGACCACTCCATTCAACCCAACACAGCACACAACAACTCATCTCACAAGACCACTCCATTCAACCCAACACAGCACACAACTCATCTCACAAGACCACTCCATTCAACCCAACACAGCACACAACAACTCATCTCACAAGACCACTCCATTCAACCCAACACAGCACACAACAACTCATCTCACAAGACCACTCCATTCAACCCAACACAGCACACAACAACTCATCTCACAAGACCACTCCATTCAACCCAACACAGCACACAACAACTCATCTCACAAGACCACTCCATTCAACCAAACACAGCACACAACAACTCATCTCACAAGACCACTCCATTCAACCCAACACAGCACACAACAACTCATCTCACAAGACCACTCCATTCAACCCAACACAGCACACAACAACTCATCTCACAAGACCACTCCATTCAACCCAACACAGCACACAACAACTCATCTCACAAGACCACTCCATTCAACCAAACACAGCACACAACAACTCATCTCACAAGACCACTCCATTCAACCCAACACAGCACACAACAACTCATCTCACAAGACCACTCCATTCAACCAAACACAGCACACAACAACTCATCTCACAAGACCACTCCATTCAACCCAACACAGCACACAACAACTCATCTCACAAGACCACTCCATTCAACCCAACACAGCACACAACAACTGATCTCACAAGACCACTCCATTCAACCCAACACAGCACACAACAACTCATCTCACAAGACCACTCCATTCAACCCAACACAGCACACAACAACTCATCTCACAAGACCACTCCATTCAACCCAACACAGCACACAACAACTCATCTCACAAGACCACTCCATTCAACCCAACACAGCACACAACAACTCATCTCACAAGACCACTCCATTCAACCCAACACAGCACACAACAACTCATCTCACAAGACCACTCCATTCAACCCAACATAGCACACAACAACTCATCTCACAAGATCACTCCGTTCAACCCAACATAACACACAACAACTCATCTCACAAGATCACTCCGTTTAACCCAACACAGCACACAACAATTCATCTCACAAGACCACTACATTCAACCCAACACAGCACTCTACAACTCATCTCACAAGACCACTCCATTCAAACCAACACAGCACACAACAACTCATCTCACAAGACCACTCCATTCAACCCAACACAGCACACAACAACTCATCTCACAAGACCACTCCATTCAACCCAACACAGCACACAACAACTCATCTCACAAGACCACTCCATTCAACCCAACACAGCACACAACAACTCATCTCACAAGACCACTCCATTCAACCCAACATAGTACACAACAACTCATCTCACAAGACCACTCCGTTTAACCCAACATAGCACACAACAACTCATCTCACAAGACCACTCCATTCAACCCAACATAGCACACAACAACTCATCTCACAAGACCACTCCGTTTAACCCAACACAGCACTCTACAACTCATCTCACAAGACCACTCCATTCAACCCAACAGCAAACAACAACTCATCTCACAAGACCACTCCATTCAACCAAACACAGCACACAACAACTCATCTCACAAGACCACTCCATTCAACCCAACACAGCACACAACAACTCATCTCACAAGACCACTCCATTCAACCCAACATAGCACACAACAACTCATCTCACAAGATCACTCCGTTCAACCCAACATAACACACAACAACTCATCTCACAAGATCACTCCGTTTAACCCAACACAGCACACAACAATTCATCTCACAAGACCACTACATTCAACCCAACACAGCACTCTACAACTCATCTCACAAGACCACTCCATTCAAACCAACACAGCACACAACAACTCATCTCACAAGACCACTCCATTCAACCCAACACAGCACACAACAACTCATCTCACAAGACCACTCCATTCAACCCAACACAGCACACAACAACTCATCTCACAAGACCACTCCATTCAACCCAACACAGCACACAACAACTCATCTCACAAGACCACTCCATTCAACCCAACATAGTACACAACAACTCATCTCACAAGACCACTCCGTTTAACCCAACATAGCACACAACAACTCATCTCACAAGACCACTCCATTCAACCCAACATAGCACACAACAACTCATCTCACAAGACCACTCCGTTTAACCCAACACAGCACTCTACAACTCATCTCACAAGACCACTCCATTCAACCCAACAGCAAACAACAACTCATCTCACAAGACCACTCCATTCAACCAAACACAGCACACAACAACTCATCTCACAAGACCACTCCATTCAACCCAACACAGCACACAACAACTCATCTCACAAGACCACTCCATTCAACCCAACACAGCACACAACAACTCATCTCACAAGACCACTCCATTCAACCCAACACAGCACACAACAACTCATCTCACAAGACCACTCCATTCAACACAACATAGCACACAACAACTCATCTCACAAGATCACTCCGTTTAACCCAACACAGCACACAACAACTCATCTCACAAGACCACTCCATACAACCCAACACAGCACACAACAACTCATCTCACAAGACCACTCCATTCAACCCAACATAGCACACAACAACTCATCTCACAAGATCACTCCGTTTAACCCAACACAGCACACAACAACTCATCTCACAAGACCACTCCATTCAACCCAACACAGCACACAACAACTCATCTCACAAGACCACTCCATTCAACCCAACATAGCACACAACAACTCATCTCACAAGATCACTCCGTTTAACCCAACATAGTACACAACTCATCTCACAAGACCACTCTATTCAACCCAACACAGCACTCAACAACTCATCTCACAAGACCACTCCATTCAACCCAACACAGCACACAACAACTCATCTCACAAGACCACTCCATTCATCCCAACACAGCACACAGCAACTCATCTCACAAGACCACTCCATTCAAACCAACACAGCACACAACAACTCATCTCACAAGACCACTCCATTCAAACCAACACAGCACACAACAACTCATCTCACAAGACCACTCCATTCAACCCAACACAGCACACAACAACTCATCTCACAAGACCACTCCATTCAACCCAACACAGCACACAACAACTCATCTCACAAGACCACTCCATTCAACCCAACACAGCACACAACAACTCATCTCACAAGACCACTCCATTCAACCCAACACAGCACACAACAACTCATCTCACAAGACCACTCCATTCAACCCAACACAGCACACAACAACTCATCTCACAAGACCACTCCATTCAACCCAACATAGCACACAACAACTCATCTCACAAGATCACTCCGTTCAACCCAACATAACACACAACAACTCATCTCACAAGATCACTCCGTTTAACCCAACACAGCACACAACAATTCATCTCACAAGACCACTACATTCAACCCAACACAGCACTCTACAACTCATCTCACAAGACCACTCCATTCAAACCAACACAGCACACAACAACTCATCTCACAAGACCACTCCATTCAACCCAACACAGCACACAACAACTCATCTCACAAGACCACTCCATTCAACCCAACACAGCACACAACAACTCATCTCACAAGACCACTCCATTCAACCCAACACAGCACACAACAACTCATCTCACAAGACCACTCCATTCAACCCAACATAGTACACAACAACTCATCTCACAAGACCACTCCGTTTAACCCAACATAGCACACAACAACTCATCTCACAAGACCACTCCATTCAACCCAACATAGCACACAACAACTCATCTCACAAGACCACTCCGTTTAACCCAACACAGCACTCTACAACTCATCTCACAAGACCACTCCATTCAACCCAACAGCAAACAACAACTCATCTCACAAGACCACTCCATTCAACCAAACACAGCACACAACAACTCATCTCACAAGACCACTCCATTCAACCCAACACAGCACACAACAACTCATCTCACAAGACCACTCCATTCAACCCAACATAGCACACAACAACTCATCTCACAAGATCACTCCGTTCAACCCAACATAACACACAACAACTCATCTCACAAGATCACTCCGTTTAACCCAACACAGCACACAACAATTCATCTCACAAGACCACTACATTCAACCCAACACAGCACTCTACAACTCATCTCACAAGACCACTCCATTCAAACCAACACAGCACACAACAACTCATCTCACAAGACCACTCCATTCAACCCAACACAGCACACAACAACTCATCTCACAAGACCACTCCATTCAACCCAACACAGCACACAACAACTCATCTCACAAGACCACTCCATTCAACCCAACACAGCACACAACAACTCATCTCACAAGACCACTCCATTCAACCCAACATAGTACACAACAACTCATCTCACAAGACCACTCCGTTTAACCCAACATAGCACACAACAACTCATCTCACAAGACCACTCCATTCAACCCAACATAGCACACAACAACTCATCTCACAAGACCACTCCGTTTAACCCAACACAGCACTCTACAACTCATCTCACAAGACCACTCCATTCAACCCAACAGCAAACAACAACTCATCTCACAAGACCACTCCATTCAACCAAACACAGCACACAACAACTCATCTCACAAGACCACTCCATTCAACCCAACACAGCACACAACAACTCATCTCACAAGACCACTCCATTCAACCCAACACAGCACACAACAACTCATCTCACAAGACCACTCCATTCAACCCAACACAGCACACAACAACTCATCTCACAAGACCACTCCATTCAACACAACATAGCACACAACAACTCATCTCACAAGATCACTCCGTTTAACCCAACACAGCACACAACAACTCATCTCACAAGACCACTCCATACAACCCAACACAGCACACAACAACTCATCTCACAAGACCACTCCATTCAACCCAACATAGCACACAACAACTCATCTCACAAGATCACTCCGTTTAACCCAACACAGCACACAACAACTCATCTCACAAGACCACTCCATTCAACCCAACACAGCACACAACAACTCATCTCACAAGACCACTCCATTCAACCCAACATAGCACACAACAACTCATCTCACAAGATCACTCCGTTTAACCCAACATAGTACACAACTCATCTCACAAGACCACTCTATTCAACCCAACACAGCACTCAACAACTCATCTCACAAGACCACTCCATTCAACCCAACACAGCACACAACAACTCATCTCACAAGACCACTCCATTCATCCCAACACAGCACACAGCAACTCATCTCACAAGACCACTCCATTCAAACCAACACAGCACACAACAACTCATCTCACAAGACCACTCCATTCAAACCAACACAGCACACAACAACTCATCTCACAAGACCACTCCATTCAACCCAACACAGCACTCAACAACTCATCTCACAAGACCACTCCATTCAACCCAACACAGCACTCTACAACTCATCTCACAAGACCACTCCATTCAACCCAACACAGCACTCTACAACTCATCTCACAAGACCACTCCATTCAACCCAACACAGCACACAACAACTCATCTCACAAGACCACTCCATTCAACCCAACACAGCACACAACAACTCATCTCACAAGACCACTCCATTCAACCCAACACAGCACACAACAACTCATCTCACAAGACCACTCCATTCAACCCAACACAGCACTCAGCAACCCATCTCACAAGACCACTCCATTCAACCCAACATAGCACTCTACAACTCATCTCACAAGACCACTACATTCAACCCAACACAGCACTCTACAACTCATCTCACAAGACCACTCCATTCAACCCAACACAGCACTCTACAACTCATCTCACAAGACCACTCCACTCAACCCAACACAGCACACAACAACTCATCTCACAAGAACACTACATTCAACCCAACACAGCACACAACAACCCATCTCACAAGACCACTCCATTCAACACAACACAGCACACAACAACCCATCTCACAAGACCACTCCATTCAACACAACACAGCACACAACAACTCATCTCACAAGACCACTCCATTTAACCCAACATAGCACACAACAACTCATCTCACAAGACCACTCCATTCAACTCAACACAGCACACAACAACTCATCTCACAAGACCACTCCATTCAACCCAACACAGCACTCAACAACCCATCTCACAAGACCACTCCATTCAACCCAACACAGCACTCTACAACTCATCTCACAAGACCACTCCTTTCAACCCAACACAGCACACAACAACTCATCTCACAAGATCACTCCGTTTAACCCAACACAGCACACAACAACTCATCTCACAAGACCACTCCATTCAAACCAACACAGCACACAACAACTCATCTCACAAGACCACTCTGTTCAACCCAACACAGAACTCAACAACTCATCTCACAAGACCACTCCATTCAACCCAACACAGCACACAACAACTCATCTCACAAGATCACTCCGTTTAACCCAACACAGCACACAACAACTCATCTCACAAGACCACTCCATTCAAACCAACACAGCACACAACAACTCATCTCACAAGACCACTCTGTTCAACCCAACACAGAACTCAACAACTCATCTCACAAGACCACTCCATTCAACCCAACACAGCACTCTACAACTCATCTCACAAGACCACTCCATTCAACCCAACACAGCACTCTACAACTCATCTCACAAGACCACTCCACTCAACCCAACACAGCACACAACAACTCATCTCACAAGACCACTCCATTCAAACCAACACAGCACACAACAACTCATCTCACAAGACCACTCTGTTGAACCCAACACAGCACTCTACAACTCATCTCACAAGACCACTCCATTCAACCCAACACAGCACTCTACAACTCATCTCACAAGATCACTCCACTCAACCCAACACAGCACACAACAACTCATCTCACAAGACCACTACATTCAACCCAACACAGCACACAACAACCCATCTCACAAGACCACTCCATTCAACACAACACAGCACACAACAACCCATCTCACAAGACCACTCCATTTAACCCAACATAGCACACAACAACTCATCTCACAAGACCACTCCATTCAACCCAACACAGCACACAACAACTCATCTCACAAGACCACTCCATTCAACCCAACACAGCACTCAACAACCCATCTCACAAGACCACTCCATTCAACCCAACACAGCACTCTACAACTCATCTCACAAGACCACTCCATTCAACCCAACACAGCACACAACAACTCATCTCACAAGATCACTCCGTTTAACCCAACACAGCACACAACAACTCATCTCACAAGACCACTCCATTCAACCCAACACAGCACACAACAACTCATCTCACAAGACCACTCCATTCAACCCAACATAGCACACAACAACTCATCTCACAAGATCACTCCGTTTAACCCAACACAACACACAACAACTCATCTCACAAGACCACTCCATTCAACCCAACACAGCACACAACAACTCATCTCACAAGACCACTCCATTCAACCCAACACAGCACACAACAACTCATCTCACAAGACCACTCCATTCAACCCAACACAGCACACAACAACTAATCTCACAAGACCACTCCATTCAACCCAACACAGCACACAACAACTCATCTCACAAGACCACTCCATTCAACCCAACATAGCACACAACTCATCTCACAAGACCACTCCATTCAACCGAACACAGCACACAACAACTCATCTCACAAGACCACTCCATTCAATCCAACACAGCACACAACAACTCATCTCACAAGACCACTCCATTCAACCCAACACAGCACACAACAACTCATCTCACAAGACCACTCCATTCAACCCAACACAGCACACAACAACTCATCTCACAAGACCACTCCATTCAACCCAACACAGCACACAACAACTCATCTCACAAGACCACTCCATTCAACCCAACACAGCACACAACAACTCATCTCACAAGACCACTCCATTCAACCCAACACAGCACACAACAACTCATCTCACAAGACCACTCTGTTCAACCCAACACAGAACTCAACAACTCATCTCACAAGACCACTCCATTCACCCCAACACAGCACTCAGCAACCCATCTCACAAGACCACTCCATTCAACCCAACACAGCACTCTACAACTCATCTCACAAGACCACTCCACTCAACCCAACACAGCACACAACAACTCATCTCACAAGAACACTACATTCAACCCAACACAGCACACAACAACCCATCTCACAAGACCACTCCATTCAACACAACACAGCACACAACAACCCATCTCACAAGACCACTCCATTCAACACAACACAGCACACAACAACTCATCTCACAAGACCACTCCATTTAACCCAACATAGCACACAACAACTCATCTCACAAGACCACTCCATTCAACCCAACACAGCACTCAACAACCCATCTCACAAGACCACTCCTTTCAACCCAACACAGCACACAACAACTCATCTCACAAGATCACTCCGTTTAACCCAACACAGCACACAACAACTCATCTCACAAGACCACTCCATTCAAACCAACACAGCACACAACAACTCATCTCACAAGACCACTCTGTTCAACCCAACACAGAACTCAACAACTCATCTCACAAGACCACTCCATTCAACCCAACACAGCACACAACAACTCATCTCACAAGATCACTCCGTTTAACCCAACACAGCACACAACAACTCATCTCACAAGACCACTCCATTCAAACCAACACAGCACACAACAACTCATCTCACAAGACCACTCCATTCAAACCAACACAGCACACAACAACTCATCTCACAAGACCACTCCATTCAACCCAACACAGCACTCAACAACTCATCTCACAAGACCACTCCATTCAACCCAACACAGCACTCTACAACTCATCTCACAAGACCACTCCATTCAACCCAACACAGCACTCTACAACTCATCTCACAAGACCACTCCATTCAACCCAACACAGCACACAACAACTCATCTCACAAGACCACTCCATTCAACCCAACACAGCACACAACAACTCATCTCACAAGACCACTCCATTCAACCCAACACAGCACACAACAACTCATCTCACAAGACCACTCCATTCAACCCAACACAGCACTCAGCAACCCATCTCACAAGACCACTCCATTCAACCCAACATAGCACTCTACAACTCATCTCACAAGACCACTACATTCAACCCAACACAGCACTCTACAACTCATCTCACAAGACCACTCCATTCAACCCAACACAGCACTCTACAACTCATCTCACAAGACCACTCCACTCAACCCAACACAGCACACAACAACTCATCTCACAAGAACACTACATTCAACCCAACACAGCACACAACAACCCATCTCACAAGACCACTCCATTCAACACAACACAGCACACAACAACCCATCTCACAAGACCACTCCATTCAACACAACACAGCACACAACAACTCATCTCACAAGACCACTCCATTTAACCCAACATAGCACACAACAACTCATCTCACAAGACCACTCCATTCAACTCAACACAGCACACAACAACTCATCTCACAAGACCACTCCATTCAACCCAACACAGCACTCAACAACCCATCTCACAAGACCACTCCATTCAACCCAACACAGCACTCTACAACTCATCTCACAAGACCACTCCTTTCAACCCAACACAGCACACAACAACTCATCTCACAAGATCACTCCGTTTAACCCAACACAGCACACAACAACTCATCTCACAAGACCACTCCATTCAAACCAACACAGCACACAACAACTCATCTCACAAGACCACTCTGTTCAACCCAACACAGAACTCAACAACTCATCTCACAAGACCACTCCATTCAACCCAACACAGCACACAACAACTCATCTCACAAGATCACTCCGTTTAACCCAACACAGCACACAACAACTCATCTCACAAGACCACTCCATTCAAACCAACACAGCACACAACAACTCATCTCACAAGACCACTCTGTTCAACCCAACACAGAACTCAACAACTCATCTCACAAGACCACTCCATTCAACCCAACACAGCACTCTACAACTCATCTCACAAGACCACTCCATTCAACCCAACACAGCACTCTACAACTCATCTCACAAGACCACTCCACTCAACCCAACACAGCACACAACAACTCATCTCACAAGACCACTCCATTCAAACCAACACAGCACACAACAACTCATCTCACAAGACCACTCTGTTGAACCCAACACAGCACTCTACAACTCATCTCACAAGACCACTCCATTCAACCCAACACAGCACTCTACAACTCATCTCACAAGATCACTCCACTCAACCCAACACAGCACACAACAACTCATCTCACAAGACCACTACATTCAACCCAACACAGCACACAACAACCCATCTCACAAGACCACTCCATTCAACACAACACAGTACACAACAACCCATCTCACAAGACCACTCCATTTAACCCAACATAGCACACAACAACTCATCTCACAAGACCACTCCATTCAACCCAACACAGCACACAACAACTCATCTCACAAGACCACTCCATTCAACCCAACACAGCACTCAACAACCCATCTCACAAGACCACTCCATTCAACCCAACACAGCACTCTACAACTCATCTCACAAGACCACTCCATTCAACCCAACACAGCACACAACAACTCATCTCACAAGATCACTCCGTTTAACCCAACACAGCACACAACAACTCATCTCACAAGACCACTCCATTCAACCCAACACAGCACACAACAACTCATCTCACAAGACCACTCCATTCAACCCAACATAGCACACAACAACTCATCTCACAAGATCACTCCGTTTAACCCAACACAACACACAACAACTCATCTCACAAGACCACTCCATTCAACCCAACACAGCACACAACAACTCATCTCACAAGACCACTCCATTCAACCCAACACAGCACACAACAACTCATCTCACAAGACCACTCCATTCAACCCAACACAGCACACAACAACTAATCTCACAAGACCACTCCATTCAACCCAACACAGCACACAACAACTCATCTCACAAGACCACTCCATTCAACCCAACACAGCACACAACTCATCTCACAAGACCACTCCATTCAACCGAACACAGCACACAACAACTCATCTCACAAGACCACTCCATTCAATCCAACACAGCACACAACAACTCATCTCACAAGACCACTCCATTCAACCCAACACAGCACACAACAACTCATCTCACAAGACCACTCCATTCAACCCAACACAGCACACAACAACTCATCTCACAAGACCACTCCATTCAACCCAACACAGCACACAACAACTCATCTCACAAGACCACTCCATTCAACCCAACACAGCACACAACAACTCATCTCACAAGACCACTCCATTCAACCCAACACAGCACACAACAACTCATCTCACAAGACCACTCTGTTCAACCCAACACAGAACTCAACAACTCATCTCACAAGACCACTCCATTCACCCCAACACAGCACTCAGCAACCCATCTCACAAGACCACTCCATTCAACCCAACACAGCACTCTACAACTCATCTCACAAGACCACTCCACTCAACCCAACACAGCACACAACAACTCATCTCACAAGAACACTACATTCAACCCAACACAGCACACAACAACCCATCTCACAAGACCACTCCATTCAACACAACACAGCACACAACAACCCATCTCACAAGACCACTCCATTCAACACAACACAGCACACAACAACTCATCTCACAAGACCACTCCATTTAACCCAACATAGCACACAACAACTCATCTCACAAGACCACTCCATTCAACCCAACACAGCACTCAACAACCCATCTCACAAGACCACTCCTTTCAACCCAACACAGCACACAACAACTCATCTCACAAGATCACTCCGTTTAACCCAACACAGCACACAACAACTCATCTCACAAGACCACTCTGTTCAACCCAACACAGAACTCAACAACTCATCTCACAAGACCACTCCATTCAACCCAACACAGCACACAACAACTCATCTCACAAGATCACTCCGTTTAACCCAACACAGCACACAACAACTCATCTCACAAGACCACTCCATTCAAACCAAAACAGCACACAACAACTCATCTCACAAGACCACTCTGTTCAACCCAACACAGAACTCAACAACTCATCTCACAAGACCACTCCATTCAACCCAACACAGCACTCTACAACTCATCTCACAAGACCACTCCATTCAACCCAACACAGCACTCTACAACTTATCTCACAAGACCACTCCACTCAACCCAACACAGCACACAACAACTCATCTCACAAGACCACTCCATTCAAACCAACACAGCACACAACAACTCATCTCACAAGACCACTCTGTTCAACCCAACACAGCACTCTACAACTCATCTCACAAGACCACTCCATTCAACCCAACACAGCACTCTACAACTCATCTCACAAGATCACTCCACTCAACCCAACACAGCACACAACAACTCACCTCACAAGACCACTACATTCAACCCAACACAGCACACAACAACCCATCTCACAAGACCACTCCATTCAACACAACACAGCACACAACAACCCATCTCACAAGACCACTCCATTTAACCCAACATAGCACACAACAACTCATCTCACAAGACCACTCCATTCAACCCAACACAGCACACAACAACTCATCTCACAAGACCACTCCATTCAACCCAACACAGCACTCAACAACCCATCTCACAAGACCACTCCATTCAACCCAACACAGCACACAACAACTCATCTCACAAGATCACTCCGTTTAACCCAACACAGCACACAACAACTCATCTCACAAGACCACTCCATTCAACCCAACACAGCACACAACAACTCATCTCACAAGACCACTCCATTCAACCCAACATAGCACACAACAACTCATCTCACAAGATCACTCCGTTTAACCCAACACAACACACAACAACTCATCTCACAAGACCACTCCATTCAACCCAACACAGCACACAACAACTCATCTCACAAGACCACTCCATTCAACCCAACACAGCACACAACAACTCATCTCACAAGACCACTCCATTCAACCCAACACAGCACACAACAACTAATCTCACAAGACCACTCCATTCAACCCAACACAGCACACAACAACTCATCTCACAAGACCACTCCATTCAACCCAACACAGCACACAACTCATCTCACAAGACCACTCCATTCAACCGAACACAGCACACAACAACTCATCTCACAAGACCACTCCATTCAATCCAACACAGCACACAACAACTCATCTCACAAGACCACTCCATTCAACCCAACACAGCACACAACAACTCATCTCACAAGACCACTCCATTCAACCCAACACAGCACACAACAACTCATCTCACAAGACCACTCCATTCAACCCAACACAGCACACAACAACTCATCTCACAAGACCACTCCATTCAACCCAACACAGCACACAACAACTCATCTCACAAGACCACTCCATTCAACCCAACACAGCACACAACAACTCATCTCACAAGACCACTCTGTTCAACCCAACACAGAACTCAACAACTCATCTCACAAGACCACTCCATTCACCCCAACACAGCACTCAGCAACCCATCTCACAAGACCACTCCATTCAACCCAACACAGCACTCTACAACTCATCTCACAAGACCACTCCACTCAACCCAACACAGCACACAACAACTCATCTCACAAGAACACTACATTCAACCCAACACAGCACACAACAACCCATCTCACAAGACCACTCCATTCAACACAACACAGCACACAACAACCCATCTCACAAGACCACTCCATTCAACACAACACAGCACACAACAACTCATCTCACAAGACCACTCCATTTAACCCAACATAGCACACAACAACTCATCTCACAAGACCACTCCATTCAACCCAACACAGCACTCAACAACCCATCTCACAAGACCACTCCTTTCAACCCAACACAGCACACAACAACTCATCTCACAAGATCACTCCGTTTAACCCAACACAGCACACAACAACTCATCTCACAAGACCACTCCATTCAAACCAACACAGCACACAACAACTCATCTCACAAGACCACTCTGTTCAACCCAACACAGAACTCAACAACTCATCTCACAAGACCACTCCATTCAACCCAACACAGCACACAACAACTCATCTCACAAGATCACTCCGTTTAACCCAACACAGCACACAACAACTCATCTCACAAGACCACTCCATTCAAACCAAAACAGCACACAACAACTCATCTCACAAGACCACTCTGTTCAACCCAACACAGAACTCAACAACTCATCTCACAAGACCACTCCATTCAACCCAACACAGCACTCTACAACTCATCTCACAAGACCACTCCATTCAACCCAACACAGCACTCTACAACTTATCTCACAAGACCACTCCACTCAACCCAACACAGCACACAACAACTCATCTCACAAGACCACTCCATTCAAACCAACACAGCACACAACAACTCATCTCACAAGACCACTCTGTTCAACCCAACACAGCACTCTACAACTCATCTCACAAGACCACTCCATTCAACCCAACACAGCACTCTACAACTCATCTCACAAGATCACTCCACTCAACCCAACACAGCACACAACAACTCACCTCACAAGACCACTACATTCAACCCAACACAGCACACAACAACCCATCTCACAAGACCACTCCATTCAACACAACACAGCACACAACAACCCATCTCACAAGACCACTCCATTTAACCCAACATAGCACACAACAACTCATCTCACAAGACCACTCCATTCAACCCAACACAGCACACAACAACTCATCTCACAAGACCACTCCATTCAACCCAACACAGCACTCAACAACCCATCTCACAAGACCACTCCATTCAACCCAACACAGCACTCTACAACTCATCTCACAAGACCACTCCATTCAACCCAACACAGCACACAACAACTCATCTCACAAGATCACTCCATTCAACCCAACACAGCACACAACAACTCATCTCACAAGATCACTCCATTCAACCCAACACAGCACACAACAACTCATCTCACAAGACCACTCCATTCAACCCAACACAGCACACAACAACTCATCTCACAAGACCACTCCATTCAACCCAACACAGCACACAACAACTCATCTCACAAGATCACTCCGTTTAACCCAACACAACACACAACAACTCATCTCACAAGACCACTCCATTCAACCCAACACAGCACACAACAACTCATCTCACAAGACCACTCCATTCAACCCAACACAGCACACAACAACTCATCTCACAAGACCACTCCATTCAACCCAACACAGCACACAACAACTCATCTCACAAGACCACTCCATTCAACCCAACACAGCACACAACAACTCATCTCACAAGACCACTCCATTCAATCCAACACAGCACACAACAACTCATCTCACAAGACCACTCCATTCAACCCAACACAGCACACAACAACTCATCTCACAAGACCACTCCATTCAACCCAACACAGCACACAACAACTCATCTCACAAGACCACTCCATTCAACCCAACACAGCACACAACAACTCATCTCACAAGACCACTCCATTCAACCCAACACAGCACACAACAACTCATCTCACAAGACCACTCCATTCAACCCAACACAGCACACAACAACTCATCTCACAAGACCACTCCATTCAACCCAACACAGCACACAACAACTCATCTCACAAGACCACTCCATTCAACCCAACACAGCACACAACAACTCATCTCACAAGACCACTCCATTCAACCCAACACAGCACACAACAACTCATCTCACAAGACCACTCCATTCAACCCAACACAGCACACAACAACTCATCTCACAAGACCACTCCATTCAACCCAACACAGCACACAACAACTCATCTCACAAGACCACTCCATTCAACCCAACACAGCACACAACAACTCATCTCACAAGACCACTCCATTCAACCCAACACAGCACACAACAACTCATCTCACAAGACCACTCCATTCAACCCAACACAGCACACAACTCATCTCACAAGACCACTCCATTCAACCCAACACAGCACACAACAACTCATCTCACAAGACCACTCCATTCAATCCAACACAGCACACAACAACTCATCTCACAAGACCACTCCATTCAACCCAACACAGCACACAACAACTCATCTCACAAGACCACTCCATTCAACCCAACACAGCACACAACAACTCATCTCACAAGACCACTCCATTCAACCCAACACAGCACACAACAACTCATCTCACAAGACCACTCCATTCAACCCAACACAGCACACAACAACTCATCTCACAAGACCACTCCATTCAACCCAACACAGCACACAACAACTCATCTCACAAGACCACTCTGTTCAACCCAACACAGAACTCAACAACTCATCTCACAAGACCACTCCATTCACCCCAACACAGCACTCAGCAACCCATCTCACAAGACCACTCCATTCAACCCAACACAGCACTCTACAACTCATCTCACAAGACCACTCCATTCAACCCAACACAGCACTCTACAACTCATCTCACAAGACCACTCCACTCAACCCAACACAGCACACAACAACTCATCTCACAAGAACACTACATTCAACCCAACACAGCACACAACAACCCATCTCACAAGACCACTCCATTCAACACAACACAGCACACAACAACCCATCTCACAAGACCACTCCATTCAACCCAACACAGCACACAACAACTCATCTCACAAGACCACTCCATTCAACCCAACACAGCACACAACAACTCATCTCACAAGACCACTCCATTCAACCCAACACAGCACACAACAACTCATCTCACAAGACCACTCCATTCAACCCAACACAGCACACAACAACTCATCTCACAAGACCACTCCATTCAACCCAACACAGCACACAACAACTCATCTCACAAGACCACTCCATTCAACCCAACACAGCACACAACAACTCATCTCACAAGACCACTCCATTCAACCCAACACAGCACACAACAACTCATCTCACAAGACCACTCCATTCAACCCAACACAGCACACAACAACTCATCTCACAAGACCACTCCATTCAACCCAACACAGCACACAACAACTCATCTCACAAGACCACTCCATTCAACCCAACACAGCACACAACTCATCTCACAAGACCACTCCATTCAACCCAACACAGCACACAACAACTCATCTCACAAGACCACTCCATTCAATCCAACACAGCACACAACAACTCATCTCACAAGACCACTCCATTCAACCCAACACAGCACACAACAACTCATCTCACAAGACCACTCCATTCAACCCAACACAGCACACAACAACTCATCTCACAAGACCACTCCATTCAACCCAACACAGCACACAACAACTCATCTCACAAGACCACTCCATTCAACCCAACACAGCACACAACAACTCATCTCACAAGACCACTCCATTCAACCCAACACAGCACACAACAACTCATCTCACAAGACCACTCTGTTCAACCCAACACAGAACTCAACAACTCATCTCACAAGACCACTCCATTCACCCCAACACAGCACTCAGCAACCCATCTCACAAGACCACTCCATTCAACCCAACACAGCACTCTACAACTCATCTCACAAGACCACTCCATTCAACCCAACACAGCACTCTACAACTCATCTCACAAGACCACTCCACTCAACCCAACACAGCACACAACAACTCATCTCACAAGAACACTACATTCAACCCAACACAGCACACAACAACCCATCTCACAAGACCACTCCATTCAACACAACACAGCACACAACAACCCATCTCACAAGACCACTCCATTCAACACAACACAGCACACAACAACTCATCTCACAAGACCACTCCATTTAACCCAACATAGCACACAACAACTCATCTCACAAGACCACTCCATTCAACTCAACACAGCACACAACAACTCATCTCACAAGACCACTCCATTCAACCCAACACAGCACTCAACAACCCATCTCACAAGACCACTCCTTTCAACCCAACACAGCACACAACAACTCATCTCACAAGATCACTCCGTTTAACCCAACACAGCACACAACAACTCATCTCACAAGACCACTCCATTCAAACCAACACAGCACACAACAACTCATCTCACAAGACCACTCTGTTCAACCCAACACAGAACTCAACAACTCATCTCACAAGACCACTCCATTCAACCCAACACAGCACTCTACAACTCATCTCACAAGACCACTCCATTCAACCCAACACAGCACTCTACAACTCATCTCACAAGACCACTCCACTCAACCCAACACAGCACACAACAACTCATCTCACAAGACCACTCCATTCAAACCAACACAGCACACAACAACTCATCTCACAAGACCACTCTGTTCAACCCAACACAGCACTCTACAACTCATCTCACAAGACCACTCCATTCAACCCAACACAGCACTCTACAACTCATCTCACAAGATCACTCCACTCAACCCAACACAGCACACAACAACTCATCTCACAAGACCACTACATTCAACCCAACACAGCACACAACAACCCATCTCACAAGACCACTCCATTCAACACAACACAGAACACAACAACCCATCTCACAAGACCACTCCATTTAACCCAACATAGCACACAACAACTCATCTCACAAGACCACTCCATTCAACCCAACACAGCACACAACAACTCATCTCACAAGACCACTCCATTCAACCCAACACAGCACTCAACAACCCATCTCACAAGACCACTCCATTCAACCCAACACAGCACTCTACAACTCATCTCACAAGACCACTCCATTCAACCCAACACAGCACACAACAACTCATCTCACAAGATCACTCCGTTTAACCCAACACAGCACACAACAACTCATCTCACAAGACCACTCCATTCAACCCAACACAGCACACAACAACTCATCTCACAAGACCACTCCATTCAACCCAACACAGCACACAACAACTCATCTCACAAGATCACTCCGTTTAACCCAACACAACACACAACAACTCATCTCACAAGACCACTCCATTCAACCCAACACAGCACACAACAACTCATCTCACAAGACCACTCCATTCAACCCAACACAGCACACAACAACTCATCTCACAAGACCACTCCATTCAACCCAACACAGCACACAACAACTAATCTCACAAGACCACTCCATTCAACCCAACACAGCACACAACAACTCATCTCACAAGACCACTCCATTCAACCCAACACAGCACACAACAACTCATCTCACAAGACCACTCCATTCAACCCAACACAGCACACAACAACTCATCTCACAAGACCACTCCATTCAATCCAACACAGCACACAACAACTCATCTCACAAGACCACTCCATTCAACCCAACACAGCACACAACAACTCATCTCACAAGACCACTCCATTCAACCCAACACAGCACACAACAACTCATCTCACAAGACCACTCCATTCAACCCAACACAGCACACAACAACTCATCTCACAAGACCACTCCATTCAACCCAACACAGCACACAACAACTCATCTCACAAGACCACTCCATTCAACCCAACACAGCACACAACAACTCATCTCACAAGACCACTCCATTCAACCCAACACAGCACACAACAACTCATCTCACAAGATCACTCCGTTTAACCCAACACAGCACACAACAACTCATCTCACAAGACCACTCCATTCAACCCAACAAAGCACTCTAAAACTCATCTCACAAGACCACTCCATTCAACCCAACACAGCACACAACAACTCATCTCACAAGACCACTCCATTCAACCCAACACAGCACACAACAACTCATCTCACAAGACCACTCCATTCAACCCAACACAGCACACAACAACTCATCTCACAAGACCACTCCATTCAACCCAACACAGCACACAACAACTCATCTCACAAGACCACTCCATTCAACCCAACACAGCACTCAGCAACCCATCTCACAAGACCACTCCATTCAACCAAACACAGCACTCCACATCTCATCTCACAAGACCACTCTGTTCAACCCAACACAGCACTCAACAACTCATTTCACAAGACCACTCCGTTCAACTCTGCATACAACTCAAGAGAGATAAGTAATTGTAACTTACAGAGAAGACCATCTTTGACTCGAGATAAAGAGCAATGTCACCATGGCCAGACTTCTCAGCACAGTCACAAGGCGTCTGTTTCAGCGTGTTCTCTGTGAATAATGGCGATCCATGGGCCACGAGAATCTGGCACAAAAGAACAATCATATTTTATTCACACTCCAACTCAACCAATTCAACATCCAACATTTCCTTGCCCAGGTTTAAAGTGATCATCAATAGGTTTCATACCATAAAACAACATACAAGCAGCAATGTACTTCTCGTTGTTTGATGACTTGCAATTACCTATACGTTGTTGTTGATGTGAAACATAGAAAGTAAATAATAATTTTGAAGATGTAATTTCCAACTCTGATGCATGTTTGAAGCAAAATTGCAAAACTGTATTAATTTCATACATATCTGTGGGATAAGCATGCGTATGGTGCAAACTATACAAGTTTTGTTTATATAATTTTGACCGCTATTGTCATCAGTCCATGCCATTCAATGCTACTGAGACTGTGCAGTGTTTTTATGTCCTTGGAATTGCACAGCAATCTAATGCTGTTTAAGTCCTAGTTAGACCTTTATGCAGGATCAAATCTTTACCTGTCCAAAAATGTCCTGGTAGATACTTACATCTGCGCACGCACATAAAATACAGTCCAAATGTGCATACATATACAAAAATACTGTACATGTATACATAATGTACATGTATATGTGTTACACACATATTTTCAAAGCATAATGGATACAGTCAATAATTAATAAGCTTTTTGCTCCTCAAATTACTACCGTCCAAATTCAAATTTCTATCCGTCTAAAAAATGACTTTACCCGTGCAAAAAATGGGTGGACAGGTCTCTAGATAAAGCTATGATCCTAGTTCAGCATTGTCACCCGTGGTCATCCATGAAAGCCACACTTGCCAAGTTTTCAGTACTTGTCAATGGCAATAAAAACTAAAAAAATGTATTACTTTTATACATAGTCGCGCCTCATTATAACGCGCCCCCTTATAACGTGGATTCGGTTATAACGCGGTCGGTCGTGGATCCCAAATTTCTGCCGCCAGGAGGGAAATGGGCGCAATGACAAACTATATTAACACGTCAATTGTTTTGTGTGAAGTTATCCCCGCCTTTGTCCATGACATGTGTATACTGAACGACTAGTTGGTGGACAATAAATTTAATGTTGACGTACAACTGCAATGAATCAAGTGTGAGGCGCGTCACTACGTTGCCATTGTTTATTCTGCACTGCCAATGCTATCAAAGGTATAAGTTTCTTTGACTATAATTATGGTCAATTTTAACTTTAAGAACAGTAAATGTGGAGCAAAGTATTGTTTGTTTTGCGCCGACGTCAAACGAATCGTTTCCAATCTGCTAGTCATGCTCATGGCTTCTGCAGATCGTGAGTTCGCCTGGTTTCGGTGCCGGGCGGCTTGTAAAGTGCAATTGAAATTCACAAATATGAATTGCTTAAGAATGGGTTAAATACGTTTTAATACAGCTTAGTAGGCAAGATCAGTAAGCTAACATTGCGTAACAAATATTAGCGATGAACGCAAAGCTACTGCCTGTACTGATGCGCCAAAATATTAATTTGTCAACCGCATATGGACTGGTGAATCGTAATATTGTTCGGCACGGTAAATGTGCTTTCTAAATTGGTATTTTGAAATTGATTAAAATACGAAGTTAAGCCAATTGTAAACGTACTTATAGCTTTAAATCCTTAATCAACTCTAACACAGTGTTTGTCAAATCATGCTGAGTGCCAGGTCATTATTTTAGATCTTACGTCAGCAGTACCATGTATCGTTCAGTTGACCGTTGTTTATTTAAAAACGGTACACAATTCATGAATTTTATCCAGTTCAACATTCAGCAGTGTCCAGCAGTGTATGACATTTAAACAGAACACACATTGACGTTGGCTGGCAGTTTAATAAGCTTCATAGACTGCGCGGCGTGCACACTTTGGCTTCGATGGCGTTCTTCGTGCAGCAGTGGTATCGGTCGTCGTTGTAGCACCCCTGATGGCAGATATGGGAACGCGCCCCACGGATTCATTTCGTGGACCCCGACTACCACGTTATAACGAGGCGCGACTGTACATGTATACATACATAAGTATATATATATACCGATATGTTAGTACGTACCTCGACAAAGCGCTTCATGCCAGACGTAGCAGCATAATGCAGGGGAGTGTTTTGTTTCTGTAAGAAGAATACCAGACATTGGAAATACAATAGAACAGAAAGTGGAAATTTGCAAAGCAATAATAATAAAATGACTTCTTTAGCGCCAATATCTTCAGAAAATCTGAGCTCAGTGGCGCAAAAAATTAAAGGATTAGGCATTCTCAATGTCATGTACATTGCAGAAGTCGTCAACGGATGGATGGAATTGCTACGATGCATGGGAGGATAGGCAATATTAAAAAGATAGGTTTTTAGATGACAACAAAATAAAACTGGAATTGGTACACATGCTTTATGTTTTAGGGGAACTTTGAGACGACTCCCAAAGGTGATGAAAACACAAGCCAATCAATGTACTTGTGCTATTAACCATGTGGCAGCTCCTGACACCATGACAGCGATATCCAACGTCAACCTTGACCGCTGAATGCATCGTCGTAAACACTGTCACAGAGCTCAGTAATGACAAAAGTTCCACCTAAGTTATCAGACTTTGCAGTGTTCTTGTATCATTTTGCTTAAACATGTGAATGCATAAGTCACTTGCCGGTTACGCCTGCCCAGCCTGAGATGGCTGTACCCAGTGGAAGGGTACGCACATGGCTGGCCAGCATATGTCTTCTGTATTGTATAAATGAAAGCATAACAGAAGGAATACAATACCTCATCCTCAGTGTCTAGGTCGACTTTCTCAACTGCCCCGTCTGCCATGACAGCACCCCTCCAGTGGAGGATAAGGGTGAGACACTCGGCCCGACGCTGCTGCACGGAGAACGTGTTGCCGCTGGAGGTGACGGCCAGACAGTGCAGTGGAGTCTCATTGCGGATGTTTTTCTTGTTCGGGTTCCCACCCAACTCATTGAGAAAGATCCTGCAGCAAATAGGGAGCATCTCAAAACACCATTCCGTCATTTGGCATAATATACCATTAGTAGTAGTAGCAGTGTGGCAACAACACTTCGCTGACAACGAGTGTGCACATTACAGTGAAAATACTCCAAAACCATAAAAAAGATAGCTTTTGAGAGATAGTGTCAATAAATATAAACATGTATGTATATTTTATGGAATCTAACTAAGCTTAATCTCTTCATCTTCTCCTTTTCAACCTTTGACGAGTCATCTCAATACTCTGGGTCCTCTGCCATTCTCACCCACTCTCGGCTGTTCACCCCTGACCTTTCAAGAACTCTCTTCAAACATGACCTCTCCACCTTAATTCTGGTCATTCACTTCCCCTTCTGCCAGCCTCATCTGTTCACCATGTCACTTCCCCTTCTGTCAGCCTCATCTGTTCACAATGCCATTTCCCATTCTACCAGCCTCATCTGTTCACAATGCCATTTCCCATTCTACCAGCCTCATCTGTTCACAATGCCATTTCCCATTCTACCAGCCTCATCTCTTCACAATGCCATTTCCCATTCTACCAGCCTCATCTGTTCACCATGCCACTTCCCATTCTACCAGCCTCATCTGTTCACCATGCCACTTCCCTTCTACCAGCCTCATCTGTTCACCATGCCACTTCCCCTTCTACCAGCCTCATCTGTTCACCATGCCACTTCCCCTTCTACCAGCCTCATCTCTTCACCATGCCATTTCCCCTTCTACCAGCCTCATCTGTTCACCATGCCACTTCCCCTTCTACCAGCCTCATCTCTTCACCATGCCACTTTCCCTTCTACCAGCCTCATCTGTTCACCATGCCACTTCCCATTCTACCAGCCTCATCTCTTCACCATGCCACTTCCCATTCTACCAGCCTCATCTCTTCACCATGCCACTTCCCATTCTACCAGCCTCATCTCTTCACCATGCCATTTCCCCTTCTACCAGCCTCATCTGTTCTCCATGCCACTTCCCCTTCTACAAGCCTCATCTTTTCACCATGCCATTTCCCCTTCTACCAGCCTCATCTGTTCACCATGCCACTTCCCCTTCTACCAGCCTCATCTGTTCACCATGCTACTTCCCCTTCTACCAGCCTCATCTCTTCACCATGCCACTTCCCATTCTACCAGCCTCATCTCTTCACCATGCCACTTTCCCTTCTGCCAGCCTCATCTCTTCATCATGCCACTTCCCCTTCTACCAGCCTCATCTGTTCTCCATGCCACTTCCCCTTCTACCAGCCTCATCTGTTCACCATGCCACTTCCCCTTCTACCAGCCTCATCTGTTCACCTTGCCATTTCCCCTTCTACCAGCCTCATCTGTTCACCATGCCACTTCCCCTTCTACCAGCTTCATCTCTTCACCATGTCACTTTCCCTTCTACCAGCCTCATCTGTTCACCATGCCACTTCCCATTCTACCAGCCTCATCTCTTCACCATGCCACTTCCCATTCTACCAGCCTCATCTCTTCACCATGCCATTTCCCCTTCTACCAGCCTCATCTGTTCTCCATGCCACTTCCCCTTCTACCAGCCTCATCTGTTCTCCATGCCACTTCCCCTTCTACCAGCCTCATCTGTTCTCCATGCCACTCCCCCTTCTACCAGTCTCATCTGTTCACCATGCAACTTCCCCTTCTACCAGCCTCATCTCTTCATCATGCCACTTCCCCTTCTACCAGCCTCATCTCTTCACCATGCCATTTCCCCTTCTACCAGCCTCATCTGTTCTCCATGCCACTTCCCCTTCTACAAGCCTCATCTTTTCACCATGCCATTTCCCCTTCTACCAGCCTCATCTGTTCACCATGCCACTTCCCCTTCTACCAGCCTCATCTGTTCACCATGCTACTTCCCCTTCTACCAGCCTCATCTCTTCACCATGCCACTTCCCATTCTACCAGTCTCATCTGTTCACCATGCTACTTCCCCTTCTACCAGCCTCATCTGTTCACCATGCCACTTCCCCTTCTACCAGCCTCATCTCTTCATCATGCCACTTCCCCTTCTACCAGCCTCATCTCTTCACCATGCCACTTCCCCTTCTACCAGCCTCATCTCTTCATCATACCACTTCCCATTCTACCAGCCTCATCTCTTCACCATGCCATTTCCCCTTCTACCAGCCTCATCTGTTCTCCATGCCACTTCCCCTTCTACAAGCCTCATCTTTTCACCATGCCATTTCCCCTTCTACCAGCCTCATCTGTTCACCATGCCACTTCCCCTTCTACCAGCCTCATCTGTTCTCCATGCCACTTCCCCTTCTACCAGCCTCATCTCTTCACCATGCCACTTCCCATTCTACCAGCCTCATCTCTTCACCATGCCACTTTCCCTTCTGCCATCCTCATCTCTTCATCATGCCACTTCCCCTTCTACCAGCCTCATCTGTTCTCCATGCCACTTCCCCTTCTACCAGCATCATCTGTTCACCATGCCACTTCCCCTTCTACCAGCCTCATCTGTTCACCTTGCCATTTCCCCTTCTACCAGCCTCATCTGTTCACCATGCCACTTCCCCTTCTACCAGCTTCATCTGTTCACCATGTCACTTTCCCTTCTACCAGCCTCATCTGTTCACCATGCCACTTCCCATTCTACCAGCCTCATCTCTTCACCATGCCACTTCCCATTCTACCAGCCTCATCTCTTCACCATGCCATTTCCCATTTCCCCTTCTACCAGCCTCATCTGTTCTCCATGCCACTTCCCCTTCTACCAGCCTCATCTGTTCTCCATGCCACTCCCCTTTCTACCAGTCTCATCTGTTCACCATGCCACTTCCCCTTCTACCAGCCTCATATGTTCACCATGCAACTTCCCATTCTACCAGCCTCATCTGTTCACCATGCCACTTCCCCTTCTACCAGTCTCATCTGTTCACCATGCCACTTCCCCTTCTACCAGCCTCATCTGTTCACCATGCCACTTCCCCTTCTACCAGCCTCATCTGTTCACCATGCCAATTCCCCTTCTACCAGTCTCATCTGTTCACCATGCCACTTCCCATTCTACCAGCCTCATCTGTTCACCATGCCACTTCCCCTTCTACCTGTCTCATCTGTTCACCATGCCACTTCCCATTCTACCAGCCTCATCTGTTCACCATGCCACTTCCATTCTACCAGTCTCATCTGTTCTCCATGCCACTTCCCATTCTACAAGCCTCATCTGTTCTCCATGCCACTTCCCCTTCTACCAGCCTCATCTCTTCACCATGCCACTTCCCATTCTACAAGCCCCATCTCTTCACCATGCCACTTCCTCTTCTACCAGCCTCATCTGTTCACCATGCCACTTCCTCTTCTACCAGCCTCATCTCTTCACCATGCCACTTCCTCTTCTACCAGCCTCATCTGTTCTCCATGCCACTTCCCCTTCTACCAGCCTCATCTGTTCACCATGCCACTTCCCATTCTACCAGCCTCATCTGTTCACCATGCCACTTCCCCTTCTACCAGTCTCATCTGTTCACCATGCCACTTCCCCTTCTACCAGCCTCATCTGTTCACCATGCCACTTCCCCTTCTACCAGTCTCATCTGTTCACCATGCCACTTCCCCTTCTACCAGCCTCATCTGTTCACCATGCCACTTCCCCTTCTACCAGCCTCATCTGTTCACCATGCCACTTCCCCTTCTACCAGTCTCATCTGTTCACCATGCCACTTCCCATTCTACCAGCCTCATCTGTTCACCATGACACTTCCCCTTCTACCAGCCTCATCTGTTCACCATGCAACTTCCCCTTCTACCAGCCTCATCTCTTCATCATGCCACTTCCCCTTCTACCAGCCTCATCTCTTCACCATGCCATTTCCCCTTCTACCAGCCTCATCTGTTCTCCATGCCACTTCCCCTTCTACAAGCCTCATCTTTTCACCATGCCATTTCCCCTTCTACCAGCCTCATCTGTTCACCATGCCACTTCCCCATCTACCAGCCTCATCTGTTCACCATGCTACTTACCCTTCTACCAGCCTCATCTCTTCACCATGCCACTTCCCATTCTACCAGCCTCATCTGTTCACCATGCTACTTCCCCTTCTACCAGCCTCATCTGTTCACCATGCCACTTCCCCTTCTACCAGCCTCATCTCTTCATCATGCCACTTCCCCTTCTACCAGCCTCATCTCTTCACCATGCCACTTCCCCTTCTACCAGCCTCATCTCTTCGTCATGCCACTTCCCATTCTACCAGTCTCATCTGTTCACCATGCCACTTCCCCTTCTACCAGCCTCATCTGTTCACCATGCCACTTCCCATTCTACAAGCCTCATCTGTTCACCATGCCACTTCCCCTTCTACAAGTCTCATCTGTTCACCATGCCACTTCCCCTTCTACCAGTCTCATCTGTTCACCATGCCACTTCCCCTTCTACCAGCCTCATCTGTTCACCATGCCACTTCCCCTTCTACCTGTCTCATCTATTCACCATGCCACTTCCCATTCTACCAGTCTCATCTGTTCACCATGCCACTTCCCCTTCTAACAGCCTCATCTGTTCACCATGCCACTTCCCCTTCTAACAGCCTCATCTGTTCACCATGCCACTTCCCCTTCTACCAGTCTCATCTGTTCACCATGCCACTTCCCCTTCTACCAGCCTCATCTGTTCACCATGCCACTTCCCCTTCTACCAGCCTCATCTGTTCACCTTGCCATTTCCCCTTCTACCAGCCTCATCTGTTCACCATGCCACTTCCCCTTCTACCAGCCTCATCTGTTCACCATGCCACTTTCCCTTCTACCAGCCTCATCTGTTCACCATGCCACTTCCCATTCTACCAGCCTCATCTCTTCACCATGCCACTTCCCATTCTACCAGCCTCATCTATTCACCATGCCATTTCCGCTTCTACCAGCCTCATCTGTTCTCCATGCCACTTCCCCTTCTACAAGCCTCATCTTTTCACCATGCCATTTCCCCTTCTACCAGCCTCATCTGTTCACCATGCCACTTCCCCTTCTACCAGCCTCATCTGTTCACCATGCTACTTCCCCTTCTACCAGCCTCATCTGTTCACCATGCCACTTCCCATTCTACCAGCCTCATCTCTTCACCATGCCACTTCCCATTCTACCAGCCTCATCTCTTCACCATGCCACTTTCCCTTCTACCAGCCTCATCTCTTCACCATGCCACTTCCCCTTCTACCAGCCTCATCAGTTCACCATGCCACTTCCCCTTCTACCAGCCTCATCTGTTCTCCATGCCACTCCCCCTTCTACCAGTCTCATCTGTTCACCATGCCACTTCCCCTTCTACCAGCCTCATCTGTTCACCATGCAACTTCCCATTCTACCAGCCTTATCTGTTCACCATGCCACTTTCCCTTCTACCAGTCTCATCTGTTCACCATGCCACTTCCCCTTCTACCAGCCTCATCTGTTCACCATGCCACTTCCCCTTCTACCAGCCTCATCTGTTCACCATGCCACTTCCCCTTCTACCAGCCTCATCTCTTCACCATGCCACTTCCCATTCTACCAGCCTCATCTCTTCACCATGCCACTTCCTCTTCTACCAGCCTCATCTCTTCACCATGCCACTTCCCATTCTACCAGCCTCATCTGTTCTCCATGCCACTTCCCCTTCTACCAGCCTCATCTGTTCACCATGCCACTTCCCCTTCTACAAGTCTCATCTGTTCACCATGCCACTTCCCATTCTACCAGCCTCATCTCTTCACCATGCCACTTTCCCTTCTACCAGCCTCATCTCTTCACCATGCCACTTCCCCTTCTACCAGCCTCATCTGTTCTCCATGCCACTCCCCCTTCTACCAGTCTCATCTGTTCACCATGCCACTTCCCCTTCTACCAGCCTCATCTGTTCACCATGCAACTTCCCATTCTACAAGCCTCATCTGTTCACCATGCCACTTCCCCTTCTACAAGTCTCATCTGTTCACCATGCCACTTCCCCTTCTATCAGTCTCATCTGTTCACCATGCCACTTCCCCTTCTACCAGCCTCATCTGTTCACCATGCCACTTCCCCTTCTACCTGTCTCATCTGTTCACCATGTCACTTCCCATTCTACCAGCCTCATCTGTTCACCATGCCACTTCCCCTTCTACCAGCCTCATCTGTTCACCATGCCACTTCCCCTTCTACCAGTCTCATCTGTTCACCATGCCACTTCCCCTTCTACCAGTCTCATCTGTTCACCATGCCACTTCCCATTCTACCAGCCTCATCTGTTCACCATGCCACTTCCCCTTCTAACAGCCTCATCTGTTCACCATGCCACTTCCCCTTCTAACAGCCTCATCTGTTCACCATGCCACTTCCCCTTCTACCAGTCTCATATGTTCACCATGCCACTTCCCCTTCTACCAGTCTCATCTGTTCACCATGCCACTTCCCCTTCTACCAGCCTCATCTGTTCACCATGCCACTTCCCCTTCTACCAGCCTCATCTGTTCACCATGCCACTTCCCCTTCTACCAGCCTCAACTGTTCACCATGCAAGGTTGCACAAGCACATGTATCTTCTAACAGTCTTCCACAATATCCTCATTATGGAATTACACAAAAGACATAGCATCATGTAGCAGGTACTATAGTTACACACTATAGTTGTCATAGAGCTGCCACATTGTGGCAGGTATTTAATAAAAGGGTATATTTGACACATTAGTCATCAGCTGGACAGGCTATCTGGTGCAAAATGGTTTACATCATTAGACCTCCAGAGTGGCTACTGGCAAGTGGAAATAGAGGAGTGTGATAAAGCCAAGACTGCATTCAGAGTGGGAAACCTCGGTTTTTATGAATGCAATCGAATGCCGTTTGGTCTCAAGAACGCTCCTGCTGTGTTTCAAAGGCTTATGGAACACACTCTGGCTGACTTGTCCAATGTGTTGGTCTACGTGGATGATATCATCATTCATTCACGGACATTTGAGACTCACCTTGAACATCTGCAGGCTGTGTTTACTAGCCTGCGAGCAGCTGGTCTGAAATTGAAACCTGCGAAATGTCATCTTTGCCAAGAGCGTGTGAAGTATTTAGGCCACATCATCTCGGAGGCAGGGATCGAAGCCGATCCAGACAAAATAGAGAGTGTAAAGGCATGGCTTATACTGACAACCGTACATGCGCTTCGCGAAGTGCTTGGGTTTTTTGGCTACTACCGTCGCTTTGTGAAGGGTTATGCTGAAATATGCAAGCCCTTACACAATCTGTTAAAAGGGCAAGAAAACAAGACATCTGTAAATAAAACCACCAAGATTGTGATTACCACAAGTGCAATCGCTGCATTTAACAGACTGAAGGAAAGACCGATAGAACCACCCATTTTGGGATATGCTGACTACAGTCTTCCTTTTGAATTACACGTGGATGCATCCCTACACGGCCTTGGAGCAGTACTGTATCAGGAACAGCAAGGTGGCGTGGAGTCAAGAAAACACTGCACCGGAACATGTTGCTACCAGTAAACTTCCTTCCGCTGTCTGCGAAGGAAAAGGAATCTGTGGCAAGAATGCAAAGTCGGCCGGCGGGTGCACGGATAGAGAGGCGCGGTGGTGTGTCTGTGAGCGGCTCTGAGAGAGAGGAAGAAGAAGCAACACTGACCGAGTACGAGTCGGAGGATGACGACTGTGTTAGAGTGGTCATGAGGAAGCCACTTGATCCAGAGGCTGGAGAGTTTGTGCCTGCTGCATTAGAACGTGTGTCAGAAGGAACATCTGGAGACATGGATATTCCAGATCCCAATTGCGAGATGGAACTACTTGATGAGGATGGATGCAGGGAGTATCAGATGTCAGATGAGGAAAGGGACGACGGAGAGCTTGCTGAGGATGGAGACACGGAATCGGAAGTGTCAGATGAGGAAAAGGGCGAAGGAGAGCTTGGTGAGAACGCAGAGATTCCGGACATTGCTGAACCCTCACCGTGTCGGGTGAGGTTGCCATCACCAGCTGTGCGTAGCCGGCCTAAACGGGAAATACGGAAACCTGCTCGTTACACTGACTTTGCTCAACAAGTACTGAATCCTGCCTTAGCACTTTCCATGTTTAATCAAGGATTTTGTGATGTACTTGCTAAATTGTCATAGACAAAATTTGAACATGTGTTCAAGAGTAATATGTATTATTGTGTTTACTATTGGAATGTCGGGACAACATTCATTGATGGAGGGGGTAGATGTAGCAGGTACTATAGTTACACACTATAGTTGTCATAGAGCTGCCACACTGTGGCAGGTATTTAGTAAAAGGGTATATTTGACACATTAGCCATCGAGGGATTGAGGTGTCAACCTAGGCAGAGTCCTGGCACTGGCTGGTAAAGCCACGTTTGTACGTAGACTCTGCTATTAAAACATCATTATACCTTTTTACAGGTATGTTATATTATCTACCTTTATGTTATTGTAAACTAAAAGTGATATAGTCTATTTATATGTTATTTTGAAATACATGTTGCGTTTAATTGTTACTTGTTATATTAGTGTTATATAGTCATTGACAATAACTAATTGTCACCTATCAGATATGTCAATAACACTATGTCTACAAGTGTTTTACTTAATATGTTCTGTGTTTGATACAAGGCATTGATACAGTTGTAGCAGTTGTTTCTTGTATCTATTGTATTATACATGTACTGGGCAGAGTCCTGGCACTGGCTGGTAAAGCCACATGTTTGTACGTAGACTCTGCTATTAAAACATGATTATACCTTTTTACATTTGTAGTGATTCTCTCTCGAACTACCGAACTGAGCGAACCGCAAGAATCACAACAGAATTTATGAAATTTAACATCACAATAAATAAAAATTATTGCACATTGTATGCCATTTAAATGAGTTACACAAATTCCTATAATTTTGCACAGCAAAAATAATTACATCAGGGTAAAAGTTGTGTAGCTCAGAATAGTACAAATATTCAACATTAGCAGACAGATAATGCTCACATGATCAGATCTCATATATCCAGAGAAGTTTTGTGAGAGGCAAAAAGTTGAACATCAACTTCCAAGACACAGGAACGTCAATCGATTCAAGCAGGATTTCTAATTATGCCCCATCCTTCCAGTGAAAGTCAGAAATAAATGATACAGCAGTACCGCCAGTTCAGCGTTATCATTTAATAATGACTGTGTAATTCAAAACATAATGTCATATTTCCTGCCAGCAGATCAAGTCATTGAGTGTGCACTGTGCACCATATGAGAGTGAAAGAATTCTGGGATTACTGCACAGAAATCTCAGGAATTCTTATTATCCCGTAGAATTTGTCAACTGACCGAAGTAGCGATTTCATTGCATGTCTGGCCGCCAGGTGTAGTGGTGTGTCATGGCTGTAAGTGTCGCCATAGGAGCAGTTCGGGTCGAGCCCCTTGCGTAAGTCAGAACTGCTGTTATAGAGTTGCAGTGCTGCAAACTCATCACCGTTGTTCAGGTGCTTGCGAAACTTCGACGAACTGCTACCCATGATGCAACACTGCAGAGGTCACCACTGCCTGGGGGTCAATCATCAGTAGTCATGTCTGGGATATCTGGAAAATGGCAAAACAGTTGTGTTTATTGCAGTGGGCGTAACAATTTAATGAGGGAACAATGTTGTTAAGAGACAAGATGTTTATATCAAGACCTACCACAGGCAGGAATGCACTTTGCTTTATCTGTTTTCTGCCATTTTAGTATTGTAGTTTCAGATATTATCAAAACTCAAAAACATATTTATCTCTTCATTAAATTTAAAATCACTTTCTAACTCTTAAAAATTATTTTGGGTTACAACTATCTTAAGTAATAATAATAATATAAATGATTAGGTAAAAATTGTAACATTGCATTACATTAACATATGCTTAGAAATATTCAGTTTCCCTTTCTGTTTAAGTAATGAAGCTGCAAAGTTCTGCATTTTACTTATTTTATCATATAATAATATGTATACTACCGGTAGTACACCATGACACATATTTATTTGCATGGAGACCAATATTTGTTGACTCATTACTTATTTAACATTCCCGGGTATGATTAACATTTGATAAACATAATAAACATTTACTGACACACATTATGAGCAGAACTGTGCTTTCAAATAACACATATTCATGGGTAGACTGCTTCTACAGGAGCACATAATTATGTTATACAGTCCATGGGGAACAGGGGAAGTGGATTTGATATGAAACTACTACTAGACTAGAACACGGTGTGTCTTCTTTATTTAGTAGAGTGGATAATACAGCAAGGGCACAAATGTAGTTTTTAAACTTTATTTACAGAGCTGCATAAAAAATCTATTACTGGCACAAAAAGTTGATGTTTTGATATATATATAATATATATATATACATAATATATATATAATATATATATATACATATATATATTAAATATACATATATATATATATATACATACTGAATACTGGGTGAGGAACAAATAGTCTTGTTTTGTACAACATTTCCAGTCAGATAACAAGAGCCAAACATGTGAAAATAGGACTGAATGATGGGAAACTGCTAACAAAGAGAACTAATGAGTTAGGACTGTGTGAGGAGATTTGGCAGGATTCAGAGGGGGTTGGGGATAAGAGATGGGGGAGTGTTTACTGAATAAATTGGGGAAGAAAGAAAACTACTACTAATTGATGACCCAACACCAACAGAACACTATTGACAATCTTAGAATTAACAAACTGCATAGTACAAAACCGTATTCACTGTTTGTCTAATACAAATCTGCAGTTATTTAGAGAGGTAAAGTAACAGCGTCTAGGTGTACTTTGTTCCTACCCAGACAAGTGCGCTTTCAAAGAAGTGATCCTCATTAGCATACATCAACGGAGCTGTCAAAGCTATGGTAATTGACTGCGTGCTCTAGCCTAAAATGGAGAAGATCAGCTCAGCAGATGGGGTATATCATAACTACCGTCGTATTTCTTAAAGCTCATTTACATGTCTGGCAACTTGACATAACTTAGTTGTTATACTACCCAACTGCTCGGGTCTGTGACTGGCTGTGAATCACCTGTACATTCCTCAAACATGAAAAAAGCTGTACAGTAAAATCTTGGTTTCTGCAGAAGTTTGCATGTTTGTACCCTTGGGTTCATAGGGGAAAAGATTGGCCTGTGCTGACCCGAGAGAAAGTAGAAATTCCATGTAAATGTAGTAATCATAAATATAAGTTAAAATATTTACATAAATCAACAGTAGTTAGTTGGCAAATTAAGAATTAATAAAATAAAAATGTTAACAATTTGTCTAGATGCATTCCAAATGCATCTGAAAATTATTTCAAGTGCTAACAGGCAAGAAAACACCTTGTCAGTCTTGTGTACTGGTAGAAACCGAATGATCGTAAAAAAGTACTTTTACAATCAAAAAAATTCAGTAGACAGTGAGGTTGATTTCATACAAGCCAAACCTGAATGATGAACATATTCAAGTCTGATATATGATAAATACATAGCATTGCAAATGAACCCACATAGTTATCAGTGCACTAGTTTGTCATACATGCTCATGCAAAAACATGCATGCTCAAAAATGTAATCATTATCAAGTGCGTAAGCAAAAACACTTCAGCTACCCTTAGTTTGTGGGTCTAGTTTTCCACAAACTATATGTATGTAGTGCAGGTCTACCAAGTTTAGTAATATATATTTCTACCACATACTGAGAAAACCAGCAGTAACGGTTGTCTGCTGAGAACATTTTCCCAAGCTATGCTGCTATTACTTGTGAGTTGTAGTGCTCAACATTGACCAAAAGTCTAAAGTCTCTAAATAAATATCTTAGTACTATTGATGTTAAATGTTTGCACACACATATATATATATATATATATATATATATATATATATATATCTGTGTATTGGTAAACACAAACGTACGAATCCCTCCTTCACTCAGAACAAGCCTGGTGACATAGATTGACATGTCGACAACGGAAACCATCGACAACAATGAGCAGTATTTCCCATAACAACATCATTAAAAACCCATGCCTAATGAACTGTACTTCTGTGAAGTCAATAACAACTGTACACCTATGTACATACAATTCCTGTAACCGTCAATAAACCCCAGTCTACACAGGAACATCGTGAATAGAAATCTCCTCATTCACCATGTAGGAAATGGGAGGCAATAATCATCCTACACACAATAACCCGGTGTTAAAGTAATGATTTCTCTGCCATTGGGCGACTCTAGTGGATGTGACCTGTACCATTCTTTAGCACTGCCACAGGTGAGGTTGGAGTGAATATTATGTTTATTCTCTCGTTGACAACAAACATGCATAATCCAATTTCCAGGCACTCTGGCGGGAAAGCATTAAACACATCAGTATGCCATGCCACGCACCGTATTTATCACAGCCGGGCATACAAAAAATTATGTACCGTTATGGCATTAAGCCAAATGATTAAACCAACCTTATCCGTTTTTCATTCATTAATATTTAATAATATACAAGTTATTAATGCTAAAATTAATATGCTGAAAGTATACTGCTCGCCAAATTGCATTTAATAAGAACGAAACATGATTCGCAATTCGAATGTTACACCCACATAAGAATCAAATTGTACACTATAGCAAACACAGCTTTAGCAGAGGTAGGCGGGGCTAATATTAGTTATGCAAATGAGATGAAGTACAACTGATTGAATGAACTTGATAACCACCATTTTAAAGCTAGATTCACCATTAATTTAAATGGCATGTGTATGGCTAAATGGGTTAGTATACACCTAAACTATCAGACACAGAAAAACCAGTAGAATAATCAGCAAGATGATTATAACCGCCTAAAGGATGATGGACAATGGCAAACTTGATTTTAAGATGATTAAAAACTGGTAACACAGATTTGAATCCCATTGGCCTATTGTTTGTTGATACCCCTTTGTTTAAATTAATTCCATGACAATGAAGTGTGTCATTGGAGTCAGGTTTGACATTAGACTTTCACAGAATCAGGGCGGGTCTAGTTACACAATCCCACATCCTGGTCATTACCAATGAATTATCACCACACTAATCACGTCTAACAGGTTCATGACCAAGAGTGTTCATACGTTGGAAAAAGTTACCTTTTTGTGCTAAGGGTGTATGACCGGAGACCAGAATTGGACTGCTGGCGCACTGGTTGTGGGCAGGCTCTGGTAAGGCTAACTGCCACACAGATGGTGAGGAGATTGCTTGCCCACCTAGGGACATAAGTCCTAGGTGCTAATAACCCATTGCAAGAGGCCAGCTGTGTCAAGGGACAAAAGCAGCAGCACAGAATACAAATACACCTGTGTAGTAGCTGCGGGCTATGGTCACTCTCTCTTCTATACTGACACACGTTTACACACTGTTGTTGCTATTCTCTTTGTCCTGTCGTTCAGGTGACACAGGCCTCGACACTGGTCCTCAAGTTTTGTTTGTTTTCATTTTATCATAGTTCATGCACTGCCGTCTCCAATATCCATCTCCACTTTCCCTATCTCTCGCTCTCCACTCCCCTCACAATCCTACTTTACCTCACTTCACAAAGTCCTCCCATGTCAGTCTTGGTCTACCTCTAAACCTCCTCCTACTCACCATTCTGAGAGCATTCGATCACTTCACTAGACATTCTCCTTACATTCATTCCATGTGTCCATCTCACTTTAATCAAGTCCTCACCAGCTTCCTCCTGAACCTGCCTCACTTTAATCAAGTCCTCACCAGCTTCCTCCTGAACCTGTCTCACTTTAACCAAGTCCTCACCAGCTTCCTCCTGAACCTGTCTCACTTTAACCAAGTCCTCACCAGCTTCCTCCTGAACCTGTCTCACTTTAATCAAGTCCTCATCAGCTTCCTCCTGAACCTGTCTCACTTTAACCAAGTCCTCACCAGCTTCCTTCTGAACCTGTCTCACTTTAACCAAGTCCTCACCAGCTTCCTCCTGAACCTGTCTCACTTTAACCAAGTCCTCACCAGCTTCCTCCTTCAGCTCCTCCATTCTTCACTTGTATCAATTCTCTCCACTACCACCATTTGTCTTACCCAGTTGTTGTTTTTTAAACTTGTGCTTTCTCAATAATCAGTTTCATCAATGCAACAACTGACAACAATGTATTAATTTAGAGAATGGAGACAAACGCCTACGCAGTACAAAAGTAGAGACGTGTTCCATGCGATTAGCTGCGTGTTTAAATGTCAGAGTTGCACTGCTAAAGGGCGACCTTTAGAAGCTGTAGGAAGTGCTGCCAATTAGAACAATATTTATGTCACTTGTTCGCATTCACCACAGACTGACTCAATCTCAATGTGCCACTTACTAACCTCCACACACATACGACTTGCAATTAAGTATCAAATAATAATTAATTAACATTTGTTTGCACTTTGTCACCCCACCAAAAGAGATAACTACTAGAATGAACCAGGCTGGAATAATTATGTAACATTCATTATCGTTATGGTTATCACGAAGGCATTTTAGGTGTCATCATTATTACTGTTGGTAGTCAATATACAGCAATCAATTACCCTTTGAAAATAATTAATTAAGCAACATCTAAATAATCTTTATTGTGCGATTTCTACCAACAATCTAAGTGATAAAAAAAATGCACTTTTAAAAGTGATATTAAATTAAATTAATACATTAAAATATGACAATTCAACAGTAAAATGTAAAGTGTTTTTAGCAGTCGTAAGGACTAGAAACTGATCTCTATACAAGATCGTAACTTTAATGCCATAGAGTTTAATAATATCATTTGAACATATTATTGTGTGTGAACCGATTTTTATGTATATATATATACTCCCACAGTTGATGAGTTTTACAATTTACAGGTAGAAATCACCAGCTTGGCAAGTCCATGACATATATTATAAATTTAAGTATTGTGTATGAACTTTCTCTTTCTAGTTATCTATACCAGGAAGAAGGAATCACTTGCTTTTGGCAGGGATTTTCCTAAGAAACATAAATTGACCCGTACAAACCAAATTTGATGTGTCATTTCTATGATGAATGGGTAAATGTTTTCAGCCAAATTTATTTGTTTACAGTGTCGATCAAGAATCAATCAAGAAAACAGCTGATATGTAGTACATTTTAATCACTTTCTACAACTTCAATCACAGTTTTATTTTCAAGTTCATGAACATTACCTATCACAAAAAATACACACTTAGTTTTAAAATAAGTGATATCTGAAGTTTGAGTCTGTGTCCACTTTGTTGTGGAATGGGTCTTTTTTGGACTACAAACAAAATACTTCTGTACGTCAGAGATTGGGTCATTATACATAAATTAATACATGTACTGTATTGTTAATAGCAGGAGAATATATGTGTATTGTTTAAAAACCAAACAAACAAATTTCTAAGACATATATTAACATCTATAGATTCTGATAATTACAGGGCTAATTTCTTGATAAGCCAGTTGATTCCTCGTCCACTTGTTAGCTTTTGACTTTTTGTTGTGGGCAACAGGATAAATCAATAAAGATAAAGTACTGGTTAATGCCAAGTGACAAATCTCAAGTAGGTGCACAAGGACCCAAAACCAGGCAACCCTGGGTCAACACTAGAGCTTAGTGTTTACACTATACCCATCAAAAACAGCTTTGTTCTCTAAGTGTGGTCTCCTGTACAGTACTTCCTTTGTTCTACGATTGTCATTGTCCAGGTCAATGACAAATAAGCTGACTAGTTTCCTGAAATACACTCTCCTGGCATGGTGTAGGCCCCAGTCACCAGTGTTTTCTTTGTTGTGATATTTTGTATACATTGAATGGGTTGATTAGGGACGTAACAATACATCTGACTACTGATGCATCACGATAGTCAATATGACAGCAGTGAACCATCAATAGGAAATTGAACTATCCATAGTTATTGTCGATAGTACAAGTGCCGAACTTCCGATTATAATGACAGTTACCGAGTTAGCAAAGAGACCAACAGGGCTATCCTTATGCCACACGAAAACAGTGTTTGTACACAAGCTATTTCTGTATCATTTGGTAATTATATTTACATTTACTGACCTAACATGGAGAAACATCGACCACAACAGCAGTTGTCATTCACTGATTCACCATGTTCAAATGGTGACAGGGACACCCATAAATTATGGTCAGTGATCGGTAAACTAATTTTAAAACAATCTAGATAATTTCTGAACTGTTAATATTAAGCAAAATAGCCTGAAGATCTGATCCACCAAGCAGATCCTGTGATCAGTTTTAATAACCTCATTTGACACATTAGACCCTGCGCATCCAAAAGCGCCCGGGTGTTTTCTCCCCATAGCGCCGGAGAGCACCCGGTGGAAATAAAGCCTCTAGCGGTGGCCCCATCTTGCGGATACTGAAGAGACTAATACTGGCCGATTCCTTGATATATGAGCTATGCATTGTGGGTATTTTCGACATGTGCTTGCACTGAAAAACATTGAGTTTTTCGCGATAGAAGTTTGCCACCTATGGACGTTAAAAAATGGTGGCTCCTTGGACACCGTAGTTGTTTACTAATGATAAAGTTTTGTTGGATTGGACAATTCTGACCCTGAAAACTAAAGGTAAGTTGACATTATGTTTGAAATGCAGCCAAATGAGTGATAAAATGGATGATTGGGCTTTGTTTATGTTTCATTTTCCAAGTTTGGTCAACATCCATTGGGTTTTCGACACTGAGCCTGCTGTTTATATGATGCTACATGAAAATTATGTCTTTTATTATAATGAATTATTAGGTAAGTATTCTAACACTCTGTCAGTTGTTCTAATAGTTGGCATTTGGTTATTTCAGGTGTCAATATACTAGTGATTACAATGTCAACACTGACATTGACATGACACAGAAGCCATGTGTAGGATGACAGCATCCAAGATAGAAGTCTTACAAAGCTGTGTTTGCTGTCTATATTTATAGAAAGTGAACTGATTAACACTGTCTCATGTCTAAGCAAGGCATGGCAAGTGTAAACACACAGTAGTTGTCCAGAATATTGATTTTCTATGTTTGTTAGCTATAAATGACACCATATATTTAACCAATTGACACCACAGTCACACCATTTTAAAGAAAATTAAATGAACATTAAAATAAACTCAACTTGCAATTACAAAAAATCAATAGCTTTGAAGATACAACTTAAAACTCAGAAATGTTGAGATATGTGGCAGCAGCCTGGGAAACAGGGACACATGCCAATTTAACTGGCCGGGGTCTAATGGGTTAAGCTATATATATATATACGCTGTAATAAGATGGTTTTTTTTTACCTTTAGAACCATAAATTTCTTCAACTCTACTCTTTGGTGTCTTTGCCACTGGAAATGAAAAATCCCGCACACAGATAAGAGTAAATTACGTAACTAGTTAGATCTAGGCCTAGATACGAGAAAACACTGATGTAAACGTGTACACATGTACATGTAAACGTGAACATACTAACACAGTGTATTATCATTGCCAGGAAGGAGGAAATTACTGAGTAATTAGTAGACCCAGACCATTCCCACTGTACAGTCAGATGTTATATGCATGATTCTTTAATAATAACAATTATAGAGCCCGGCCTTGCTTAGGACCTACACTCTGTTCTTTATGAGTTTATCTCATGTGTGATGTCAATATCATAGACGATAACAGTTCTTCCAGTTTAATAAAAGTTAAAGCATGAATACATTGACATAATATTATGTGCTTACCTTTAAGTCTACAATATGTTAGTAAGACCAAAACTAGACTATAGAGTTGTAGCCTGGAATCTCTAAACACAAAATAACATTGATACCTTAGAACAAATTAAAAGAAGCACAGCTAGATTTACTCTAAATGACCACCGCCGCACAACAAGTGTAACCGGCCTTATAAACAAACTTAGTTGCAGACACTAGATAGAAGATGATTACAACACCAACTTACCTTCTACAAAATAAAACACAACCTCCTGAACATTACCCTACCACAACATCTTATAGTCCCATGCTCCCGTACACGAAACAGCGGTCCCAACAAATACATACAAATACATGCACGCATACATACATATGAATACTCATTCTATCCCAGAGTTATAAGAGCTTGGAATCTACTCCCCCCAGAAATAATAAGCCTATACCCACACTACACCCATTCCAACAAGCTCTGAGTGCCATCCGCCTTGTCGCACCAGCCCACCTTAAGTACCAGACTATAGATACAAAGACTGTGGTTTCAATCTGCACAAATTATTAATTGCACTTGGTTTACACAATTATTTTACGTTTTTCAAAATTATTTTTCAAATTCAATTTCACGCACCCTTCACAATACGCACCGCACAACTCCTCCGTTAATCCCAGAAGGGATTGTATGCCGGCAATAAGGAGAAACGACAGTCCCACTGTATGCTGAGAACGTTAACATTTGGCTTTGAGTTTGTCGCAAACTGTAATGGCATCGCCTAGGCTAGGGCAAGGGTTGGTCACTCACAGCACAGACTGCACTGCACACGGCGCACGCATATGAATGCGCCGTGCCGTGATCCGGGCAAGCACCTTGCTTGCGTTATTTATGCAATAAACCCGCCGTCTCTGTTCGACACGCCGCAGCTACGAGCACAACAAAGGCGCTTCTCGTTCGCGCAAAACTGCTATGTCAAATCACTCGATTGTGTCAACGTTCGACCCGTCGTAGCTGTCACATGAGGCAACGATCACAACAATGTGACGTCACGTCGCACACTGACTGACAGAAACGCTTTATTTATGTTTACAAACGACAAGCAGCAAAAAACAAACATATCTTATTTCCAATTCTAAACAATTGCATACAACGTTACCGTCGCAACACGGACATTGGTCGCTCATTCAGATCATGACACACGCTTACATGTTTGAGCAGAGAGTAGATTCTGAATTAAATTAAATCCCTACCTTTCTTCTTATGCTTTCGATCCCATTTTGAGCGGTGCTTTCTGGGAGCGATGCAGCGACATCTGGGGATATTGTCACAGCCAGCCGCCAGATGGGAGCACTGTGTTTGGGGTAGACCATTCGTGAAACTCTTCATGTTTCTCAATGTCTGTTTCTATCAAGTCAGGATATGTATGATACGTTTATATTAAATCATTGTAGAAGGCTTTTAATTAAATTGGCACATTAGACACTGTCATTTCTGTCTTCTAGTCAGTAGGCCTACTGTATTCTGCGGCTATAACAGTAAAATACAACAGCCAACGACATACACGTGACGTATAGTCTTGTAGAAATTCCTCGTCTTCCGAACTTTTCCTCGTAGACGTAGTCGTATTCATCTTCCTCTTCTTTTTCAAGTTCTTCTGTACGAGCACTGACCTCTTGTCGGAGTGCTCACGTACTGTGTGTTTAGCAGTTCGCAGCAGGGGAAACTAATGGGAGCGGCTAGTGTAGTGTTTAGCACATCTGCCTGGCATCCCAGCGCTATGCCTATGAGTTCGAAACCCGGCCGGACCGGTCAGGCATGATATTTGGTGTAGAAACCTGGCTCTCAACATTGGGGACTGTGTGTCCCTCGTGACTCGGAGATCACGTTAATGTCGGTCCCGTCTCAATTTGGGACGTAAACGAACCACTGAGGACGACAAGCACCCTGGCAGTGAGCCAGTGACCACCCTCAGTGCCAGCATAGGTCGGTTTGGCGAAATGTTCTGAAAAAGTCAATAGAACGTTGGCGAGCGTTGGAAACATCTAGAATTAGAAGAACATGAATAATACAAAATCTTTGTAAACTCCAGTGTGAATAATTTACAGTGCATTTCACTATATTCATTTGGGTGTTAGATGTTTCGGCCCATGACGCGTTTGGCCCATGGGCCGAATCATCCGTCACGCAAACCGGTGAACCATGACCCGTTTGTGGTCCCGTTGGCCAAACCGTTCGTCCTGCTTCTGTTGTAAAATCTGACTTGCGATGCGACGCATTCCAACTGGTTGTTGTTTTTTGTAATGAGTTGGATTTGGAAGATGGCATCGACTTGCATATTTTAACTGGTAAATGTTTCAAGAATTATTATATTACTTGCAACAATTTCAACTTGTGTATTCTCCTTGGGAACTCAGTAAATGTTTCAAGAATTATTATATTACTTGCAACAATTTCAACTTGTGTATTCTCCTTGAGAACTCAGTAAATGTTTCAAGAATTATTATATTACTTGCAACAATTTCAACTTGTGTATTCTCCTTGGAAACTCAGTAAATGTTTCAAGAATTATGATATTACTTGCAACAATTTCAACTTGTGTATTCTCCTTGAGAACTCAGTAAATGTTTCAAGAATTATTATATTACTTGCAACAATTTCAACTTGTGTATTCTCCTTGAGAACTCAGTAAATGTTTCAAGAATTATTATATTACTTGCAACAATTTCAACTTGTGTATTCTCCTTGGGAACTCAGTAAATGTTTCAAGAATTATTATATTACTTGCAACAATTTCAACTTGTGTATTCTCCTTGAGAACTCAGTAAATGTTTCAAGAATTATTACTTGCAACAATTTCAACTTGTGTATTCTCCTTGGAAACTCAGTAAATGTTTCAAGAATTATTATATTACTTGCAACAATTTCAACTTGTGTATTCTCCTTGGGAACTCAGTAAATGTTTCAAGAATTATTATATTACTTGCAACAATTTCAACTTGTGTATTCTCCTTGAGAACTCAGTAAATGTTTCAAGAATTATTATATTACTTGCAACAATTTCAACTTGTGTATTCTCCTTGGAAACTCAGTAAATGTTTCAAGAATTATTATATTACTTGCAACAATTTCAACTTGTGTATTCTCCTTGAGAACTCAGTAAATGTTTCAAGAATTATTATATTACTTGCAACAATTTCAACTTGTGTATTCTCCTTGAGAACTCAGTAAATGTTTCAAGAATTATTATATTACTTGCAACAATTTCAACTTGTGTATTCTCCTTGGGAACTCAGTAAATGTTTCAAGAATTATTATATTACTTGCAACAATTTCAACTTGTGTATTCTCCTTGAGAACTCAGTAAATGTTTCAAGAATTATTACTTGCAACAATTTCAACTTGTGTATTCTCCTTGGAAACTCAGTAAATGTTTCAAGAATTATTATATTACTTGCAACAATTTCAACTTGTGTATTCTCCTTGAGAACTCAGTAAATGTTTCAAGAATTATTATATTACTTGCAACAATTTCAACTTGTGTATTCTCCTTGAGAACTCAGTAAATGTTTCAAGAATTATTATATTACTTGCAACAATTTCAACTTGTGTATTCTCCTTGAGGACTCAGTAAATGTTTCAAGAATTATTACTTACAACAATTTCAACTTGTGTATTCTCCTTGGAAACTCAGTAAATGTTTCAAGAATTATTATATTACTTGCAACAATTTCAACTTGTGTATTCTCCTTGGAAACTCAGTAAATGTTTCAAGAATTATTATATTACTTGCAACAATTTCAACTTGTGTATTCTCCTTGAGAACTCAGTAAATGTTTCAAGAATTATTATATTACTTGCAACAATTTCAACTTGTGTATTCTCCTTGAGAACTCAGTAAATGTTTCAAGAATTATTATATTACTTGCAACAATTTCAACTTGTGTATTCTCCTTGGGAACTCAGTAAATGTTTCAAGAATTATTATATTACTTGCAACAATTTCAACTTGTGTATTCTCCTTGAGAACTCAGTAAATGTTTCAAGAATTATTATATTACTTGCAACAATTTCAACTTGTGTATTCTCCTTGAGAACTCAGTAAATGTTTCAAGAATTATTATATTACTTGCAACAATTTCAACTTGTGTATTCTCCTTGGGAACTCAGTAAATGTTTCAAGAATTATTATATTACTTGCAACAATTTCAACTTGTGTATTCTCCTTGAGAACTCAGTAAATGTTTCAAGAATTATGATATTACTTGCAACAATTTCAACTTGTGTATTCTCCTTGAGAACTCAGTAAATGTTTCAAGAATTATTATATTACTTGCAACAATTTCAACTTGTGTATTCTCCTTGGGAACTCAGTAAATGTTTCAAGAATTATTATATTACTTGCAACAATTTCAACTTGTGTATTCTCCTTGAGAACTCAGTAAATGTTTCAAGAATTATTCTATTACTTGCAAGTATTTTGACGTGCGTACGATCATACTTTATTTTGTTAATGTAATAACTCTACACAACGTGAGCCGAATCGTCCATCCTTCGGCTTAGTTTATCCACATTGAATTCCCATTGTCGTGTGGGCCGAAACATCTGTCGTGGATTTTTGTGAAGTGGGGCGAACAATCCGTCAGCATGGGCCGAAATATCTGGGCAAAACACGACCTGGACGGAGGGGAGACGATAATGCAGAGATCGTGAGAACGGCGCACCAGTTTTGCCATCAGTATACATCAGCAGAATCTGTGAAAGGGACTGTCACTCCAGAACTGGTATGCAGTCACAGCTGGTACCACCAACCACTAATTCCAAGCCTAGATTGTCCTTTGGGACAGGGAAGCCTATGATGATATATATCAACTCACTTGTCGGCGGCTTGATAGAAGAGTATCACTTTTGTTTGAGCTCGTCGCTACTGAAGGACTACCTGCAGTGTTTAGAGGGATTGCCACATCAGCAGGGTTGATACACTGTTGTAGTACGGACTGTAGACTCAGCTATGTTTGACCATCGTGTCTTAGTATCCTCAGCCAGCTCTCACGGTTTGTCTTAATCCAAGTTTAACTATAGTCCTATTTTGTGTGGTTTCCATTGCTCACAGAATTTGTGTGTGCAATGACATCCTTTTAAGACTGTGTGCGTGCGTGCGTGCGTGCGTGCGTGCGTACATGCGTACATGAAGTATTTTAAGGTAAGTTCTTATGTAGTGCAATATCCAGTCGTCAGGACTGCTCAAAGCGCTTTACACTTTACTCCCTGGCAGACCTGTTCAATCAAACACCATCTTGACTTCTCCGGGAAGCATTCAGCCATGCTGCAAGTAATGCACGGAGATTATTCATACACAGATATCCACCACTGTCTATTGCCAGGCACTCTTTCATACGGCTGAGTGAACTGAAGCAATGTAGGGTAAACAAACTTGCCCAAGGTTTGACACCGCCGCACAGGACAACGCGCCAATCATAGCACATGCATAACATTGTTAGTGTTGGGAGAGAGCAGGTTGGTGTTGTCGCAGTAGTAACCCTGACGTAATGGCCAAGCCCAAGATGGCAGCCTAGCAGGGTGTATGAAGGCTGTATTGTGTATACATTTCAGGCAATGTGCTGCGGAATGACTGATTGCAGCTCTGTCCTGTAGCAAAAAGGTATAGACACTGCCAGTTTACATAACCGTGATTTATACATGTGACAAGACTTAATCGTTACATGAAAAATGACCAGATTTCGAGACTGAATTTAACATGCACATTTCTAGAAACCAGTGCTGTATTTAGGAGGACACGGTGCCTTGGCAATTACACATTTCCAATGTAACCTCAATGCCGCTAATGTGTTGCAAAATAACACATGAACATATATTTAACACATCATGAATCAGTTCTAACAGTCTAGCAAACATTATTATTATGCAGCAACATGCTATTTCAGCAGAAACTTCCATACACTTCTCCAGCCAGCATTAACCTGTGTCTTCATCCCGACAAACATAGCTACAGTTCCGTCTCCAATTTGTTCTATAAATCTCCACAGATGGCTATAATGCCATGTGCAAGTTTTTCTCCACACATGGTTACTACAGTGCCATCTCCAGGTCTCTCTCGATCCCCACAAACTTCAGCTGTTCTGTTGGTCCATATCTGAAAGACCAACATGTATTTGTGCATTCAGTAAAGTGAGTTCTACTAGACTAGTTAATTTACTCAAAAGTCATATGTGAATATTTAAATTTGCATATTTTTAAAGGTTAAAAATAACGTTTGTGTTGAAATGAAGACGGGACATACTTGTGAGTTCATGAGCCTTATTTTGCTCATTTAATATGGTTCTGGTGGACAAGACATGCTTATTTTGAATTAATAATTTCTAATAAGAGTTTTGAAGATAGACTAAAAAATGTTCTCAGACCCTGCCTAAGACACCAAGCAATACTCTGGTCCAAAAAGAATTAAGTTTCTAGGTTGTTTAGTGACATTTCCATGCTTTTAAAGACAATTAAAAAAATATGTCAAAAATCACCCTAAAATGGCATTTTATTTTATTTTGAGAAACTTCCTGAAAGAAAAAATGTGTATGTTTATAAGTACAAATATGTTATTGACATTCGTACGGTTCTTTTTAAGCAAATGCATATTAAGTTTGCTACAGCTTCATAAAAAATGTGCTACAATGTTGAAATAAAGCCAAAATCCGTACTGCATTTTTAGCACGACCCCTTCACCAAACTTAAAACCATCCCATGCAATTTTGCATAAACATAAGTTGAGTTCATATGCCAAATTATAGCTTTGTAAATATTGTAGTTTTTATACAAAGTTATGAGATGCATGCATAAGAATAGCATACCAACACCTACTAATGGTCTATGAAGAAAAAAGTAACGAAATCAACTGACACGATACCAGCCCCGCTACCTTAAATGTATTTCGTTCCTCAACAGAGTCACTGGTGTGTAACAGAAATAGTGTCCTCGGTGAAAGGTGGCAGCTTTTTATATTTTTAAATTGCTCCTTAAACTTAATGGATTCTGTTTAATGATAGATTTCTTTTATGATCTTAGTTAGACGGTTCCCTGGTAGCCTGATTTTATCAACATCATTATCTTATTTTATCAACACTATTAGTCAACAACTTGGGCAATTGTTTTATAACTGTTTCATGTCTGTTATCTCCTGATATTACAATGGCACCTCACTATAAAGATCACCCCAGGACAAGAGATGACAATGAAGCGACGACCTGCTGTATCTTTCATACCCATCTGGGTGACACAAATCTTGAAGTAAAAAATAGAACTTTTGTAAACACCCTATGAAATGCCACATGGTGGAAGCGACATCGTTAAAAGGAAGGTGTATGTACCTGTAGTCAAAGAAGAGTTCCTCTCCGGCCTGAATGGGGCGTTTGGCAAAGATGCCGATCCTGTGGTCCCCGTTCACCATCATCACCTTGGCGTAGCAGTTCGGGTTCACCGAGTGATTCGCAAAGCGGATCTTGTTTCCCTTCCGCGTCGCGTCGACTACAAAGTCTGTTAACAGAGTAGCATATTTCATGTTACACAGGCTGAATAGGAACACTGTTAATCTGCAGACAGAACTGAAATAAAGTACAACTGTCAAAATATAAATAAAAAGACATTATGAAAGGTAATTTAATATATATTACATTTTCCTCAAACAAAGGAGAGTAGGTTGTCAAAATGTTGACAGTAAGTCAGTTTTGTTGTTGTGACAAAAAGACAATTTATGACTAACGAACGGATTTGACTGACACACATATCAAGCTTGAACTTTTCTCCATAAAATTGTAATAAACCCTTGGCACAGCCAATGGAAATGCCACAAAATAGGGTGTAAGGCAAAAACAACACAGACGAGGTGGCTACCAGAGAAGTTAAAAACTTATCGAGCTGGTAGCCTATTAAATCAAACTAAATATAGTACACTCCTGTATAAATGTTAGACAGATGAGTCAACGTAATAGCTGTAGGTTGCCTTCATTTAAATAAAGCTAGAGATCAATCACAATCACAATACTTTATTGTCCCTTGGGAGGAAATCCATTTTTCAATTGGTTTAATCAATGCCAATGATAAATTTCCTGGTTTCATGCTTAAATATATTCAATGATGTTGCATTTTAATATCTAAAGGTAGTGTGTTCCAAAGTCGTGCCCCTATTATTTTCAAAGAATTCTGTCCAATTCTATTTTTAGATCTTGGTGTATATATATAAGTTTGCCTCCTGTCTTGAACTTCTCGTCATGACTTCACTATGGAGCTTGTAAAATTGGTGAAACAGACCAGGAAGTTGTTTCCTATGTACACAAATATTAGAACATTAAGTTTAGATAGTTACTGAACTTTTTGAATGACAAGATAACAATATATTATAGTTATTTATTTGTTATCTAATTATCTTAATATTTTAGAAAATGTCATGTATTTTAGTTACGTAATACATACAGCCTTTAAAATCTTAATATCTATATACTTTTTCTTAAACAATTCTTACAATTCCAAGTACATTTTATTACATGTGTACGCACACACATGAAATAGTTGTTTTAATTTATAGTCCCTACGAACAGGCTGGTCCTGTATACATGGCACTAAAGAAATATTAGTAATAATAATGGCATCTGGGCGACATACCATTGTTGAGGTTGAAGAGGAAACTACACATGTACTTGTCGTAGATCTTGCCTCGCCGGTCCGCTTCATCCTGGGTGATAATCTGCAGCACAGACAATGCAAGCTAAGTCACTCATGAGTCTCACTGCAGATAACCTTTTACATCTACTGAATGGATACATGATCTAGTTTCTAGGTTGTTATTATTTGACATATTTATATATAAAGAATTTTTTTTTATATCTACTTAAATTTTCAATGAAATTGCACCTTTGCAAGTTGTGTGCCGCTGTAATTGTAAGAGAGAGTGGCATAGTAAAAAACATAGTTGGAAAAGGCTGATGGCAGCATCCGATTATTTGTGCTACTATGCCACCGTTGAGTATGGTCACAACAGAATGCAGGTCACAAACGTATTGTCTGATATTTAGGTCACACTCCTAATGATTGAATTGAGCCAATTCAAACTCACATTTGACGTAGATTTATGTAACTTAACAAAATTGAAGAAGACACGCAGAGCATTGTGAACAGGACCATATGACTACAAGAAGTACCAAATACTAACTGGATTTGGGCAAAATGTACAGAAACTTATAAACTGGCCTTTTGAGCTCTACGGTTAAAGTCCCTTACTTAGGGTAAAATCAACTGCAGGCATTTAAAAGAAAGTTATCTAATTTAGTTTCACTATCACAAGTATGATCAATTGTAAAAAACGGATCCATTGACCTTTTAGCGAAGTCTACTGTAACATTGCTGTTGTTGATCACATGACTGATCACATGACTCACCTCGCCACAATACTCTGAGATGAAGTCATTCTTCTCACAGCCGTCCATCAGGTAAATACCCCAGCCCGCAACATCAGATGGCGCCAGCAGCAGTTGCTGCAACATGGATCCAATCGACTAAATATCTTGTCGCATATTAGTTAATCAGCTGGCATTGAATATTAAAAAAATTCCTCCTCAGTCATATTTTATAATTGTAAATGGGGTACAACATTGGTATTGTTCTGGTGGCCTGATACTGGTAATTTTCTCTGTTAAAATTACAACAATTTCCCCTCAAATGAAGTTAAGTCAATGATTGAAAGTGTGATTTTTAATAAAGTCTTCAAAGTGTGTGACCCTGCAATTTTTTCTACCTCAATGTCCAAAACCAACTGTGGTCCTGTTTTAATACCACAGTATTAGCTACAGGAGTGAAGGTAATTATTGGTAAGAATATTGTTACAATAACCTACTCTTCCATGGTGCCGTCCTTTTAAATGAAGGATCACCCATCTTTTAAATGAAGGAACACCCATCCTTTTAAGTGAAGGAACACCCGTCCTTTTAAGTGAAGGAACACCCATCCTTTTAAATGAAGGAACACCCGTCCTTTTAAATGAAGGAACATCCGTCCTTTTAAATGAAGGAACACCCGTCTTTTAAATGAAGGAACACCCATCCTTTTAAGTGAAGGAACACCCGTCCTTTTAAATGAAGGAACACCCGTCCTTTCAAATGAAGGAACACCCGTCCTTTTAAATGAAGGAACACCCATCCTTTTAAATGAAGGAACACCCGTCCTTTTAAATGAAGGAACACCCGTCCTTTCAAATGAAGGAACACCCGTCCTTTCAAATGAAGGAACACCCATCCTTTTAAATGAAGGAACACCTGTCCTTTTAAATGAAGGAACACCCACCCTTTTAAATGAAGGAACACCCGTCCTTTTAAATGAAGGAACACCCATCCTTTTAAATGAAGGAACACCCGTCCTTTTAAATGAAGGAACACACATCTTTTAAATGAAGGAACACCCATCTTTTAAATGAAGGAACACCCATACTTTTAAATGAAGGAAAACCCGTCTTTTAAAGGAAGGACACTTGTCCTTTTAAATGAAAGAACACCCATCTTTTAAATGAAGGAACACCCATACTTTTAAATGAAGGAACACCCGTGCTTTCAAATGAAGGAACACCCGTCCTTTCAAATGAAGGAACACCCGTGCTTTCAAATGAAGGAACACCCGTCCTTTCAAATGAAGGAACACCCGTGCTTTCAAACGAAGGAACATCCGTCCTTTTAAAAGAAGGAACATCCGTCCTTTTAAATGAAGGAACATCCGTCCTTTCAAATGAAGGAACACCCATCCTTTTAAATGAAGGAACACCTGTCCTTTTAAATGAAGGAACATCTGTCCTTTTAAATAACTTGGAACAGACTGCCTTTTAATAGAGTGAAGTAACACAAAGGACTACGTTAGTAGGTGATACTGTGAGGCAGTGAGACTACCTAGGGGGTAAATGTTCCTCGCGAGGTGACTCACCTTCCTCAGTCCTCGTTGCACACTCACGTTCTTGCAGCTGATCTTGTTGCTCTCAAACTGATCTGTATCAAACAAACGTGTGCTCGATAAAGACACTATTATATTATCAAACGCTCATAGGACACCTGAAGGTACATGAAAATGAGGATGGCCCAAAAAAACCTGGAGGATGACTGTAAAAAAAGAACTAAAACAATGACAATCTATGCTGGGGCCAGGCTGCAAAGCAGGCTGCAGACAGGAAGAGGTGCACGACCCTTGTTACGCTAACTATAGCATAAATGAGTGCATAATTGCAAGTGGAATGTAAATCGAGTAAAATTATGGTTAAATAAAAAATAAGTTATACTGAACATTAAATTATCAATTATAGCCTATAAATATAGCTGTGATTGTAAAAATAAATCAAGATGATGGACAACATAATTTATGCAAAATAACATAAGCTCCATAACAGATAACGGACTGTGGATGTATAGACAGACAGGTTTATTTAAGTGTCATAACAAAATTAACAATTTCAAAACAATCAGCTGTTTAAAATAATTTATTCTTGCAATTATTCTAGTAACTATCTTCCTAACCTGCCATCCAGGCCAGCAATACACAGACAAATGAGCTGTAGACAGTGTATATACTACGTGGCTGGCAATGCACAACAATTTAGAAAAAGCTTCAAACATGAATGATGATGTAAGTGGCCTTACCAGCCCCACACATCATGCACAAATCAGGGTCGCACTCCCTCACGGCCATGAAACAAGGACACTGTTTGGTGTTGCACTGGCCCTTGCAACGACAGCCTGGGAACCTGTTCTGACCTGAAACAAGACGTCACATCGCATTAGGGTTTTTAAAAAACGGGGTCCCTAAAACAAAAATGGGGGCCTAAACCTGAAAATGTGGCCTGGTTCCTTGCAGTTTTGTATGGCCTATAGTTATACTATTAGTTATTATGTATGTAAATTGAACAATATGTATCATGTTGCAAAGCATGATAAGTGCAGCCACATCATATTTTATTACACACACACAACTGACATAATCTTTACATGTAAGACTAGAACTTAGCATTGTCATTTCCTGCAAAGTTTGTGATGCTGGCTGACGGATCTTGTGCTTTTAAAAGTGTTTTTTGTTTATAATGTGCCCCAATTGTAATATTTTGCACGCATACATGATTTTAAAAATGTGCATATCATGTAGATGTGTGGAATCTTCTATGGATGGACATTATTTATATAGATGATAATGGATTGCACTTTGTTCTGCAAAACTTAACAAATTTATGGTGGGTGATAATAGGGTAATGGAGGCAACAAACGCTATTCACGGTGCTTGTCTAAAGCTTATAAACAATGTCAACAATACTCAAGGGGTAGGCATAGCACTAGGATATAGATTAGATTGTCCTCAATGCAAGATATGATTTTAAATAACTCCCATTCACACCATTGTTCAATTTGTTGTCTGCGCGGCCGTTGTCTGTGTCCAGGGCAAGAAACAACCTCAAACAACTGTAGAGTTACATCGAAGAGATGCATCGAAACTTAAAAAACTGCGTCCCCCAACACAGTGAAACTTAAAAAACTACGTCCACCCTCGAAAAAATGCGTAATATTGCTCAAAAACGGCATTAACATGAACACTGCATTTGACAGATTGCAATGGTTCAGCAAGATACATTTTGGTGGCATGGAAGTAAAGTAAAGTAAAGGTAATTCTTATATATCCAGTCCTCAGGACTGCTCAAGATGCCTTTCATTTTATTCCCTGGCACACCTGTTCAATTGGACACCATCTCGACTTCTCTGGGAAGCATTCAGCCACACTGCAATTAATGCGTGAAGACTATTTGTACACAAAATTTCCACCACTGTCTGTAGCCAGGTACTCATTCATATTGCTGAGTGAACTGGAGCAATGTAGAGTGAATGAACTTGCCCAAGGTTCGACACAGCAGCACAGGATTCGAACCTGGGTTCTCTCGTTCGAGAGTCTGAAGCCTAGTCACAGCACCACTTCGCTCCGCAAAGTATCAGCATCATGTTAAATTTAAAGGGCAGTGTTATCAGTGTAAATCAATTTGATGTGAAGTTATGGGTAGTTAAACTGACCAACCTGAAGGATTAAAGTTTTGAGAAGGACAACATACGAGTCAGGTATTTATGTTCCAAATCACATACCATTTAAATCCAAAGAATGAACCAAAAACACCTTTTTAAGATAACAATTCATAACAGCATTATTATACTGGTATTAAATTGTGCATTGCTTCTAACCCTTCAAACAAATTTCACCTATAAGAGTATACGTACAGTCAAGATTACATTGACAAAACTTCTCGCAAAAATTCTGAGCACCGATGCATGGACACGATTCGTCACATCGCTGGCCCGGATGGTCACATGGTACGTAGTTGTAGATGTGATTGGACAGTGTGTCTTTCTTCAGCTGAATCTTGCGACAGTGCATCGACCAAAGCCTGTGTAAAAACAACAAAACTTGATGAAAGTCAAACATGTAAAGACTACATGTCTTTCTGTGTCAGTTATTTTGAAGACATTTCTGTTTTTAAATTAATAGTCTGAAAATAATCAAACCCTGATTTATCCATTCTACATATATATATATATATATATATACAGGCTTATAGTTTGAATGACTTTTTGGTGTTACTTTTCTCGGCGTATGATTGTAGTATGTGTTCAATATATATAATGTATTGTAGACATGTCTTTTTAAAGCTCTCTTGTTGTGTATTTTTACCTTCTCGACACATCTTTTGCAACATCACTTTATTGACTGGTCTTGCTGGCTGCTATGTTAACATATTCCAATCAGTCATTTATTTACTTTCTGTGATGTGCAATGTTATGTATTTACTTTTCTCTATAATGATATTGTTACGGCTATCAGCATCATTGGAAGTGGTGATTGAGTAGTCAGATTGCCGGACTGTCGATCAAAGGAACCGGGGTTCGAATCCTAGTACCAACCACCATTTCAAAACTTGGACAATTCCGTTCACCTCACATTGCCTGTATCTTTCAGCAGTACCATAAGCAATTGGTCCCATCTACCTACCGTCAATGCGAGGGAACGTAAAAGATCCCATGCAGCGGGCAAATGCTGAACCTGTAGTGGACTCACTAACTCTAGACAAGGATGCTCTGATAAAAACCCTCAGCTCAATATCCTACAAGGACTTTGCTGAGTAATTATCCAGGGATAAACAGGGAGAACTGAGCAGTTAAACCTACTTTTGACGTTTCTTCTTCTTCCTTGGAGGTTCTTTGCCCGGGTCCTCCTGGACGTCTGGAATATGGGCTGCCTCATGCAGGGCAAACTCGCGCACCTACAATAATAACAATATTTACTTTTATAAAGTGCGATTTCTATCAAAATGCTCAAAGCACTGTACAAAATTATATTACATGTAAAATGTTAAATGCAGCATAAATATGTTAAATTGTGAACAAATTAGGAATTCTCATTCAATATGGCCACCATTTTGTAATATGCTAATTATGCGACAATTTGTAGCAGTAAAATCAGCTCTGATGAAACTTTGTATATTGCACTTTGTAAAACACTTATACATTAAACAATTAATGACATGTCTCTTGTTACTTTCTAGGATCCAATATGGCTGCCATATTATGCTCATTAGGACATTAAATATGCAAGTTACACCGGCAAAAACACAACAAAATTGATCTGGCATAACAAAATATGTATTAAATTTGAAGTAATTAGGTCAAATAGTGATTTGAGCTGTTGTGAAAACAACGAGAATAATAATAAAACAGGGGTACATCAGGTGAACAGGGTGATCCTATTCTTTCTACAGGTGTTCATTTTTAAGCACGCCATTCCAAAAAAAATACCTGGGACAGGTATCTTTACAACTTAATAACTTTGTCATTAATGGTCAAATTTTCATGAAATAAAAACATTTACTTCAGAAGAAGTTGGTCCTTAAGAACAAATGCTTAAGTAATGCAATTTTTAATTTTCATGTTGTAATGCTATATTCAGTTGTGCATGCTATTTCTGGCAGGGTTGCCAAGCAACAGATGCCAGTGTGGTATTTTATAGTAAGTTTGTAGCTATCTTTTACAAAAACCTTTGATCTAGTGGTGGCTTTATTAAGAAAATATCAGTTGTTGTCTGTTCACACGTGCAATACCAGGATAACTAATATTACATATGTACACCCTTACATCATCTCAGGAATATAAACAAAATTGTGATAGCAAACAAAAATAACTTATACAATGGTGTAGAGTAGCAGGAGATAAAAGGCCCCTGTATGATGAACCGCCTCCCACCCTATCTAGCTGTAAGGCTTGAAAATAAGAACCATGAGTGCAACGTAAACAAAACACATGGTAAGCTGCTCAAATTACCATTTGGCCCAGTAAAATAAACTTACACAAAAACGTCCTTACAAATGTGGGACTGTTATGTCATGTTTTAGTTTGTACACACAACTGGATCTGCTGTGTAGACATATGGGGTGTATAAATAAATTTGATTTGATGTCCAGAGTTACTCCATACAACTGCATCTACATGCAAACACATATTATGATACAGAAGTAACAGCGATGATGGAAGGTGGAGAAGTAAAGGTGAGTTACCTGCTTGCATGTCTTGCTCTGGAGCAGGCGTGCGATGGAGCAGTAGTTGCTGTAGTAGACCTGGTGGAGCACACGGAACAAAGACTGCTCCGACCCGCTCCACCCGTCAGTGACAACACGCACCGGTGGGGGAAACTCTGATAGCACAACAACAACTGTTAGTTCACTGGGTGTGTGTGTGTGTGTGTATGTGTGTGTGTGTGTGTGTGTGTGTGTGTGTGTGTGTGTGTGTGTGTGTGTGTGTGTGTGTGTGTGTGTGTGGTGAGTGTGCATGCATGTGTGTGCGTGTTTTCCCCCTAGATGGTTTGCCTCTCTGGTGCAAAACTTTCAGGGATTAGTTTAAGAACCTTCAGGGGAAAAGTAATGTTTTTCTTTTTTTGAAATTCCCCACTGGTTAAGGGCATCTGCTGGTACAGTGTATTACACTTGATTGGTCACGTTATTGTGATTGCTCGTATTATCTGTGATTGTTCCACGAGTCTACACAGTTTACGACGTTGACGGGTATGATTCAGGGTGCACGATACTTTTAGCCAGTTGGTAGTCCGTCGGACTGGCTGACTCACAAACTAGTCCTGAAATTTTTTTACTACCGGGGTAGTCCTTAAATGTTCCCGGTAATTATATAGCTATATATATATACATATATTATAATACACACACACATATATGCTTTATCATGTTGGCCTATCGTTTGACTAAAATTAGTTAGTGCTTTTATTCGAGAAGATGACAAATCGATTCTCTCTTCAAGTAACATTTATAGAAAGAATTATCATTGACATACATATACAGTTAATGGGTACATTGTTGCTTGTTAACAGCGTTCATCCACAATTAAATGTCCATCAATTTGTTAGCAATGCTTGTCCATGATTAAATGTGCATCAACTTGTTAGAAATGTTTGTCCACAATTAAAAGTCCATCAACTTGTTAGCAATGCTTGTCCATGATTAAAATTAATGTGCATAAATTCATTAGCAATGTTTGTCCACAATTAAATGTCCATCAACTTGTTAGCAATGCTTGTCCGTGATTAAATGTGCATCAACTAGTTAGAAATGTTTGTCCACAATTAAATGTCCATCAACTTGTTAGCAATGCTTGTCCACGATTAAAATTAATGTGCATAAACTTGTTAGCAATGTTTGTCAACAATTAAATGTCCATCAACTTGTTAGCAATGCTTGTCCGTGATTAAATGTGCATCAACTAGTTAGAAATGTTTGTCCACAATTAAATGTCCATCAACTTGTTAGCAATGCTTGTCCACGATTAAAATTAATGTGCATAAACTTGTTAGCAATGTTTGTCAACAATTAAATGTCCATCAACTTGTAGCAATAGTCCTCCACAATTAAATGTTCATCCGCTTGTTAGCAATGATAGTGTTTAATTAAGAAAATACGGTGATGCCGCGACAGTACACGTGCAAAGTCATCAGATGAGATGGGTGCAGTTTTGATCTGTTCATGTCGTTCATGGGTAGAGTCACTGCTGGACAAGACGATAGCAGTAGATGGACAGGCAGCCACAGTGTCGGACGATGTAGGAGTGGAAGTGGGTGTAGAACTAGAAGGACCAGCAATGACTCCAGTATCGGTCGATGTCGAAGGACCGGCAATGTCGGATGATTTCGATGTAGAATGACCGGCGATGACAATGTGACTCAATGTCGGTTGTTGATGTTGCGTCATTCGCTTTAGTCTTAGACGACGATTTTGGCCTCAACTTTGCGCTAGATTTTCCCTTGTATGTGCTGACATGTGTTCCAGTGCCTTTGTTGGAGTTTGTTTGCTTGCTAAAATAATCACCGATTCGCCCGTGACATGGTCGAACGATAATATGATAGAACGCGATGCTGTCTGCAAACCGAGTATTTTGATCATGTGGTTCCACACTCATGGTCGCTAGGAGGCACCACTTACTGATGTAAACAGCAGCCATTTTCAAGTCCCGTAATCCCGGTACCGGATTAGATGGTTAGACACAAAATGTAGTCGAGTGACAAAATGTTATCTTATCGTTTTGCTTTATTTCATCACACCACTTCACTTTCACACACACAGTATACATTCTTTCACGTCATTATAGCTAGTCCGACGGGACTGGTCTTCTAAAACTGGACTAGTCCGAGCTCCAAAACTACTCGTCCGGGACGATCGGACCGGCCTTATTTCGCAGCCTGGAATGTCTTTGTATCTCTACAGGTGTGCCCCCTGGTGAGTGGCCAACCGTTGAATGTCCTCTCAAAAAAAAATAATAATGGTAAATCATGTCAAATATTGTTGTGTTTTCTGAAATTGCCAACTGGTAAACCAGAGGCCAGTGGTCCAAGGGAGTGAATGAACACAGAGAGAGATGTGGAGCCCGGAGTCTTGGAGGAGGTATGGAGCCCGGAGTTTTGGAGGAGGTGAGGAGCCCGGAGTCTTGGAGGAGGTGAGGAGCAAGGAGTCTTGGAGGAGGTGAGGAGCATGGAGTCTTGGAGGAGGTGTGGAGCACGGAGCCTTGGAGGAGGTTCACTTACAGTGCTCCAAAGTCAGCATATCAATATCTAGATAATCATGTTTTTGAGCCGCCCCCAACTCACCAAAGGTGTCATTGCTGTGGTCGCTGTCGTCGCTGCATGTGCTGGCGCCACTGCTCATGGTCGTGTCAGCCTTGCGACGTCGACACACGACCTGTCGGTGGAGGGAGGGGGAGCGTTCCCTCAGACCCCTCTCTCTTCCTGCTCTCTCTCTCCCCTCTGTCTCCAGCAGACTTTCCTTCACCTTCTCCAACTTCTCGGAAACGTCCGACGCTGCGTCCTCGCTGTCTGTCTTCACCTCCCTCACCTCATCACAAAACAACAATCACCATACAACATCAATCACAGGTCTGTCTTCACCTCTCTCACCTCATCACACAACATCAATCACAGGTCTGTCTTCACCTCCCTCACTTCATCACACAAGATCAATCACAGGTCTGTCTTCACCTCCCTCACCTCATCACACAACATCAATCACAGGTCTGTCTTCACCTCCCTCACCTCACCACACAAGATCAATCACAGGTCTGTCTTCACCTCCCTCACCTCATCACAAAACAACAATCACAGGTCTGTCTTCACCTCCCTCACCTCATCACACAACATCAATCACAGGTCTGTCTTCACCTCTCTCACCTCATCACACAATATCAATCACAGGTCTGTCTTCACCTCCCTCACCTCATCACAAAACAACAATCACAGGTCTGTCTTCACCTCCCTCACTTCATCACACAAGATCAATCACAGGTCTGTCTTCACCTCCCTCACCTCATCACACAACATCAATCACAGGTGTCTTCACCTCCCTCACCTCATCACACAACATCAATCACAGGTCTGTCTTCACCTCCCTCACCTCACCACACAAGATCAATCACAGGTCTGTCTTCACCTCCCTCACCTCATCACAAAACAACAATCACAGGTCTGTCTTCACCTCCCTCACCTCCCTCACCTCATCACACAACATCAATCACAGGTCTGTCTTCACCTCTCTCACCTCATCACACAATATCAATCACAGGTCTGTCTTCACCTCCCTCACCTCACCACACAAGATCAATCACAGGTCTGTCTTCACCTCCCTCACCTCATCACAAAACAACAATCACAGGTCTGTCTTCACCTCCCTCACCTCATCACACAACATCAATCACAGGTCTGTCTTCACCTCTCTCACCTCATCACACAATATCAATCACAGGTCTGTCTTCACCTCCCTCACCTCATCACAAAACAACAATCACAGGTCTGTCTTCACCTCCCTCACCTCATCACACAACATCAATCACAGGTCTGTCTTCACCTCTCTCACCTCATCACACAATATCAATCACAGGTCTGTCTTCACCTCCCTCACCTCATCACACAAGATCAATCACAGGTCTGTCTTCACCTCCCTCACCTCATCACACAAGATCAATCAAAGGTGTGTCTTCACCTCCCTCACCTCATCACACAACATCAATCACAGGTATGTCTTCACCTCTCTCACCTCATCACACAACATCAATCACAGGTGTCTTCACCTCCCTCACCTCATCACACAACATCAATCACAGGTCTGTCTTCACCTCCCTCACCTCACCACACAAGATCAATCACAGGTCTGTCTTCACCCCCCTCACCTCATCACACAAGATCAATCACAGGTCTGTCTTCACCTCCCTCACCTCATCACACAACATCAATCACAGGTGTGTCTTCACCTCCCTCACCTCATCACACAACATCAATCACAGGTCTGTCTTCACCTCCCTCACCTCATCAATCGCAGGTCTGTCTTCACCTCCCTCACCTCATCACACAACATCAATCACTGGTCTGTCTCCACCTCCCTCACCTCATCACACAACATCAATCACAGGTATGTCTTCACCTCCCTCACCTCATTTGTGCCCCCACCAGTATAATAGAATATTTTTTATCCTCTGTAAAAGCGAGCTCAGTGGTGCAACAAAACCAAAAGATTAAGCATTCTTATAATTGTGTACAAAGCGAGTCATCAACAGATGGATGGAACTGCTAAGAAGCTAAGGAGGATATGCAATATTAAGAGATGATGAGCATTCCTGTTTTGGAGGCTGCCGTCGCAACTCTAAAAGCAGCCAGAAGCATGCTTTACTATTAGAATGAATCAGTGAGGTGAAGTGATAGTATAGTGCATCTGAATTGTAACAATAGTCAAGTAAATTATCAAAAACAGAGTAATAATGCTATATCAGTGCAACAGATGGCGCTACCCAAGTGACTCAGCTAGTCAGCTTCCTGATTCAAACGATTCAGGATCTTTGCCATTGGGAAGAACTGACAATGTACACACAGAGAAGGTAAAACAGAGAACAGAGCAAGAGAAGGTCTGCATGACCTACCAGGGCAGTGAGGTAGCAGGCTGGACTACAGGGCTCCTGGTCTGGCCTCATGTCAGGGTTCTTGTGACGTAACATGCTCCTACTTGGCTTGTACGCTGCAAGGGAAACATGGTCTACACTCAACTGGACCAACTACACCAGTCTACATGGAAGGTACGCCACATTTTGTTACAAAACTCAATTGCTGTTATAAACATGTTATTATGATTATATAGTCTGATATATATACCCTGTTACGTTATTTTCAATATCTAGCGTAAAGTAGCAAGCAAATTAAACTACATTTAAATGCAATTGAGAATCCAGAGAGGTTGAGAATTGTAGTTTGGTAATTATAAGTCGTAACTTATAAATTGCAATATATATGCTAAGCATTATAAGTTGCAAATTACAAGTAAACAAGTTAAGAACGATAAGATATGAATCTGAAGCAGACCACAAGTATAAAACTTTGTTAGAGAAACAAAGAAATACTGTGAAGGAAACTTGGAAAATATTAAACAGGATAATCAACAAACAATTTCACACACTTTCGTATCCTGAATATTTTATGAGAAATAACAAAATCATTACAGGACGGATATAGCAAATGGATTTAATACTTTTTTACACGTCAGCCCAAATCTAGCAAAGCATATTTCCTTACCTATAAAGGATGTGTCTATTTATGATTACTTGGGGAGAAGACTAAAGAATAGTTTCTAAGTCCAGTTGATGATCAAGAAATTATAAGAATTGTTTAACATTTCACAACTAAAATGTTAACAGATTATGATATTAACATGAGTATGGTTAAGAAAATCATTACTCAGATTGTAAAACCATCCAGTCATATATGCAATGTATCCTTTCAAACAGGTGTATTTCCGAGCAAAATGAAAATATCTAGTTGTTCCAGTTTTAAAATCTTGAGAAAAGGGAGTATTTGCAAATTACAGTCCTATCTCATTGCTACCACAATTTTCCAAAAATCTTGAGAAATTATACAATAATAGGTTGGATGAATTCATAAACAAGTATGATGTACTTTGTCCAAGTCAGTATGGCTTTAGGTCTAACAGGTCAACTTCTCTTGCTCTTCTGAAAGTGGTTGAAGAAATTACAAATGTACTCGATCGTAAAAAATATGCTATTGGCATATTTGTTGATCTAAAGAAGGCATTTGATACTGTTGATTATAATATACTAGCAAAGAAATTACATTTTGATGGTATACGTGGCACAGCACATAAATGGATTGTGAGCCATCTGGAAAACAGAAAACAATTTGTTCATTATAAAAATTGTGACTCGGAGGTACTTGATGTAGGTTGTGGTGTTCCACAGGGTTCGATTTTAGGATCAAAGCTATTTATTATGTATATAAACAACATTTGTAATGTTTCAGAAGTTTTTAAGTATATTCTATTTGCAGATGACACCAACTGATTTTGTTTTGATTGTGATTTAGGTGAACTGACCCGGAAGACAAATGCTGGGTTAAACAAACTTCATGTATGGTTTGCTGTAAATAGGTTATCACTAAATGTTACAAAAATAAATTACACAATATTTGGAAATCGCATATTGAATTCGAGTATTTCTATAAAGGAATGAGGAAGAAATTAATAGAGTTGAAATCGTTAAATTTTTAGGTGTTCTGATCGACGACAAGTTAACACGGAACTGTGTGTTGTGCAATTATGTACAGAGCTAACATCTTGATTAACAGAAGTGACATGTCTATATTATAGCATTCACTCTTTTTGCCTTATATTATGCCTAGTCTTGCTACAAAAAAAGTAATAAGGTTACTCTTTGGTGCTAATAGGTTGGACCATATGTCAAGGTTGTTCTATAATCTGCACATTCTTAAAGTACCTGCTATAGTGGAGTTGAGAACTGCTGTAATTATGTTAAAGGCATATCATAATCAGTTGCCAAAGAATGTACAACAGTTTTTCAGTATGTATGAATCTGTCTATGCAACCAAAAAATCCAAAATTTTACACAATATTATGCTCGTACTAATTTGAAAAGTATGTGTCTATATTAAAATCTGGAATTGTCTTAATAACTCTCTAATCTGTTGTCACAATATTAATCTTTTTATGAGTAACAGGGCAAGTATTTATAAGTGTTACACCTCTTCTTGCCATTTTTTGACAATTGTATATATCTATAATTTAATAATTAGCTACTTTACTATGTCTGCTGTTGTTGAAATAAACTTTCATTCATTCAAAAGTTTAATTCATTCATAACTTGTGAGTTAACAGTCGAGAATTATAAGTTGAGAAATATAGTTTGGAAATCATAAGTTGATAATTATAAGTATTTAAGTACAAGTAGAGAATTACACGTTGCGTATTATAAGCACAACAAGTTGGGAATTACTACTAGAGAATTGCAAGTAGCGAATTTAAAGTTGTGAATTACAAGTAGAGAATTTAAAGTTGTGAATTACAAGTAGAGAATTTTAAGTTGTGAATTACAAGCAGAGAACTATAAGATGCCAAGTGGGGGTTGACTTACGATGCAGGAAGCAGTCATACTTGAAGCAGCGTCGACAGAAGAGGGTGTGGAAGGAATGCATTGTCTGTTCACGGCACACAGACTCCGCGTCGGGGCCGTCAATGTTTGGAGTGCACTCGGGCGGCAGACTGCTGGGGTCGTGAACTTCTGTCAGCTCTCTGTACCTGTAAAACGCACACATTGTACACCCACTGTACACAACACACAGTGAACACAATGCATACAGTGTTCATCCAATGTACATAGCACACACTGTACATCCAATGTACATAAAGCGGTGTACAACCAGTGTGTACAAGGTATAATATATACATCCAGTGTACACATTACACACAGTACATTCAGTGTACACAACATACAATATACACCCAGTGCACATAAAGTGTACATCTAATGTACACAATGCGCAGAGTGTACACCCATAGTATACAACACATACTATGTACATACAGTGTACATTTAACATACAAAGCGTGGATGAATGCTCATAGAATACCATGTGCCAGTGTGTGACTGGCACATGAGTGAGTGCTAACAGCAAAATTGTCAAATGTACACTATTTTTGTAATTAGCAGTTTATACTCTGTCTTATCTTGCATATTCACTGGGAATACAGTATTCAGTGGTCACAGCTGGTCAGGGCTGTAGTACTGAAATGGTTAATAAACCAGTGATACTGTAGAAATAATTAAATTTGTTGGTGGCTTGATTGCTTAATTAAAAACACATGTACAAGATCCATGAATGGTCACTTCATAGTGCAGTCCCCTGCTGGTTCTGCCCCAGCGTGTCTTACGGGATGACGGTTGGTCAGTTTGCAAAGTCCAGAGAAACATGGTGTTTCAAATGTGCTAGTTCAAACCATGACACACCCCACCAATACATCGTGTTTCATGTTGGTTAAAACCATGACCCACTCCACCAATACATCGTGTTTCATGTTGGTTAAAACCATGACCCACCCCACCAATACTTCGTGTTTCATGTTGGTTCAAACCATGAGCCACCCCCACCAATACATCGTGTTTCATGTTGGTTCAAACCATGACCCACCCCCACCAATACATCGTGTTTCATGTTGGTTCAAACCATGACCCACTCCACCAATACATCGTGTTTCATGTTGGTTCAAACCATGACCCACCCCACCAATACTTCGTGTTTCATGTTGGTTCAAACCATGAGCCACCCCCACCAATACATCATGTTTCATGTTGGTTCAAACCATGACCCACCCCCACCAATACATCATGTTTCATGTTGGTTCAAACCATGACCCACCCCCACCAATACATCGTGTTTCATGTTGGTTCAAACCATGACACACCCCACCAATACATCGTGTTTCATGTTGGTTCAAATCATGACCCACCCCCACCAATACATCGTGTTTCATGTTGGTTCAAACCATGACCAACCCCACCAATACATCGTGTTTCATGTTGGTTCAAACCATGACCCACCCCCACCAATACATCGTGTTTCATGTTGGTTCAAACCATGACACACCCCACCAATACAACGTGTTTCATGTTGGTTCAAACCATGACCCACCCCACCAATACTTTGTGTTTCATGTTGGTTCAAACCATGACCCACCCCACCAATACTTTGTGTTTCATGTTGGTTCAAACCATGACCCACCCCCACCAATACATTGTGTTTCATGTTGGTTCAAACCATGACCCACCCCCACCAATACATCGTGTTTCATGTTGGTTCAAACCATGACACACCCCACCAATACATCGTGTTTCATGTTGGTTCAAATCATGATCCACAGCATCAATATTTTGTGTTTCATGTTGGTTCAAACCATGACCCACCCCCACCAACACATCGTGTTTCATGTTGGTTCAAAACATGACCCACCCCAACCAATACATTGTGTTTCATGTTGGTTCAAACCATGACCCACCCCAACCAATACATTGTGTTTCATGTTGGTTCAAACGATGACCCACCCCCACCTATACATTGTTTCATATTGGTTCAAACCATCACCCACCCCCACCAATACATTGTTTAATGTTGGTTCAAATGATGACCCACCTCCACGAATACATTGTGTTTCATGTTGGTTCAAACCATGACCCACCCCCACCAATACATTGTTTCATGTTGGTTCAAACCATGACCCACCCCCACCAATACATTGTGTTTCATGTTGGTTCAAACCATGACCCACCCCCACCAATACATTGTGTTTCATGTTGGTTCAAACCATGACCTACCCCCACCAATACATTGTGTTTCATGTTGGTTCAAACCATGACCCACCCCACCAATACATTGTGGTTCATGTTGGTTCAAACCATGACCCACCCCCACCAATACATTGTGTTTCATGTTGGTTCAAACCATGACCCACCCCCACCAATAAACCGTGGGGGACTCGCAATCCAAAATGGCTTCCAAAAGACCAAAATCAAAATCCACTGAATTCAACTGATCTGGCACGGTTGCCAGCCCACCACATTGCCCAGTTCCAACATCCAAAATGGCGTCGATATGCAATAATGTGGTGCTACTGTATCAATTTATTGGCCTGCAACACGTGGCAATAACCTACCCACCACTCACCCACATATCGTGTTTATTGTACTTTGAGACCGTGATATATGACCCCCTGTTACATACCCGACCTAGCTAGCAACAGCCAAAGCACACAAGAGCGTCAGCATGCATTATGAGCGAGCAACTGCTATGCCAGAGTATTACAAACAACAACTTAAGCTGGGCTGACTTACTTCTCTTTAAGTTCATCTGCGGACCCTTTGTCAGGAAACATCACAGCAATGGCCTCAAATATGATGCTGCAGGGCTGGTCTGAGGTCTTGCTGGTTCCTGCCTCATCTGAGGAAGAATCAATGTTGGACATTGTCAGTAAAACACTCGTGTGAGCCATACGTGTGTTGGGTCTTGAATCCTAGCATTTACTTTATCAAAGTGCAAAGGGCCAGCTGTGAAGTGGAGCCTGCACGGAATCTGGTGTAACTATTTTGTTTTATGACAACAATTACTCATAATAAAATGAAAAGCTGCTCAACTTACAACTGTTAAAACTCCAATCAAAAAGAAATACTTCTCTAAACAGTATGTTTCTCTGACTCACTGGCATGGCCAATGGTGCATCAAAAACACAATAAAACGGGAAACACGACAGCACTACTAAGAGAGGAACTAGAACGTACAAGAACACCACATTCCACTGCTGTCAGGGGCTTAGTCAGACACCTGTCTGTTTGTCTGTCTTCAAGTCTGGTAGATAACTGGCTAAGACCGGTAATTACAAGTAATACAACTGATGGAATTTAGAGGGAGCCAGCTGGCCACTAGATGAACTAGTACCCGGTAGTCCTGAGTGTACAGACCAACACTAATGACCATCATTGGCACAACTGGTAGTGAAATCAAATGGATCAGTAATAGTTAAATACATGTTTCAAATGATGAAGGTTTGTCATTGAAACAACTAACCTGGCCAATAATGGCTGTGACTGATGTGAACTGCTTCCTCATAAAGCCGTTCACGTGCTAAAAGGCACACGTTTGATTAATTCAACAAGACTGGCAAAACATAATTTTTGGCTGTTAAAGGGCCTGACTGCTATAAACCTTACTCAACCTTTCAATCACACAATGACAAAATAAAACGGTGAACAACAAGCACCAACAGTGCTGCCACCTACCGTCCGGCACCTTCACCTCGATGCTTGCTGTGGCGGCGTCAGGGTACGTCTCTTGCAGCGTCTTCACGAGCTGCACGAAGATGTCATCTTCGATGAAGAGAGCGTCTGCGTTCTCTCCGTGCACCTTGCCGTCGTAGTTGCGCAGTAGCTCCTCGATGAAGGTGCCGTCCTGCTCCAGAATGTCGTCCCCCATGTACGGGATGTTGTGGAGCACCGTCTCGTCCTCCACCTGTCGACAATCATGTCAAACAAAACCTATCTGGACTGCAGATATCCATAAAAATTGAATAAGGGGACGGTTTCATTTAGATGACATCTTTTGATAACACAATTAAGAGTCGTTACCATACGTGAAAGCTGGATGTGACGTCAAACTTGAAGTCAACTCCACATCTCGCGTTAGGGTCTAGCAAAACACCATTAGCTAACCATTCAGTAAACAGTTCAATGTTAAATTCCGATAAAAAATCACAGCTAACAAAGAAAATGAACATATGTAAGACAACACCAAGAGTCCAATAAACTTGTTTTATTTCATTGTGGCACAGCGCCAGGCTGCATCACTGTAGTTGTCAACAAGCGACTTTTAAAAACTCGTCAAATGTGCTGACTGATATTTCGAACTCAAACTTTCTGTATACGAGTGTCTTACTAAAAGGTGGAGCTGTCATACTAAATAGTTGTTTTTCAATTAGTATAACTATTTACACACGAAACAATGTGGCGTTTGTGCATACGCCAAATTTCCACTTCTCATGTACGAACGTCGCGTCGAACAGCAGACCTATGGTTGACTTCTTGCACCGCAAAAGAAGTGATGGAGCTCTCAATAACTTTCGCCATCATGTTGCGCTGGGTAAGCTGAAGGTGTCTATTGAGCTCATAAGGAAAATTCATCATTAAACATTGGTAAATCTCAGGAGCTTTTCAAAATGCAAAAATCGCCACCATATCACTGAAGATATACTATTTCCAAAACACACATGGTGAGAATATCCTGGTGGCACATCCTAGTGGTGCCTCCTGGTGTTAATATTTTGCAGTATACAAGATCACTGTTAAGGACCAGAATCGGTTTTAAAGAGCAAAATTGCACTTCTGAGCTCAAAAGAATGTCAGTGAACTAGTTCCCAGGAGTGTTTACAAAAACTAAACAATAGTATTATGAAATGCATTTAAAGTTGTTAAACACAATTACTAAAAAGTAAATTAAAGTGGCACTAAAAGGTAACAAAGTAAGCAATGTAAGTAAATAATTAAAGCCATTTCCAACGATTCCTATGTTACACTCTCAAGTTCCCACCCCATATCTTCAAATCTTACTAATCTTTCTAATCGTCCCCCTAACATTCTGACCTCTGGACATTTTGGACAATGGATAAACAGAAGCATGACTTGTGATCCACATTGGCAAAGACACTATGGGCATTATGGCTGAAGGCAAAGACACTATGGGCATTATGGCTGAAGGCAAAGAAACTATGGGCATTATGGCTGAAGGCAAAGAAACTATGGGCATTATGGCTGAAGGCAAAGAAACTATGGGCATTATGGCTGAAGGCAAAGAAACTATGGGCATTATGGCTGAAGGCAAAGAAACTATGGGCATTATGGCTGAAGGCAAAGAAACTATGGGCATTATGGCTGAAGGCAAAGACACTATGGGCATTATGGCTGAAGGCAAAGAAACTATGGGCATTATGGCTGAAGGCAAAGAAACTATGGGCATTATGGCTGAAGGCAAAGAAACTATGGGCATTATGGCTGAAGGCAAAGACACTATGGGCATTATGGCTGAAGGCAAAGAAACTATGGGCATTATGGCTGAAGGCAAAGAAACTATGGGCATTATGGCTGAAGGCAAAGAAACTATGGGCATTATGGCTGAAGGCAAAGACACTATGGGCATTATGGCTGAAGGCAAAGAAACTATGGGCATTATGGCTGAAGGCAAAGAAACTATGGGCATTATGGCTGAAGGCAAAGAAACTATGGGCATTATGGCTGAAGGCAAAGAAACTATGGGCATTATGGCTGAAGGCAAAGACACTATGGGCATTATGGCTGAAGGCAAAGAAACTATGGGCATTATGGCTGAAGGCAAAGAAACTATGGGCATTATGGCTGAAGGCAAAGAAACTATGGGCATTATGGCTGAAGGCAAAGACACTATGGGCATTATGGCTGAAGGCAAAGAAACTATGGGCATTATGGCTGAAGGCAAAGAAACTATGGGCATTATGGCTGAAGGCAAAGAAACTATGGGCATTATGGCTGAAGGCAAAGACACTATGGGCATTATGGCTGAAGGCAAAGAAACTATGGGCATTATGGCTGAAGGCAAAGACACTATGGGCATTATGGCTGAAGGCAAAGAAACTATGGGCATTATGGCTGAAGGCAAAGACACTATGGGCATTATGGCTGAAGGCAAAGAAACTATGGGCATTATGGCTGAAGGCAAAGAAACTATGGGCATTATGGCTGAAGGCAAAGACACTATGGGCATTATGGCTGAAGGCAAAGAAACTATGGGCATTATGGCTGAAGGCAAAGAAACTATGGGCATTATGGCTGAAGGCAAAGAAACTATGGGCATTATGGCTGAAGGCAAAGAAACTATGGGCATTATGGCTGAAGGCAAAGAAACTATGGGCATTATGGCTGAAGGCAAAGAAACTATGGGCATTATGGCTGAAGGCAAAGAAACTATGGGCATTATGGCTGAAGGCAAAGAAACTATGGGCATTATGGCTGAAGGCAAAGAAACTATGGGCATTATGGCTGAAGGCAAAGAAACTATGGGCATTATGGCTGAAGGCAAAGAAACTATGGGCATTATGGCTGAAGGCAAAGAAACTATGGGCATTATGGCTGAAGGCAAAGCACAATGTGAAGTCCTACCATAAAGTTCTGTTGCAGCGGCGCCCAGCTATACATGACAGGTACAGAGGGAAGGGCATTGAGCAGACGCAGGGGTACACACTGTACATTGTTGTACATACCACTCTCCACTTCACACTGAAACATACAAACACTTCATACACTGTCGCATGTACCACTCAACTTTGTTTGTATCAATTTCCACATCACACTAAAACAGTCAGTCATTATTTATTTCGTTTTAATGGTGAACCTGATTCCAGGAATTTGAATGTGGGTGGCCAGAAGGGAGTGCATGTGTGTGTGTGTGTGTGTGTGTGTGTGTGTGTGTGTGTGTGTGTGTGTGTGTGTGTGTGTGTGTGTGTGTGTGTGAACAAGTGTGCGGATGCCATGTGTTTATTTGAAATTATGAGTGACAAATCTCTGTGTGTGCTATGTGTGTTGTATGCTTTTATATACTTCAAGGTGTGCATACAAAATGCATGTGTTTACATGCATGCATTTACTGCCTACGTACACCCATGTCTATCCACCACACAGCGTAATGAGTGCACACACATCTTCAGACCTACATTGACTCCACACAGTAATAAGTCTTGACCCAAACATAGATCACCATTCCTCCATAGACACTACAAGAACACACCTTGCGTGTGACTGAAATGGCACTAAGCGTCTCATGTGAGTATATGCCTTGCGACAGTTTCTGTTGCTCACACCAGTCATTGTGTTTTGCTGTAATCTCATTGATATGCCGTCGGTTTGATGCAAATGCCATCTGAAAGTAAAACCATTCATGTAGACATCTGGTGAATGTTCTATCACTGCTGTCTGGCAGTCTGGCATTGGCCATGCCAGGCTTTAAGTTTTAACCAAGTACCAAGTTTGTGCCATCTATACCATCAGACAACAGAAAAAGTATCAAAACAAAGACAAGTTATACAGTGGACACCAGATAGTGTAAACTCACAAAAGTAGATTTTCGTCTGAGCCAACTCTTCTCTGTCCCACACAAGTTGATGTCTCTTAAAAAGTCAAATTTTCAGTTAAGTCGACTAAATTTTATCTGCATACTAATATTTCTTTCAATCAGTTAAATAAACTTTGAAAATTTATACTCCTAAAATGTTGAATTGGTGTGCTGATTTGTAGGATTAGTGAGTATTTTAGTGTGTGCATAGGAAAAATGCGAGACATGCAAAACCAACCAATGACAACATACTAAATGGGCATTAGGCAGCAGAAGGATTAAAATGTTTGCTTTTTTGCAAAATTCATATGAAACACAAGGAGCAAAAACTGAAATTGAAGGAGGGAGTGGCACAACAAATATTTAATTTTGTTTAGTTTGTTCAGTGGACCTATAGATAATACTAACCTATTTGTTAAAAAGAGGCAATCTGTTCCTAGGTTTTCAAATTAATTAATATAATGTTCTTAAGACTATACTAACTACTGTATGTTGAAGGTATACTGCTCACCACATTGTGTTTTGTAAGCCCATAACAACGTTCGCAATTTGGAAGGTACAACCCCGGAGCATGTTCAGATACAGTAGTAAACAAAACACTCCGTTTAAAAGCTTTATTAGCAACACAGCCGGATCGGGCTAACTGCAATACCCTTTGACGTTCAACAGCGTCCCATTTTCCCATGTTCAACACAGCAGATATCCTTTTAAAAAATAGCATGCCCGCTAATTCCACATAGACAGGTAGAGAAAGTGCGTGCCTACCTTCACTTCATCTGCTCTCTTGAATCTCTTGTGTTGTTTCAGTCTCATGTACTCAGACCTCACTCTCTTCCGCCATTCCATCATGTCGGTGAAGCTGCGGAACGGTGTGCCACTCATCATGCTGTTCTTCCTCACAGCCACCTCACTGCTGTCACCTGCTGGACTCTCCTTGCTACTACTAGTGCTAGCACTCATTGTCAAATCTGTGACATCAAAGAATGGGTTATTGTAAGTTTGTTCTCAACGTAATTATAACAACAAAGCTTTCTGCTAAAGTTATCCTTAGCAATAGCTCCCAGAATGATTTAGTCTGTCACTATGGTGATTGGGGGTCTAACTTTTATCTACTTTGGCTCGGGAAAATAAGTTGCAATAAGTAAAGTTGAAATAAATAATCAGATACACAAATAGCTAAAAGATATACTACATTAAACCCACCTAGTGTAATTACAACATATTATATTATTTACAGGGATTGCATCGCGACATGTTAAACTTAAAGAATTATTTTAAAATGTGTTTGTGGTGGGGTTTTGGGGTGGTTTCTGGGCCCCACATTTATTATGCTTAGCTAGTTATTCAATCATCAGCAATCCCCAATGACAACTGTTTTGCTCATCTATCCTGTAAGGGGAACTGTTTTCTAGTTAAGTTGCCTGCAATGCCCATGTCACTGTTACTACCGTTTACTATAATGTATATAAAGGGCTTTGCCATTTACCAACCATGCTATGTGTCTTCCATTACATAAACTTAGCAAAGCGCACCAGGCTACACCACACACCATCACGACTGCACTTATAATTATATGGAACTGTACGATGGTGAGTAAAATAATAAATTGTGTTTTCCATATTGCAGCACAGCTGCCAAACTTCTCCTCACATATCTTACATACATATACACACACTACGTTACAAAAAATATTATTTTACATTCCTACCACGATCAAATTTCGCAAAACAAACTCAAGTAAAACTTTACTTATATGGCGGCGATTATCCGTTGCTCCGCGGTTAACATAAAATCGGTATTATGTCAAGCTTCACAGAAATTCCGTACAACGGTGCCATCATTACTGTACGCATGTTTGTGCGTCACATAAATATATATCGTTACTATATACGGGCCATTAAAAGTGCACACACATACGATAACAATTATTAGCTATTCGTAAGATTTATTTTGTTTTTTACATTAAATAGAAACCTTTCATTGCCTGCAAAGCAAACTGATGATAATAATTATGCCTTAATTAATCGAGCTTATTTTTATCAGAAACAATGCCAATATTATAACTAACACACGTGCACACATTCACGCGCCAATATATATTAACGATATATTATTATATATATTTATATCGTGCGCGAACATGCGTACAGTAATTATAGCGCCACTGTATAGAATTTCTGTGAAACTCAACACAATATCGATTTTACGGTAATCGTGGAACAACGTATAGTCCCCGTTATAGAATAGAGTTTTACTTCAGTTTGTTTTGTGAAATCTGATCGTGGTCGGATTGTAAAATAATTGTTTTGTAACGTAAGTGTGTATTATGTATGTAAAATATGTGAGAAGTTTGGCGACTGTAGCAGTGTAGGGGGTTGTTTTCATAGTTAGGTCAGAAAGTAAAAGATCGCCCTGACTTTGATCTTTAATTTATGCATAATACCAATGTTCTATCATGACATTTATTATGTTGTCGAAGTGCCTGCTAGATAGACATAGCCATAGCAATATCGCCACTTCATAAATTAATACATGCATTGCCGTTGGGCGATATTACGCGACAATTTTAGTTTCGCTGTCAAACTTAATTTCTAGCTACATTTGTATTAACAGTGGGGCGTATGCACAATCACACAAAACTGCCACAACATGCTAAACCTGCTACTTACTTGATTTGAATAACAGATCAAAACACAAGTCAATAGTTTGAACAAAGCATAATCTAACACTTTTCCTAACAAGAACTGCGCCCTCTGTCGAGCAACTGTTTCCAGCTCGCGCCACAGATAATTAAGGGGTCGTATCAAACCATCAGCATTTACAACAAAGAAAGTATTGACCTCTATTCCAGTGACGTAGGTCATATACGTATCAAGAAAGTAGCAAGGGATGGTCAACGAGACCCGTTAGTTTTCTGTACTAAAATATGGTGGCGGAACTAGCTATGAAATAGTCGTGTAGGGTAGTGTAGGGACTCACGTCGATCTCGGCCCATGTCGGTCTCGGCCCACCTATTTAGTTGTTCTAGTTGTTTCCAGCGGTCGACAATGTTCGATTATTAGTTGTGTTAGACATGTGAACAAAGCTGGAACATTAGGGCCAGTTGCACGTGAAACTGTCCACACTGCCCAGCAAAACCAGATACATTTTACCATCAAAGTAAAATCAGAAAGGAATAGTAAAAAGCAGTATAGGAGAAATTTCCACAAAGGAAGGTATAAGGACATGAGGAAATATTTAGCAAAGATAGACTGGAATAACACACTGAAGAATAAGACAGCAACCGAATGCTGGAATATCTTAAATAGTGAAATTAAGTGCATAGTCGATAAATTTGTACCTTTCAAAAAACAAGGGAAACGGTCTAAAAAGAAACACTTATCGAAAGAAGCCATTAGAAAAATTAAGTATAAACAAATGATGTGGAAGTCATATAGATGTACTGGAAATGATGAAGACTACAACATTTATAAAGAAGCACTTAATCAAGCTACAGCTGAAATTAGAAATTCAAAGAGAAGCTATGAAACAAAATTAGCTAGTAATATAAAACATGACAGTAAGAGTTTTTATGCGTATATTCGAAGCAAACAGAAAGTTCAGGATAAGGTCGGTCCTCTAGAAGATAGTGCTGGAAATACAATATCAGAGGGATTCTTAATGGCAGAAGACCTGAATGAGTATTTTAGTTCAGTGTTTACCAGGGAAGATATTAGTTCACTGCCAGTACCAGAGGCTAAGTTCAAGGGGGCAGATTTAGACTATTTTTTGGACAGTTAGTTGTAACCTCGGAAATGGTAGCTAAGAAAATAAGGGCTATGAAGGATAATAAATCACCTGGAATGGACGGGATTCCGCCCAAACTACTATTGGAAATTGTAGAACAAATTAGCGCACCGCTTGCAACAGTTTTCAGTTTGTCATTAGAAGAGGGAGTGGTTCCTTTAGAATGGAAAGAGGCAAACATTATACCGTTATTTAAAAAAGGTTCGAGAAACAAGTCAGAGAACTATAGACCAGTGAGTTTAACATCAGTGATTTGCAAATTATTAGAAAGACTAATTAAAGATCACATGGTGGATTTTCTTGTTAAACATAACTTGATAAACCCATCTCAACATGGGTTTTTAAAAGCGAGGTCATGCTTAACAAATATGTTATGTTTTTTGGAAGACATCACTAGGTGGGTAGATGAGGGATCACCAGTAGATATCATCTATTTAGATTTTCAAAAAGCTTTCGACAAAGTACCACATCAAAGATTACTCCTTAAGCTAAAGGCCCATGGCATAGGAAATGGTATAATAAACTGGATAGAAAAATGGCTGAATGACAGAAGACAACGTGTAGTAGTTGATGGGGAGGCTTCAAACTGGAAATCGGTATTGAGTGGGGTACCACAGGGATCAGTACTAGGACCTATATTATTCTTAATATATATCAACGATTTGGACGATGATATAACAAGCAAGGTGTTAAAATTTGCGGATGATACAAAAGTGTTTAGAAGGATTAAAAGTGATGGAGACAGACAGCATTTACAAGATGATCTTGATAGGTTGATCAAATGGTCTGAAAAGTGGCAAATGCTGTTCAATTTTGGGAAATGTAAATGCCTCCACACAGGTCATGTGAATGAAGAGGTAAAATATAAAATGGGGGGTACTGTTCTAAGTACTACTGTAAAAGAAAAGGACTTAGGGTTAACCATTAGTGCTGATATGAAGGTTTCAGAGCAGTGCGGAATTGCAGCGTCAAAGGGAAATCAAATCCTTGGATTAATTAGGCGAAATATAGCGTATAAGAAAAAAGAATTAATAGTACCGCTGTACAAAACAATAGTGAGGCCTCATTTAGAATATTGTATACAAGCATGGAGGCCATATCGCACGAAGGACATAGATATGCTAGAAAGAGTACAGAGGAGAGCGACTAAAATGATACCAAATCTGAGGGATCTTAGTTACGAAATACGCCTAAAAGAATGTGGTTTAACAACACTAGAGACCAGGAGATTGAGAGGAGATCACATAGAAGTGTTTAAAATATTGAATGGTTATGGAAATATTGATAGAAACATTTTTTTCTCAGTTAAGAAAGATAGAAGGACCAGAGGACATGAAGCTACATTAGTAAAGGAGCAGTGTAGATTAGATATAAGAAAGTTCTCATTCTCACAAAGGAATGTAAATGAATGGAACAGATTATCTCCTGATTGTGTTGGTGCTAGTAGCGTGAATATGTTTAAAAATAAAATCGACACACACCTTAAAAAGGCGGGATACATGTAGATAAAAAGTATTGGACTCTCGATAAGCCAAAAGGCTTCCTTGTCCAACTGCCATCCAGAGTAATTTTCTGGATGGCAATCTTGTTAAATCTTAAGACATATTATGTTTATTCATTAGGACTGCTATTCAAGTAATACCTGTTTTTGTATCTGTACAGGCAGTCACAAGTCCCGGCCCAGTCCTGATTGTGGCCAGTCGTCTTTCTTTTGTATCTGTACAGGCAGTCACAAGTCCTGGCCCACTCCTGACTGTGGCTGGTCGTCTTTCTTTTGTATCTGTACAGGCAGTCACAAGTCCCGGCCCACTCCTGACTGTGGCCAGTCGTCTTTCTTTGGTTGATTCTTTTATCTGGTCATTAATTGTATTGTCTTTAGTCTTTTCTGTTGATAATGAGTTATCTTTTAGTAACCTTTTGGTCGTACGAGATTAACTTGTATTTGGAACTTTATGTGGTTAAAGACTAGATACTGTTGAATATTAATTGGAGTTTACTTTGTGGTCGTGAAGTGAGACGAAGATTGACTGATTGTTTTACAGTGGCCTACCCTTATTTAGGCTTATGCTTACCACCCGCGGCCTACAGTTATGATGTCAGAAGTGGGATAGACCTTATTAACTCTAAAATTTATAGGTAAAACTGAAATTTTTTGAAATTTATAAGACGACTGCACATCCACTGTTGAAATCAGTATGGATGCCGAGGATGTAGAAGAGCTGGAGTTGATGCGTCAGCAAATGAAAGATTTGCTAGAGAAGCAAGAAGCTGCTGCTTCGACACCCGTGACTGGTGTTGTCCAGCGAGAAAGAAGATTACGGAACTTCTCGGAGCCGATCCAGTCAATTGACGACTGAATCGAGGATGCGCGTGCCATGACAGGCGCGCAGAAGCTGGCAGGGCAAGAAGCGGCCGATTACCTGCTATCACATCTTGAGGGACCAGCGAGACGAGAGATCAGATGTCGACGGGCTGATGAGATTACATATACCAACGCTCTATTGCAAAATCTGTGTGAAGCGTTTGGGGAAAGAACAAGTGTTCCACTACATCAAATTGTGCAACTGTTAGATCGACCGGAGAATGTATCGCCAGAACACGTGGTAAACAGAGATACCATATGCTCCGCGACCAACTTGTTGAAAATGTACGTGAGCTATACCTGAGGTGGGAACTGAAGAAAAAGGTAGCGCAAAATCCGGGCAGTTAATTTATTACACGTAGAGAGACGAGTGGACGACCGAGACGGAGACGGGATGGAAGAAAAAGGTGAAGAGTTATTCACGCAGAATGGACGAACAAGCAACATAACAGCAAGAATACTGAGGCGACGCTGCAGTGAATATGCTAACAGAGATAATGGCGAAGCAGCAAACCCTTTTAGAAGGAATTGATTCACAACAACGAGAGTTGGATATGTGCCAATAAATACTGCGCCAACCAGCGACAGGCACACAGCGGGGCCAGCCAATGTCACGAATTGGTAGGACCGCAGTATATGCTACAATTGCCACAAACCAGGACACTTTGCTAAAGACTGTCGCTCTGCAAGCGGTGTCAAGAGTAACGATAACTGCTACTTCTGCGGTAAGCCTGGTCACCGCCAATACGAATGCGCTGCGTCGAAGGAGGCACAGGTGAAAGTGAGACCCGGCCAATAGACGTTAAACTGAATAGCTCCACTACTAAAGGCCGGGTGGTGGAGGAGATGCAGAGTGGCTCTAGAACACCGGACTTGAACGTTTAGTTGGACACGCGCAAACAACTGAAGTGAAATTGAGAGGAATTCCAGTGCTGTGTCTGATGGACACCGGCAGTCAAGTGACAACTGTCACTGAAAGCTTCTTCGTAGAACATTTGAAGACATTGGCTGCCTATGTAATGAACCCCCACAGTTGGTTAACGGTTAGAGTGACAAATGGAATTGAGGTGCCATACACGGGCTATGGCGAGATTGACATGGGCGTTTGCGGCGTCGAGGTACCAAAGAGAGGCGTGCTGATCATAAAAGACTCCACCGATTTAGCAAGCCAGAAAGTGAACGGTCTTCTGGGAACGAATGTTCTTATGAAAGTGCCAGTGTTAACGAACATGCTAAATGGCATGAACACTGAGCCCTGTATGTCAACAGAAGAGAACGTCAGCTTCGCCAGGGTCGCAGGCCATTGCCCGATCTTGGTATCTGCCAATTCATACGTGGACGTCAGAGCGAGAGGACGTGAAAGCAAGGGCCCCATGCTGGTTGAACCTTTGTCGACACCATTACAAGGACATTTGGTAGTAGTAAATACGTTGATCCAAGGTTTGTATTTCTACGTCAAGGTCGTGAATGGGTCGAACGACGATGAAGAGTTAAAGCCACGGACACGAAGTGGACTATTACAACTTGCGACGCCTCACCAAGAGATGAACGTCGACGTCTCGTCAAATGCGATTACAATCAGCATTCGAACACCAGACGAGGCACAGGACATACTAGCGAATATCCAACTCTCAGGATTTGACGGAACACCCGAACAGATAGACGGCTGTTTGAAAAACATCATGATGTGTTTGCGAATTCCTCGGACGACCCAGGTTGCACTAAAGCTGTAAAACACAATAATTATTATATGCACTACAGATGAAGTCGCTGTTGTTCATCCATACCAACGAATTCTCCCAACACAACTACAAGAAGTCAAACAACACATGGAAGTTGATGAGAAACGGAACGATTGTAACAAAAAAACTTACCAAGCAAGTGTGATTATGCGAGCGCTATAGTATTGGTACGCAAGAAGAATGGAGATCTTCGGATGCGCGTAGACTACAGAGCGCGGAACAACAAAACGATCAAAGATGTACATCCTCTTCCAAGGATAATGGAATCATCAGACGCTATGACGGGCGCACAGCACTAGATCTACAATCAGCATATAATCAGGTACGGATCAAACCAACTGACCAACACAAAACGGCATTCACAACACCTTTCGGATTTTATGAATTAACCCGTATGCCGTACGGCTTATGCAATGCGACATTTCAGCCCCATGCAGATGACCTTCAGATGTTCGAAATACTACTAGTCTACCTAGATGATATTGTCATCTTCTCAAAGAGTGTAGAAGAGCACCTAGAAGGCTGGATGAGGTATTCACAAAGTTACGACAATTTGGCTTGAAACTGGAACTGAAGAAATGCAACATCTTCAAGAAGGAAGTGTTGTATTTAGGTCATCTTATCAGTGCTGGTGGAGTAGAGACCACTCGTTCAAGGTAGCTGCAGTCGAGAAATTACCTATTCCTAGATCGCTAAAGGAGTTACGGTCATTCCTTGGCTTCGCAACGTATTATCGAAGATACGTACCAAATTTTACACATATCGCTAGCCCGCTACACAGAGTAGTAACTGATGCGTGTAAACAAGGGAAAGGGTAGCGAAGGACAAGCAAATTGTACAGTTTAGAAACATGTTGGACAGAAGAAAGTGAGGCGTCCTTCAAGGCTGCGAAGACAGCACTTTCAACAACACCGGTACTAGGCTTCGCAGACTACAACCTGCCGTTCATCGTCGGAGCAGATGCATGCGACAAAGGACTAGGAGCTGTCTTAAGTCAAATGCAAGACGGAAAACTACGTGTTATAGTACATGTTAGCCGTAGTTTGCGTAGCGCCGAGAAAAATGATGCCAACTACTCCGGAATGAAATTAGAGACGCTAGCCCTAAAATGGGTAGTCACAGAAACGTTTCGCGATTACTTGCTTGGCGGAACATTCACTGTGTACATGGACAACAATCGACTAACCTATTAGAACAAGAAGGTAAAGCTGACAGTGGTTGAGCAAAGATGGGCTGCATCACTGGCACCATTCAACTTCGACATACTGTATCGCTCTGGTCGCTGTAATGCCAACACAGATGGATTATCACGGCTTGCGCCACATAAGTCCTGCATCAACGTTCCCACTGTCGAAGCTAACCTTGACACTGTCACACAGACGTCTCACTTGCCAGTGAAACTGGGGGTAATGGTGATGGAGAAAGCGGCTAGTTGCACAGTTGCTAATGGCCGTGAAAACAATGTAAACGCAGATCCCAGCTTAACAGGCAATAACAACACTGCCAGGATTGCGGAAAGAATGAGGGAATTGCAGGCTGCAGACCCTACAATCAGTAGACTAACGCACTACAGAAAAATAGGAAGACGCCCCACAGTGGATGAGAAATCATCAGAGACAACACATGTGATTCAGTTGATCTGCCAATGGGATCACATTGTGGAAAAGAATGGAGTTCTCTATCGGCGCGTGATAGACCCGAAAGTGGGCGCAATTCATCAGTTGTTGTTGCCACGATGTCTACAAGACAACGTACTCGAAAGTCTAACAAACAACCAAGGACACCAGGGAGTAGAACGGACAGAGGCTGGTGAGAGCACGTTGCTACTGACCAACACTACACAAAGATGAGCAGACGTGGATTAACCTATGCGAGCGTTGTAAACTTGGAAAATTTCCGGCAAAGAAAATTAGAACTCTGTTGGGAAGACTCATTGCGACACGACCTCTAGAGGTGATCGCCACCGATTACACAGTACTAGAACCCTCATCAGACGATCGGGAAAATGTGCTGGTAATCACTGCATGATGTCTTCACTAAGTTCACGGTTGCCAGAAATCAATTCTCAATGTGAGCGTTTCAACAGAACATTACATAATCTTCTGAGATCGCCGCCAGCCAAGAAGAAGAGTAGGTGGGCTGACCACGTATACGAGGTAGTTAATACATACAATCTCACTCCACACTCGAGCACTGGATATTCGCCATTCTACCCCATGTTTGGCAGAGATCTCAGGCAACCAGTTGACCTACTGCTGGGTACAGACAAGCAAAAGGTAGATTCAACCAATTGGGTCGCTCGTCACCAACAACGTCTGCAAGCTGGAACGTAAGGCGGACAGTCAGAAAAAATACTATAACAGCAAGGCTCGTGATCTTCCCTTGTCATACGGAGAACGAGTGTACCGGAGGAAACGAGACAATCGAGGGCGCAATACAATTCAAGACGTTTGGGACAGTAATGTATACAAAGTTGTTGCGAAGAGAGGCAACAATGATATGTATCTGAACAGGCAGTCACAAGTCCTGGCCCACTCCTGATTGTGGCCAGTCGTCTTTCTTTTGTATCTTTACAGGCAGCCACAAGTCCCGTCCCACTCCTGATTGTGGCCAGTCGTCTTTCTTTTGTATCTTTACAGGCAGCCACAAGTCCCGTCCCACTCCTGATTGTGGCCAGTCGTCTTTCTTTTGTATCTGTACAGGCAGCCACAAGTCCCGGCCCACTCCTCATTGTGGCCAGTCGTCTTTCTTTAGTATCTGTACAGGCAGTCACAAGTCCCGGCCCACTCCTCATTGTGGCCAGTCGTCTTTCTTTTGTATCTGTACAGGCAGTCACAAGTCCCGGCCCACTCCTGGTTGTGGCCAGTCGTCTTTCTTTTGTATCTGTACAGGCAGCCACAAGTCCCGGCCCACTCCTGATTGTGGCCAGTCGTCTTTCTTTTGTATCTGTACAGGCAGCCACAAGTCCCGGCCCACTCCTGATTGTGGCCAGTCGTCTTTCTTTTGTATCTGTACAGGCAGTCACAAGTCCCGGCCCACTCCTGATTGTGGCCAGTCGTCTTTCTTTTGTATCTGTACAGGCAGTTACAAGTCCCGGCCCACTCCTGATTGTGGCCAGTCGTCTTTCTTTTGTATCTGTACAGGCAGTCACAAGTCCCGGCCCACTCCTGATTGTGGCCAGTCGTCTTTCTTTTGTATCTGTACAGGCAGTCACAAGTCCTGGCCCACTCCTCATTGTGGCCAGTCGTCTTTCTTTTGTATCTGTACAGGCAGACACAAGTCCCGGCCCACTCCTCATTGTGGCCAGTCGTCTTTCTTTTGTATCTGTACAGGCAGTCACAAGTCCCGGCCCACTCCTGATTGTGGCCAGTCGTCTTTCTTTTGTATCTGTACAGGCAGTCACAAGTCCCGGCCCACTCTTGATTGTGGCCAGTCGTCTTTCTTTTGTATCTGTACAGGCAGTCACAAGTCCTGACCCACTCCTGATTGTGGCCAGTCGTCTTTCTTTTGTATCTGTACAGGCAGCCACAAGTCTTGGCCCACTCCTGATTGTGGCCAGTAGTCTTTCTTTTGTATCTGTACAGGCAGCCACAAGTCCCGGCCCACTCCTCATTTGGCCAGTCGTCTTTCTTTTGTATCTGTACAGGCAGTCACAAGTCCCGGCCCACTCCTGATTGTGGCCAGTCGTCTTTCTTTTGTATCTGTACAGGCAGTCACAAGTCCCGGCCCACTCCTGATTGTGGCCAGTCGTCTTTCTTTTGTATCTGTACAGGCAGTCACAAGTCCTGGCTCACTCCTGATTGTGGCCAGTCGTCTTTCTTTTGTATTTGTACAGGCAACTACAAGTCCTGTCCCACTCCTGATTGTGGCCAGTCGTCTTTCTTTTGTATCTGTACAGGCAGCCACAAGTCCTGTCCCACTCCTGATTGTGGCCAGTCGTCTTTCTTTTGTATCTGTACAGGCAGTCACAAGTCCCGGCCCACTCCTGATTGTGGCCAGTCGCCTTTCTTTTGTATCTGTACAGGCAGCCACAAGTCCTGTCCCACTCCTGATTGTGGCCAGTCGTCTTTCTTTTGTATCTGTACAGGCAGCCGCAAGTCCTGTCCCACTCCTGATTGCGGCCAGTCGTCTTTCTTCTGTATCTGTACAGGCAGCCACAAGTCCTGTCCCACTCCTGATTGTGGCCAGTCGTCTTTCTTCTGTATCTGTACAGGCAGCCACAAGTCTTGGCCCACTCCTGATTGTGGCCAGTCGTCTTTCTTTTGTATCTGTACAGGCAGCCACAAGTCCCGGCCCACTCCTGATTGTGGCCAGTCGTCTTTCTTTTGTATCTGTACAGGCAGTCACAAGTCCCGGCCCACTCCTGATTGTGGCCAGTCGTCTTTCTTTTGTATCTGTACAGGCAGTCACAAGTCCCGGCCCACTCCTGATTGTGGCCAGTCGTCTTTCTTTTGTATCTGTACAGGCAGTCACAAGTCCCGGCCCACTCCTGATTGTGGCCAGTCGTCTTTCTTTTGTATCTGTACAGGCAGTCACAAGTCCTGGCCCACTCCTCATTGTGGCCAGTCGTCTTTCTTTTGTATCTGTACAGGCAGACACAAGTCCCGGCCCACTCCTCATTGTGGCCAGTCGTCTTTCTTTTGTATCTGTACAGGCAGTCACAAGTCCCGGCCCACTCCTGATTGTGGCCAGTCGTCTTTCTTTTGTATCTGTACAGGCAGTCACAAGTCCCGGCCCACTCTTGATTGTGGCCAGTCATCTTTCTTTTGTATCTGTACAGGCAGTCACAAGTCCTGACCCACTCCTGATTGTGGCCAGTCGTCTTTCTTTTGTATCTGTACAGGCAGCCACAAGTCTTGGCCCACTCCTGATTGTGGCCAGTAGTCTTTCTTTTGTATCTGTACAGGCAGCCACAAGTCCCGGCCCACTCCTCATTTGGCCAGTCGTCTTTCTTTTGTATCTGTACAGGCAGTCACAAGTCCTGGCTCACTCCTGATTGTGGCCAGTCGTCTTTCTTTTGTATCTGTACAGGCAGTCACAAGTCCCGGCCCAATCCTGGTTGTGGCCAGTCGTCTTTCTTTTGTATCTGTACAGGCAGTCACAAGTCCCGGCCCACTCCTGATTGTGGCCAGTCGTCTTTCTTTTGTATCTGTACAGGCAGTCACAAGTCCTGGCTCACTCCTGATTGTGGCCAGTCGTCTTTCTTTTGTATTTGTACAGGCAACTACAAGTCCTGTCCCACTCCTGATTGTGGCCAGTCGTCTTTCTTTTGTATCTATACAGGCAGCCACAAGTCCTGTCCCACTCCTGATTGTGGCCAGTCGTCTTTCTTTTGTATCTGTACAGGCAGTCACAAGTCCCGGCCCACTCCTGATTGTGGCCAGTCGCCTTTCTTTTGTATCTGTACAGGCAGCCACAAGTCCTGTCCCACTCCTGATTGTGGCCAGTCGTCTTTCTTTTGTATCTGTACAGGCAGCCGCAAGTCCTGTCCCACTCCTGATTGCGGCCAGTCGTCTTTCTTCTGTATCTGTACAGGCAGCCACAAGTCCTGTCCCACTCCTGATTGTGGCCAGTCGTCTTTCTTCTGTATCTGTACAGGCAGCCACAAGTCTTGGCCCACTCCTGATTGTGGCCAGTCGTCTTTCTTTTGTATCTGTACAGGCAGCCACAAGTCCCGGCCCACTCCTCATTGTGGCCAGTCGTCTTTCTTTTGTATCTGTACAGGCAGCCACAAGTCCTGTCCCACTCCTGATTGTGGCCAGTCGTCTTTCTTTTGTATCTGTACAGGCAGCCACAAGTCCTGTCCCACTCCTGATTGTGGCCAGTCGTCTTTCTTTTGTATCTGTACAGGCAGCCACAAGTCCTGTCCCACTCCTGATTGTGGCCAGTCGTCTTTCTTTTGTATCTGTACAGGCAGCCACAAGTCCTGGGCCACTCCTGATTGTGGCCAGTCGTCTTTCTTTTGTATCTGTACAGGCAGCCACAAGTCCTGTCCCACTCCTGATTGTGGCCAGTCGTCTTTCTTCTGTATCTGTACAGGCAGCCACAAGTCTTGGCCCACTCCTGATTGTGGCCAGTCGTCTTTCTTTTTTACCTGTACAGGCAGCCACAAGTCCTGTCCCACTCCTGATTGTGGCCAGTCGTCTTTCTTTTGTATTTGTACAGGCAGCCACAAGTCCTGTCCCACTATTGATTGTGGCCAGTCGTCTTTCTTTTGTATTTGTACAGGCAGCCACAAGTCCTGTCCCACTCCTGATTGTGGCCAGTCGTCTTTCTTCTGTATCTGTACAGGCAGCCACAAGTCTTGGCCCACTCGTGATTGTGGCCAGTCGTCTTTCTTTTGTATCTGTACAGGCAGCCACAAGTCCTGTCCCACTCCTGATTGTGGCCAGTCGTCTTTCTTTTGTATCTGTACAGGCAGCCACAAGTCTTGGCCCACTCCTGATTGTGGCCAGTCATCTTTCTTTTGTATGTGTACAGGCAGCCAAAAGTCCTGTCCCACTCCTGATTGTGGCCAGTCGTCTTTCTTCTGTATCTGTACAGGCAGCCACAAGTTTTGGCCCACTCCTGATTGTGGCCAGTCGTCTTTCTTTTGTATCTGTACAGGCAGCCACAAGTCCCGGCCCACTCCTCATTTGGCCAGTCGTCTTTCTTTTGTATCTGTACAGGCAGTCACAAGTCCCGGCCCACTCCTGATTGTGGCCAGTCGTCTTTCTTTTGTATCTGTACAGGCAGTCACAAGTCCTGGCTCACTCCTGATTGTGGCCAGTCGTCTTTCTTTTGTATTTGTACAGGCAACTACAAGTCTTGTCCCAGTCCTGATTGTGGCCAGTCGTCTTTCTTCTGTATCTGTACAGGCAGCCACAAGTCTTGGCCCACTCCTGATTGTGGCCAGTCGTCTTTCTTTTGTATCTGTACAGGCAGCCACAAGTCCCGGCCCACTCCCCATTGTGGCCAGTCGTCTTTCTTTTGTATCTGTACAGGCAGTCACAAGTCCTGGCTCACTCCTGATTGTGGCCAGTCGTCTTTCTTTTGTATCTGTACAGGCAGTCACAAGTCCCGGCCCACTCCTGATTGTGGCCAGTCGTCTTTCTTTTGTATCTGTACAGGCAGTCACAAGTCCCGGCCCACTCCTGATTGTGGCCAGTCGTCATTCTTTTGTACCTATACAGGCAACCACATGTCCCGGCCCACTCCTGATTGTGGCCAGTCGAATTTCTTTTGTATCTGTACAGGCAGTCACAAGTCCCGGCCCACTCCTGATTGTGGCCAGTCGTCTTTCTTTTGTATCTGTACAGGCAGTCACAAGTCCCGGCCCACTCCTGGTTGTGGCCAGTCGTCTTTCTTTTGTATCTGTACAGGCAGCCACAAGTCCCGGCCCACTCCTGATTGTGGCCAGTCGTCTTTCTTTTGTATATGTACAGGCAGCCACAAGTCCCGGCCCACTCCTGATTGTGGCCAGTCGTCTTTCTTTTGTATATGTACAGGCAGTCACAAGTCCCGGCCCACTCCTGATTGTGGCCAGTCGTCTTTCTTTTGTATCTGTACAGGCAGTCACAAGTCCCGGCCCACTCCTGATTGTGGCCAGTCGCCTTTCTTTTGTATCTGTACAGGCAGCCACAAGTCCTGTCCCACTCCTGATTGTGGCCAGTCGTCTTTCTTTTGTATCTGTACAGGCAGCCGCAAGTCCTGTCCCACTCCTGATTGCGGCCAGTCGTCTTTCTTCTGTATCTGTACAGGCAGCCACAAGTCCTGTCCCACTCCTGATTGTGGCCAGTCGTCTTTCTTCTGTATCTGTACAGGCAGCCACAAGTCTTGGCCCACTCCTGATTGTGGCCAGTCGTCTTTCTTTTGTATCTGTACAGGCAGCCACAAGTCCCGGCCCACTCCTCATTGTGGCCAGTCGTCTTTCTTTTGTATCTGTACAGGCAGCCACAAGTCCTGTCCCACTCCTGATTGTGGCCAGTCGTCTTTCTTTTGTATCTGTACAGGCAGCCACAAGTCCTGTCCCACTCCTGATTGTGGCCAGTCGTCTTTCTTTTGTATCTGTACAGGCAGCCACAAGTCCTGTCCCACTCCTGATTGTGGCCAGTCGTCTTTCTTTTGTATCTGTACAGGCAGCCACAAGTCCTGGGCCACTCCTGATTGTGGCCAGTCGTCTTTCTTTTGTATCTGTACAGGCAGCCACAAGTCCTGTCCCACTCCTGATTGTGGCCAGTCGTCTTTCTTCTGTATCTGTACAGGCAGCCACAAGTCTTGGCCCACTCCTGATTGTGGCCAGTCGTCTTTCTTTTTTACCTGTACAGGCAGCCACAAGTCCTGTCCCACTCCTGATTGTGGCCAGTCGTCTTTCTTTTGTATTTGTACAGGCAGCCACAAGTCCTGTCCCACTATTGATTGTGGCCAGTCGTCTTTCTTTTGTATTTGTACAGGCAGCCACAAGTCCTGTCCCACTCCTGATTGTGGCCAGTCGTCTTTCTTCTGTATCTGTACAGGCAGCCACAAGTCTTGGCCCACTCGTGATTGTGGCCAGTCGTCTTTCTTTTGTATCTGTACAGGCAGCCACAAGTCCTGTCCCACTCCTGATTGTGGCCAGTCGTCTTTCTTTTGTATCTGTACAGGCAGCCACAAGTCTTGGCCCACTCCTGATTGTGGCCAGTCATCTTTCTTTTGTATGTGTACAGGCAGCCAAAAGTCCTGTCCCACTCCTGATTGTGGCCAGTCGTCTTTCTTCTGTATCTGTACAGGCAGCCACAAGTTTTGGCCCACTCCTGATTGTGGCCAGTCGTCTTTCTTTTGTATCTGTACAGGCAGCCACAAGTCCCGGCCCACTCCTCATTTGGCCAGTCGTCTTTCTTTTGTATCTGTACAGGCAGTCACAAGTCCCGGCCCACTCCTGATTGTGGCCAGTCGTCTTTCTTTTGTATCTGTACAGGCAGTCACAAGTCCTGGCTCACTCCTGATTGTGGCCAGTCGTCTTTCTTTTGTATTTGTACAGGCAACTACAAGTCTTGTCCCAGTCCTGATTGTGGCCAGTCGTCTTTCTTCTGTATCTGTACAGGCAGCCACAAGTCTTGGCCCACTCCTGATTGTGGCCAGTCGTCTTTCTTTTGTATCTGTACAGGCAGCCACAAGTCCCGGCCCACTCCCCATTGTGGCCAGTCGTCTTTCTTTTGTATCTGTACAGGCAGTCACAAGTCCTGGCTCACTCCTGATTGTGGCCAGTCGTCTTTCTTTTGTATCTGTACAGGCAGTCACAAGTCCCGGCCCACTCCTGATTGTGGCCAGTCGTCTTTCTTTTGTATCTGTACAGGCAGTCACAAGTCCCGGCCCACTCCTGATTGTGGCCAGTCGTCATTCTTTTGTACCTATACAGGCAACCACATGTCCCGGCCCACTCCTGATTGTGGCCAGTCGAATTTCTTTTGTATCTGTACAGGCAGTCACAAGTCCCGGCCCACTCCTGATTGTGGCCAGTCGTCTTTCTTTTGTATCTGTACAGGCAGTCACAAGTCCCGGCCCACTCCTGGTTGTGGCCAGTCGTCTTTCTTTTGTATCTGTACAGGCAGCCACAAGTCCCGGCCCACTCCTGATTGTGGCCAGTCGTCTTTCTTTTGTATATGTACAGGCAGCCACAAGTCCCGGCCCACTCCTGATTGTGGCCAGTCGTCTTTCTTTTGTATATGTACAGGCAGTCACAAGTCCCGGCCCACTCCTGATTGTGGCCAGTCGTCTTTCTTTTGTATCTGTACAGGCAGTCACAAGTCCCGGCCCACTCCTGATTGTGGCCAGTCGCCTTTCTTTTGTATCTGTACAGGCAGCCACAAGTCCTGTCCCACTCCTGATTGTGGCCAGTCGTCTTTCTTTTGTATCTGTACAGGCAGCCGCAAGTCCTGTCCCACTCCTGATTGCGGCCAGTCGTCTTTCTTCTGTATCTGTACAGGCAGCCACAAGTCCTGTCCCACTCCTGATTGTGGCCAGTCGTCTTTCTTCTGTATCTGTACAGGCAGCCACAAGTCTTGGCCCACTCCTGATTGTGGCCAGTCGTCTTTCTTTTGTATCTGTACAGGCAGCCACAAGTCCCGGCCCACTCCTGATTGTGGCCAGTCGTCTTTCTTTTGTATCTGTACAGGCAGTCACAAGTCCCGGCCCACTCCTGATTGTGGCCAGTCGTCTTTCTTTTGTATCTGTACAGGCAGTCACAAGTCCCGGCCCACTCCTGATTGTGGCCAGTCGTCTTTCTTTTGTATCTGTACAGGCAGTCACAAGTCCCGGCCCACTCCTGATTGTGGCCAGTCGTCTTTCTTTTGTATCTGTACAGGCAGTCACAAGTCCTGGCCCACTCCTCATTGTGGCCAGTCGTCTTTCTTTTGTATCTGTACAGGCAGTCACAAGTCCCGGCCCACTCTTGATTGTGGCCAGTCGTCTTTCTTTTGTATCTGTACAGGCAGTCACAAGTCCTGACCCACTCCTGATTGTGGCCAATCGTCTTTCTTTTGTATCTGTACAGGCAGCCACAAGTCTTGGCCCACTCCTGATTGTGGCCAGTAGTCTTTCTTTTGTATCTGTACAGGCAGCCACAAGTCCCGGCCCACTCCTCATTTGGCCAGTCGTCTTTCTTTTGTATCTGTACAGGCAGTCACAAGTCCTGGCTCACTCCTGATTGTGGCCAGTCGTCTTTCTTTTGTATCTGTACAGGCAGTCACAAGTCCCGGCCCACTCCTGGTTGTGGCCAGTCGTCTTTCTTTTGTATCTGTACAGGCAGTCACAAGTCCCGGCCCACTCCTGATTGTGGCCAGTCGTCTTTCTTTTGTATCTGTACAGGCAGTCACAAGTCCTGGCTCACTCCTGATTGTGGCCAGTCGTCTTTCTTTTGTATTTGTACAGGCAACTACAAGTCCTGTCCCACTCCTGATTGTGGCCAGTCGTCTTTCTTTTGTATCTGTACAGGCAGCCACAAGTCCTGTCCCACTCCTGATTGTGGCCAGTCGTCTTTCTTTTGTATCTGTACAGGCAGTCACAAGTCCCGGCCCACTCCTGATTGTGGCCAGTCGCCTTTCTTTTGTATCTGTACAGGCAGCCACAAGTCCTGTCCCACTCCTGATTGTGGCCAGTCGTCTTTCTTTTGTATCTGTACAGGCAGCCGCAAGTCCTGTCCCACTCCTGATTGCGGCCAGTCGTCTTTCTTCTGTATCTGTACAGGCAGCCACAAGTCCTGTCCCACTCCTGATTGTGGCCAGTCGTCTTTCTTCTGTATCTGTACAGGCAGCCACAAGTCTTGGCCCACTCCTGATTGTGGCCAGTCGTCTTTCTTTTGTATCTGTACAGGCAGCCACAAGTCCCGGCCCACTCCTCATTGTGGCCAGTCGTCTTTCTTTTGTATCTGTACAGGCAGTCACAAGTCCTGGCTCACTCCTGATTGTGGCCAGTCGTCTTTCTTTTGTATTTGTACAGGCAGCCACAAGTCCTGTCCCACTCCTGATTGTGGCCAGTCGTCTTTCTTTTGTATCTGTACAGGCAGCCACAAGTCCTGTCCCACTCCTGATTGTGGCCAGTCGTCTTTCTTTTGTATCTGTACAGGCAGCCACAAGTCCTGTCCCACTCCTGATTGTGGCCAGTCGTCTTTCTTTTGTATCTGTACAGGCAGCCACAAGTCCTGGGCCACTCCTGATTGTGGCCAGTCGTCTTTCTTTTGTATCTGTACAGGCAGCCACAAGTCCTGTCCCACTCCTGATTGTGGCCAGTCGTCTTTCTTCTGTATCTGTACAGGCAGCCACAAGTCTTGGCCCACTCCTGATTGTGGCCAGTCGTCTTTCTTTTTTATCTGTACAGGCAGCCACAAGTCCTGTCCCACTCCTGATTGTGGCCAGTCGTCTTTCTTTTGTATTTGTACAGGCAGCCACAAGTCCTGTCCCACTATTGATTGTGGCCAGTCGTCTTTCTTTTGTATTTGTACAGGCAGCCACAAGTCCTGTCCCACTCCTGATTGTGGCCAGTCGTCTTTCTTCTGTATCTGTACAGGCAGCCACAAGTCTTGGCCCACTCGTGATTGTGGCCAGTCGTCTTTCTTTTGTATCTGTACAGGCAGCCACAAGTCCTGTCCCACTCCTGATTGTGGCCAGTCGTCTTTCTTTTGTATCTGTACAGGCAGCCACAAGTCTTGGCCCACTCCTGATTGTGGCCAGTCATCTTTCTTTTGTATGTGTACAGGCAGCCAAAAGTCCTGTCCCACTCCTGATTGTGGCCAGTCGTCTTTCTTCTGTATCTGTACAGGCAGCCACAAGTTTTGGCCCACTCCTGATTGTGGCCAGTCGTCTTTCTTTTGTATCTGTACAGGCAGCCACAAGTCCCGGCCCACTCCTCATTTGGCCAGTCGTCTTTCTTTTGTATCTGTACAGGCAGTCACAAGTCCCGGCCCACTCCTGATTGTGGCCAGTCGTCTTTCTTTTGTATCTGTACAGGCAGTCACAAGTCCTGGCCCACTCCTGATTGTGGCCAGTCGTCTTTCTTTTGTATCTGTACAGGCAGCCACAAGTCCCGGCCCACTCCTCATTTGGCCAGTCGTCTTTCTTTTGTATCTGTACAGGCAGTCACAAGTCCCGGCCCACTCCTGATTGTGGCCAGTCGTCTTTCTTTTGTATCTGTACAGGCAGTCACAAGTCCTGGCTCACTCCTGATTGTGGCCAGTCGTCTTTCTTTTGTATTTGTACAGGCAACTACAAGTCTTGTCCCAGTCCTGATTGTGGCCAGTCGTCTTTCTTCTGTATCTGTACAGGCAGCCACAAGTCTTGGCCCACTCCTGATTGTGGCCAGTCGTCTTTCTTTTGTATCTGTACAGGCAGCCACAAGTCCCGGCCCACTCCCCATTGTGGCCAGTCGTCTTTCTTTTGTATCTGTACAGGCAGTCACAAGTCCTGGCTCACTCCTGATTGTGGCCAGTCGTCTTTCTTTTGTATCTGTACAGGCAGTCACAAGTCCCGGCCCACTCCTGATTGTGGCCAGTCGTCTTTCTTTTGTATCTGTACAGGCAGTCACAAGTCCCGGCCCACTCCTGATTGTGGCCAGTCGTCATTCTTTTGTACCTATACAGGCAACCACATGTCCCGGCCCACTCCTGATTGTGGCCAGTCGAATTTCTTTTGTATCTGTACAGGCAGTCACAAGTCCCGGCCCACTCCTGAGTGTGGCCAGTCGTCTTTCTTTTGTATCTGTACAGGCAGTCACAAGTCCCGGCCCACTCCTGGTTGTGGCCAGTCGTCTTTCTTTTGTATCTGTACAGGCAGCCACAAGTCCCGGCCCACTCCTGTTTGTGGCCAGTCGTCTTTCTTTTGTATATGTACAGGCAGTCACAAGTCCCGGCCCACTCCTGATTGTGGCCAGTCGTCTTTCTTTTGTATCTGTACAGGCAGCCACAAGTCCCGTCCCACTCCTGATTGTGGCCAGTCGTCTTTCTTTTGTATCTGTACAGGCAGTCACAAGTCCCGGCCCACTCCTCATTGTGGCCAGTCGTCTTTCTTTTGTATCTGTACAGGCAGTCACAAGTCCCGGCCCACTCCTGGTTGTGGCCAGTCGTCTTTCTTTTGTATCTGTACAGGCAGCCACAAGTCCCGGCCCACTCCTGATTGTGGCCAGTCGTCTTTCTTTTGTATCTGTACAGGCAGCCACAAGTCCCGGCCCACTCCTGATTGTGGCCAGTCGTCTTTCTTTTGTATCTGTACAGGCAGTCACAAGTCCCGGCCCACTCCTGATTGTGGCCAGTCGTCTTTCTTTTGTATCTGTACAGGCAGTTACAAGTCCCGGCCCACTCCTGATTGTGGCCAGTCGTCTTTCTTTTGTATCTGTACAGGCAGTCACAAGTCCCGGCCCACTCCTGATTGTGGCCAGTCGTCTTTCTTTTGTATCTGTACAGGCAGTCACAAGTCCTGGCCCACTCCTCATTGTGGCCAGTCGTCTTTCTTTTGTATCTGTACAGGCAGACACAAGTCCCGGCCCACTCCTCATTGTGGCCAGTCGTCTTTCTTTTGTATCTGTACAGGCAGTCACAAGTCCCGGCCCACTCCTGATTGTGGCCAGTCGTCTTTCTTTTGTATCTGTACAGGCAGTCACAAGTCCCGGCCCACTCTTGATTGTGGCCAGTCGTCTTTCTTTTGTATCTGTACAGGCAGTCACAAGTCCTGACCCACTCCTGATTGTGGCCAGTCGTCTTTCTTTTGTATCTGTACAGGCAGCCACAAGTCTTGGCCCACTCCTGATTGTGGCCAGTAGTCTTTCTTTTGTATCTGTACAGGCAGCCACAAGTCCCGGCCCACTCCTCATTTGGCCAGTCGTCTTTCTTTTGTATCTGTACAGGCAGTCACAAGTCCCGGCCCACTCCTGATTGTGGCCAGTCGTCTTTCTTTTGTATCTGTACAGGCAGTCACAAGTCCCGGCCCACTCCTGATTGTGGCCAGTCGTCTTTCTTTTGTATCTGTACAGGCAGTCACAAGTCCTGGCTCACTCCTGATTGTGGCCAGTCGTCTTTCTTTTGTATTTGTACAGGCAACTACAAGTCCTGTCCCACTCCTGATTGTGGCCAGTCGTCTTTCTTTTGTATCTGTACAGGCAGCCACAAGTCCTGTCCCACTCCTGATTGTGGCCAGTCGTCTTTCTTTTGTATCTGTACAGGCAGTCACAAGTCCCGGCCCACTCCTGATTGTGGCCAGTCGCCTTTCTTTTGTATCTGTACAGGCAGCCACAAGTCCTGTCCCACTCCTGATTGTGGCCAGTCGTCTTTCTTTTGTATCTGTACAGGCAGCCGCAAGTCCTGTCCCACTCCTGATTGCGGCCAGTCGTCTTTCTTCTGTATCTGTACAGGCAGCCACAAGTCCTGTCCCACTCCTGATTGTGGCCAGTCGTCTTTCTTCTGTATCTGTACAGGCAGCCACAAGTCTTGGCCCACTCCTGATTGTGGCCAGTCGTCTTTCTTTTGTATCTGTACAGGCAGCCACAAGTCCCGGCCCACTCCTGATTGTGGCCAGTCGTCTTTCTTTTGTATCTGTACAGGCAGTCACAAGTCCCGGCCCACTCCTGATTGTGGCCAGTCGTCTTTCTTTTGTATCTGTACAGGCAGTCACAAGTCCCGGCCCACTCCTGATTGTGGCCAGTCGTCTTTCTTTTGTATCTGTACAGGCAGTCACAAGTCCCGGCCCACTCCTGATTGTGGCCAGTCGTCTTTCTTTTGTATCTGTACAGGCAGTCACAAGTCCTGGCCCACTCCTCATTGTGGCCAGTCGTCTTTCTTTTGTATCTGTACAGGCAGACACAAGTCCCGGCCCACTCCTCATTGTGGCCAGTCGTCTTTCTTTTGTATCTGTACAGGCAGTCACAAGTCCCGGCCCACTCCTGATTGTGGCCAGTCGTCTTTCTTTTGTATCTGTACAGGCAGTCACAAGTCCCGGCCCACTCTTGATTGTGGCCAGTCATCTTTCTTTTGTATCTGTACAGGCAGTCACAAGTCCTGACCCACTCCTGATTGTGGCCAGTCGTCTTTCTTTTGTATCTGTACAGGCAGCCACAAGTCTTGGCCCACTCCTGATTGTGGCCAGTAGTCTTTCTTTTGTATCTGTACAGGCAGCCACAAGTCCCGGCCCACTCCTCATTTGGCCAGTCGTCTTTCTTTTGTATCTGTACAGGCAGTCACAAGTCCTGGCTCACTCCTGATTGTGGCCAGTCGTCTTTCTTTTGTATCTGTACAGGCAGTCACAAGTCCCGGCCCAATCCTGGTTGTGGCCAGTCGTCTTTCTTTTGTATCTGTACAGGCAGTCACAAGTCCCGGCCCACTCCTGATTGTGGCCAGTCGTCTTTCTTTTGTATCTGTACAGGCAGTCACAAGTCCTGGCTCACTCCTGATTGTGGCCAGTCGTCTTTCTTTTGTATTTGTACAGGCAACTACAAGTCCTGTCCCACTCCTGATTGTGGCCAGTCGTCTTTCTTTTGTATCTGTACAGGCAGCCACAAGTCCTGTCCCACTCCTGATTGTGGCCAGTCGTCTTTCTTTTGTATCTGTACAGGCAGTCACAAGTCCCGGCCCACTCCTGATTGTGGCCAGTCGCCTTTCTTTTGTATCTGTACAGGCAGCCACAAGTCCTGTCCCACTCCTGATTGTGGCCAGTCGTCTTTCTTTTGTATCTGTACAGGCAGCCGCAAGTCCTGTCCCACTCCTGATTGCGGCCAGTCGTCTTTCTTCTGTATCTGTACAGGCAGCCACAAGTCCTGTCCCACTCCTGATTGTGGCCAGTCGTCTTTCTTCTGTATCTGTACAGGCAGCCACAAGTCTTGGCCCACTCCTGATTGTGGCCAGTCGTCTTTCTTTTGTATCTGTACAGGCAGCCACAAGTCCCGGCCCACTCCTCATTGTGGCCAGTCGTCTTTCTTTTGTATCTGTACAGGCAGCCACAAGTCCTGTCCCACTCCTGATTGTGGCCAGTCGTCTTTCTTTTGTATCTGTACAGGCAGCCACAAGTCCTGTCCCACTCCTGATTGTGGCCAGTCGTCTTTCTTTTGTATCTGTACAGGCAGCCACAAGTCCTGTCCCACTCCTGATTGTGGCCAGTCGTCTTTCTTTTGTATCTGTACAGGCAGCCACAAGTCCTGGGCCACTCCTGATTGTGGCCAGTCGTCTTTCTTTTGTATCTGTACAGGCAGCCACAAGTCCTGTCCCACTCCTGATTGTGGCCAGTCGTCTTTCTTCTGTATCTGTACAGGCAGCCACAAGTCTTGGCCCACTCCTGATTGTGGCCAGTCGTCTTTCTTTTTTACCTGTACAGGCAGCCACAAGTCCTGTCCCACTCCTGATTGTGGCCAGTCGTCTTTCTTTTGTATTTGTACAGGCAGCCACAAGTCCTGTCCCACTATTGATTGTGGCCAGTCGTCTTTCTTTTGTATTTGTACAGGCAGCCACAAGTCCTGTCCCACTCCTGATTGTGGCCAGTCGTCTTTCTTCTGTATCTGTACAGGCAGCCACAAGTCTTGGCCCACTCGTGATTGTGGCCAGTCGTCTTTCTTTTGTATCTGTACAGGCAGCCACAAGTCCTGTCCCACTCCTGATTGTGGCCAGTCGTCTTTCTTTTGTATCTGTACAGGCAGCCACAAGTCTTGGCCCACTCCTGATTGTGGCCAGTCATCTTTCTTTTGTATGTGTACAGGCAGCCAAAAGTCCTGTCCCACTCCTGATTGTGGCCAGTCGTCTTTCTTCTGTATCTGTACAGGCAGCCACAAGTTTTGGCCCACTCCTGATTGTGGCCAGTCGTCTTTCTTTTGTATCTGTACAGGCAGCCACAAGTCCCGGCCCACTCCTCATTTGGCCAGTCGTCTTTCTTTTGTATCTGTACAGGCAGTCACAAGTCCCGGCCCACTCCTGATTGTGGCCAGTCGTCTTTCTTTTGTATCTGTACAGGCAGTCACAAGTCCTGGCTCACTCCTGATTGTGGCCAGTCGTCTTTCTTTTGTATTTGTACAGGCAACTACAAGTCTTGTCCCAGTCCTGATTGTGGCCAGTCGTCTTTCTTCTGTATCTGTACAGGCAGCCACAAGTCTTGGCCCACTCCTGATTGTGGCCAGTCGTCTTTCTTTTGTATCTGTACAGGCAGCCACAAGTCCCGGCCCACTCCCCATTGTGGCCAGTCGTCTTTCTTTTGTATCTGTACAGGCAGTCACAAGTCCTGGCTCACTCCTGATTGTGGCCAGTCGTCTTTCTTTTGTATCTGTACAGGCAGTCACAAGTCCCGGCCCACTCCTGATTGTGGCCAGTCGTCTTTCTTTTGTATCTGTACAGGCAGTCACAAGTCCCGGCCCACTCCTGATTGTGGCCAGTCGTCATTCTTTTGTACCTATACAGGCAACCACATGTCCCGGCCCACTCCTGATTGTGGCCAGTCGAATTTCTTTTGTATCTGTACAGGCAGTCACAAGTCCCGGCCCACTCCTGATTGTGGCCAGTCGTCTTTCTTTTGTATCTGTACAGGCAGTCACAAGTCCCGGCCCACTCCTGGTTGTGGCCAGTCGTCTTTCTTTTGTATCTGTACAGGCAGCCACAAGTCCCGGCCCACTCCTGATTGTGGCCAGTCGTCTTTCTTTTGTATATGTACAGGCAGCCACAAGTCCCGGCCCACTCCTGATTGTGGCCAGTCGTCTTTCTTTTGTATATGTACAGGCAGTCACAAGTCCCGGCCCACTCCTGATTGTGGCCAGTCGTCTTTCTTTTGTATCTGTACAGGCAGTCACAAGTCCCGGCCCACTCCTGATTGTGGCCAGTCGCCTTTCTTTTGTATCTGTACAGGCAGCCACAAGTCCTGTCCCACTCCTGATTGTGGCCAGTCGTCTTTCTTTTGTATCTGTACAGGCAGCCGCAAGTCCTGTCCCACTCCTGATTGCGGCCAGTCGTCTTTCTTCTGTATCTGTACAGGCAGCCACAAGTCCTGTCCCACTCCTGATTGTGGCCAGTCGTCTTTCTTCTGTATCTGTACAGGCAGCCACAAGTCTTGGCCCACTCCTGATTGTGGCCAGTCGTCTTTCTTTTGTATCTGTACAGGCAGCCACAAGTCCCGGCCCACTCCTGATTGTGGCCAGTCGTCTTTCTTTTGTATCTGTACAGGCAGTCACAAGTCCCGGCCCACTCCTGATTGTGGCCAGTCGTCTTTCTTTTGTATCTGTACAGGCAGTCACAAGTCCCGGCCCACTCCTGATTGTGGCCAGTCGTCTTTCTTTTGTATCTGTACAGGCAGTCACAAGTCCCGGCCCACTCCTGATTGTGGCCAGTCGTCTTTCTTTTGTATCTGTACAGGCAGTCACAAGTCCTGGCCCACTCCTCATTGTGGCCAGTCGTCTTTCTTTTGTATCTGTACAGGCAGTCACAAGTCCCGGCCCACTCTTGATTGTGGCCAGTCGTCTTTCTTTTGTATCTGTACAGGCAGTCACAAGTCCTGACCCACTCCTGATTGTGGCCAATCGTCTTTCTTTTGTATCTGTACAGGCAGCCACAAGTCTTGGCCCACTCCTGATTGTGGCCAGTAGTCTTTCTTTTGTATCTGTACAGGCAGCCACAAGTCCCGGCCCACTCCTCATTTGGCCAGTCGTCTTTCTTTTGTATCTGTACAGGCAGTCACAAGTCCTGGCTCACTCCTGATTGTGGCCAGTCGTCTTTCTTTTGTATCTGTACAGGCAGTCACAAGTCCCGGCCCACTCCTGGTTGTGGCCAGTCGTCTTTCTTTTGTATCTGTACAGGCAGTCACAAGTCCCGGCCCACTCCTGATTGTGGCCAGTCGTCTTTCTTTTGTATCTGTACAGGCAGTCACAAGTCCTGGCTCACTCCTGATTGTGGCCAGTCGTCTTTCTTTTGTATTTGTACAGGCAACTACAAGTCCTGTCCCACTCCTGATTGTGGCCAGTCGTCTTTCTTTTGTATCTGTACAGGCAGCCACAAGTCCTGTCCCACTCCTGATTGTGGCCAGTCGTCTTTCTTTTGTATCTGTACAGGCAGTCACAAGTCCCGGCCCACTCCTGATTGTGGCCAGTCGCCTTTCTTTTGTATCTGTACAGGCAGCCACAAGTCCTGTCCCACTCCTGATTGTGGCCAGTCGTCTTTCTTTTGTATCTGTACAGGCAGCCGCAAGTCCTGTCCCACTCCTGATTGCGGCCAGTCGTCTTTCTTCTGTATCTGTACAGGCAGCCACAAGTCCTGTCCCACTCCTGATTGTGGCCAGTCGTCTTTCTTCTGTATCTGTACAGGCAGCCACAAGTCTTGGCCCACTCCTGATTGTGGCCAGTCGTCTTTCTTTTGTATCTGTACAGGCAGCCACAAGTCCCGGCCCACTCCTCATTGTGGCCAGTCGTCTTTCTTTTGTATCTGTACAGGCAGTCACAAGTCCCGGCCCACTCCTGATTGTGGCCAGTCGTCTTTCTTTTGTATCTGTACAGGCAGTCACAAGTCCCGGCCCACTCCTGATTGTGGCCAGTCGTCATTCTTTTGTACCTATACAGGCAACCACATGTCCCGGCCCACTCCTGATTGTGGCCAGTCGAATTTCTTTTGTATCTGTACAGGCAGTCACAAGTCCCGGCCCACTCCTGATTGTGGCCAGTCGTCTTTCTTTTGTATCTGTACAGGCAGTCACAAGTCCCGGCCCACTCCTGGTTGTGGCCAGTCGTCTTTCTTTTGTATCTGTACAGGCAGCCACAAGTCCCGGCCCACTCCTGATTGTGGCCAGTCGTCTTTCTTTTGTATATGTACAGGCAGCCACAAGTCCCGGCCCACTCCTGATTGTGGCCAGTCGTCTTTCTTTTGTATATGTACAGGCAGTCACAAGTCCCGGCCCACTCCTGATTGTGGCCAGTCGTCTTTCTTTTGTATCTGTACAGGCAGTCACAAGTCCCGGCCCACTCCTGATTGTGGCCAGTCGCCTTTCTTTTGTATCTGTACAGGCAGCCACAAGTCCTGTCCCACTCCTGATTGTGGCCAGTCGTCTTTCTTTTGTATCTGTACAGGCAGCCGCAAGTCCTGTCCCACTCCTGATTGCGGCCAGTCGTCTTTCTTCTGTATCTGTACAGGCAGCCACAAGTCCTGTCCCACTCCTGATTGTGGCCAGTCGTCTTTCTTCTGTATCTGTACAGGCAGCCACAAGTCTTGGCCCACTCCTGATTGTGGCCAGTCGTCTTTCTTTTGTATCTGTACAGGCAGCCACAAGTCCCGGCCCACTCCTGATTGTGGCCAGTCGTCTTTCTTTTGTATCTGTACAGGCAGTCACAAGTCCCGGCCCACTCCTGATTGTGGCCAGTCGTCTTTCTTTTGTATCTGTACAGGCAGTCACAAGTCCCGGCCCACTCCTGATTGTGGCCAGTCGTCTTTCTTTTGTATCTGTACAGGCAGTCACAAGTCCCGGCCCACTCCTGATTGTGGCCAGTCGTCTTTCTTTTGTATCTGTACAGGCAGTCACAAGTCCTGGCCCACTCCTCATTGTGGCCAGTCGTCTTTCTTTTGTATCTGTACAGGCAGTCACAAGTCCCGGCCCACTCTTGATTGTGGCCAGTCGTCTTTCTTTTGTATCTGTACAGGCAGTCACAAGTCCTGACCCACTCCTGATTGTGGCTAATCGTCTTTCTTTTGTATCTGTACAGGCAGCCACAAGTCTTGGCCCACTCCTGATTGTGGCCAGTAGTCTTTCTTTTGTATCTGTACAGGCAGCCACAAGTCCCGGCCCACTCCTCATTTGGCCAGTCGTCTTTCTTTTGTATCTGTACAGGCAGTCACAAGTCCTGGCTCACTCCTGATTGTGGCCAGTCGTCTTTCTTTTGTATCTGTACAGGCAGTCACAAGTCCCGGCCCACTCCTGGTTGTGGCCAGTCGTCTTTCTTTTGTATCTGTACAGGCAGTCACAAGTCCCGGCCCACTCCTGATTGTGGCCAGTCGTCTTTCTTTTGTATCTGTACAGGCAGTCACAAGTCCTGGCTCACTCCTGATTGTGGCCAGTCGTCTTTCTTTTGTATTTGTACAGGCAACTACAAGTCCTGTCCCACTCCTGATTGTGGCCAGTCGTCTTTCTTTTGTATCTGTACAGGCAGCCACAAGTCCTGTCCCACTCCTGATTGTGGCCAGTCGTCTTTCTTTTGTATCTGTACAGGCAGTCACAAGTCCCGGCCCACTCCTGATTGTGGCCAGTCGCCTTTCTTTTGTATCTGTACAGGCAGCCACAAGTCCTGTCCCACTCCTGATTGTGGCCAGTCGTCTTTCTTTTGTATCTGTACAGGCAGCCGCAAGTCCTGTCCCACTCCTGATTGCGGCCAGTCGTCTTTCTTCTGTATCTGTACAGGCAGCCACAAGTCCTGTCCCACTCCTGATTGTGGCCAGTCGTCTTTCTTCTGTATCTGTACAGGCAGCCACAAGTCTTGGCCCACTCCTGATTGTGGCCAGTCGTCTTTCTTTTGTATCTGTACAGGCAGCCACAAGTCCCGGCCCACTCCTCATTGTGGCCAGTCGTCTTTCTTTTGTATCTGTACAGGCAGTCACAAGTCCTGGCTCATTCCTGATTGTGGCCAGTCGTCTTTCTTTTGTATTTGTACAGGCAGCCACAAGTCCTGTCCCACTCCTGATTGTGGCCAGTCGTCTTTCTTTTGTATCTGTACAGGCAGCCACAAGTCCTGTCCCACTCCTGATTGTGGCCAGTCGTCTTTCTTTTGTATCTGTACAGGCAGCCACAAGTCCTGTCCCACTCCTGATTGTGGCCAGTCGTCTTTCTTTTGTATCTGTACAGGCAGCCACAAGTCCTGGGCCACTCCTGATTGTGGCCAGTCGTCTTTCTTTTGTATCTGTACAGGCAGCCACAAGTCCTGTCCCACTCCTGATTGTGGCCAGTCGTCTTTCTTCTGTATCTGTACAGGCAGCCACAAGTCTTGGCCCACTCCTGATTGTGGCCAGTCGTCTTTCTTTTTTATCTGTACAGGCAGCCACAAGTCCTGTCCCACTCCTGATTGTGGCCAGTCGTCTTTCTTTTGTATTTGTACAGGCAGCCACAAGTCCTGTCCCACTATTGATTGTGGCCAGTCGTCTTTCTTTTGTATTTGTACAGGCAGCCACAAGTCCTGTCCCACTCCTGATTGTGGCCAGTCGTCTTTCTTCTGTATCTGTACAGGCAGCCACAAGTCTTGGCCCACTCGTGATTGTGGCCAGTCGTCTTTCTTTTGTATCTGTACAGGCAGCCACAAGTCCTGTCCCACTCCTGATTGTGGCCAGTCGTCTTTCTTTTGTATCTGTACAGGCAGCCACAAGTCTTGGCCCACTCCTGATTGTGGCCAGTCATCTTTCTTTTGTATGTGTACAGGCAGCCAAAAGTCCTGTCCCACTCCTGATTGTGGCCAGTCGTCTTTCTTCTGTATCTGTACAGGCAGCCACAAGTTTTGGCCCACTCCTGATTGTGGCCAGTCGTCTTTCTTTTGTATCTGTACAGGCAGCCACAAGTCCCGGCCCACTCCTCATTTGGCCAGTCGTCTTTCTTTTGTATCTGTACAGGCAGTCACAAGTCCCGGCCCACTCCTGATTGTGGCCAGTCGTCTTTCTTTTGTATCTGTACAGGCAGTCACAAGTCCTGGCCCACTCCTGATTGTGGCCAGTCGTCTTTCTTTTGTATCTGTACAGGCAGCCACAAGTCCCGGCCCACTCCTCATTTGGCCAGTCGTCTTTCTTTTGTATCTGTACAGGCAGTCACAAGTCCCGGCCCACTCCTGATTGTGGCCAGTCGTCTTTCTTTTGTATCTGTACAGGCAGTCACAAGTCCTGGCTCACTCCTGATTGTGGCCAGTCGTCTTTCTTTTGTATTTGTACAGGCAACTACAAGTCTTGTCCCAGTCCTGATTGTGGCCAGTCGTCTTTCTTCTGTATCTGTACAGGCAGCCACAAGTCTTGGCCCACTCCTGATTGTGGCCAGTCGTCTTTCTTTTGTATCTGTACAGGCAGCCACAAGTCCCGGCCCACTCCCCATTGTGGCCAGTCGTCTTTCTTTTGTATCTGTACAGGCAGTCACAAGTCCTGGCTCACTCCTGATTGTGGCCAGTCGTCTTTCTTTTGTATCTGTACAGGCAGTCACAAGTCCCGGCCCACTCCTGATTGTGGCCAGTCGTCTTTCTTTTGTATCTGTACAGGCAGTCACAAGTCCCGGCCCACTCCTGATTGTGGCCAGTCGTCATTCTTTTGTACCTATACAGGCAACCACATGTCCCGGCCCACTCCTGATTGTGGCCAGTCGAATTTCTTTTGTATCTGTACAGGCAGTCACAAGTCCCGGCCCACTCCTGAGTGTGGCCAGTCGTCTTTCTTTTGTATCTGTACAGGCAGTCACAAGTCCCGGCCCACTCCTGGTTGTGGCCAGTCGTCTTTCTTTTGTATCTGTACAGGCAGCCACAATTCCCGGCCCACTCCTGTTTGTGGCCAGTCGTCTTTCTTTTGTATATGTACAGGCAGTCACAAGTCCCGGCCCACTCCTGATTGTGGCCAGTCGTCTTTCTTTTGTATCTGTACAGGCAGTCACAAGTCCCGGCCCACTCCTGATTGTGGCCAGTCGTCTTTCTTTTGTATCTGTACAGGCAGTCACAAGTCCCGGCCCACTCCTGATTGTGGCCAGTCGTCTTTCTTTTGTATCTGTACAGGCAGTCACAAGTCCCGGCCCACTCCTGATTGTGGCCAGTCGTCTTTCTTTTGTATCTGTACAGGCAGTCACAAGTCCTGGCCCACTCCTCATTGTGGCCAGTCGTCTTTCTTTTGTATCTGTACAGGGAGACACAAGTCCCGGCCCACTCCTCATTGTGGCCAGTCGTCTTTCTTTTGTATCTGTACAGGCAGTCACAAGTCCCGGCCCACTCCTGATTGTGGCCAGTCGTCTTTCTTTTGTATCTGTACAGGCAGTCACAAGTCCCGGCCCACTCTTGATTGTGGCCAGTCGTCTTTCTTTTGTATCTGTACAGGCAGTCACAAGTCCTGACCCACTCCTGATTGTGGCCAGTCGTCTTTCTTTTGTATCTGTACAGACAGCCACAAGTCTTGGCCCACTCCTGATTGTGGCCAGTCGTCTTTCTTTTGTATCTGTACAGGCAGCCACAAGTCCCGGCCCACTCCTCATTTGGCCAGTCGTCTTTCTTTTGTATCTGTACAGGCAGTCACAAGTCCCGGCTCACTCCTGATTGTGGCCAGTCGTCTTTCTTTTGTATCTGTACAGGCAGTCACAAGTCCCGGCCCACTCCTGGTTGTGGCCAGTCGTCTTTCTTTTGTATCTGTACAGGCAGTCACAAGTCCCGGCCCACTCCTGATTGTGGCCAGTCGTCTTTCTTTTGTATCTGTACAGGCAGTCACAAGTCCTGGCTCACTCCTGATTGTGGCCAGTCGTCTTTCTTTTGTATTTGTACAGGCAACTACAAGTCCTGTCCCACTCCTGATTGTGGCCAGTCGTCTTTCTTTTGTATCTGTACAGGCAGCCACAAGTCCTGTCCCACTCCTGATTGTGGCCAGTCGTCTTTCTTTTGTATCTGTACAGGCAGTCACAAGTCCCGGCCCACTCCTGATTGTGGCCAGTCGCCTTTCTTTTGTATCTGTACAGGCAGCCACAAGTCCTGTCCCACTCCTGATTGTGGCCAGTCGTCTTTCTTTTGTATCTGTATAGGCAGCCGCAAGTCCTGTCCCACTCCTGATTGCGGCCAGTCGTCTTTCTTCTGTATCTGTACAGGCAGCCACAAGTCCTGTCCCACTCCTGATTGTGGCCAGTCGTCTTTCTTCTGTATCTGTACAGGCAGCCACAAGTCTTGGCCCACTCCTGATTGTGGCCAGACGTGTTTCTTTTGTATCTGTACAGGCAGCCACAAGTCCCGGCCCACTCCTCATTGTGGCCAGTCGTCTTTCTTTTGTATCTGTACAGGCAGTCACAAGTCCTGGCTCACTCCTGATTGTGGCCAGTCGTCTTTCTTTTGTATTTGTACAGGCAGCCACAAGTCCTGTCCCACTCCTGATTGTGGCCAGTCGTCTTTCTTTTGTATCTGTACAGGCAGCCACAAGTCTTGTCCCACTCCTGATTGTGGCCAGTCGTCTTTCTTTTGTATCTGTACAGGCAGCCACAAGTCCTGTCCCACTCCTGATTGTGGCCAGTCGTCTTTCTTTTGTATCTGTACAGGCAGCCACAAGTCCTGGGCCACTCCTGATTGTGGCCAGTCGTCTTTCTTTTGTATCTGTACAGGCAGCCACAAGTCCTGTCCCACTCCTGATTGTGGCCAGTCGTCTTTCTTCTATATCTGTACAGGCAGCCACAAGTCTTGGCCCACTCCTGATTGTGGCCAGTCGTCTTTCTTTTTTATCTGTACAGGCAGCCACAAGTCCTGTCCCACTCCTGATTGTGGCCAGTCGTCTTTCTTTTGTATTTGTACAGGCAGCCACAAGTCCTGTCCCACTATTGATTGTGGCCAGTCGTCTTTCTTTTGTATTTGTACAGGCAGCCACAAGTCCTGTCCCACTCCTGATTGTGGCCAGTCGTCTTTCTTCTGTATCTGTACAGGCAGCCACAAGTCTTGGCCCACTCGTGATTGTGGCCAGTCGTCTTTCTTTTGTATCTGTACAGGCAGCCACAAGTCCTGGCTCACTCCTGATTGTGGCCAGTCGTCTTTCTTTTGTATCTGTACAGGCAGCCACAAGTCTTGGCCCACTCCTGATTGTGGCCAGTCATCTTTCTTTTGTATGTGTACAGGCAGCCAAAAGTCCTGTCCCACTCCTGATTGTGGCCAGTCGTCTTTCTTCTGTATCTGTACAGGCAGCCACAAGTCTTGGCCCACTCCTGATTGTGGCCAGTCGTCTTTCTTTTGTATCTGTACAGGCAGCCACAAGTCCCGGCCCACTCCTCATTTGGCCAGTCGTCTTTCTTTTGTATCTGTACAGGCAGTCACAAGTCCCGGCCCACTCCTGATTGTGGCCAGTCGTCTTTCTTTTGTATCTGTACAGGCAGTCACAAGTCCTGGCTCACTCCTGATTGTGGCCAGTCGTCTTTCGTTTGTATTTGTACAGGCAACTACAAGTCTTGTCCCAGTCCTGATTGTGGCCAGTCGTCTTTCTTCTGTATCTGTACAGGCAGCCACAAGTCTTGGCCCACTCCTGATTGTGGCCAGTCGTCTTTCTTTTGTATCTGTACAGGCAGCCACAAGTCCCGGCCCACTCCCCATTGTGGCCAGTCGTCTTTCTTTTGTATCTGTACAGGCAGTCACAAGTCCTGGCTCACTCCTGATTGTGGCCAGTCGTCTTTCTTTTGTATCTGTACAGGCAGTCACAAGTCCCGGCCCACTCCTGATTGTGGCCAGTCGTCTTTCTTTTGTATCTGTACAGGCAGTCACAAGTCCCGGCCCACTCCTGATTGTGGCCAGTCGTCATTCTTTTGTACCTGTACAGGCAACCACATGTCCCGGCCCACTCCTGATTGTGGCCAGTCGAATTTCTTTTGTATCTGTACAGGCAGTCACAAGTCCCGGCCCACTCCTGATTGTGGCCAGTCGTCTTTCTTTTGTATCTGTACAGGCAGTCACAAATCCTGGCCCACTCCTCATTGTGGCCAGTCGTCTTTTTTTTGTATCTGTACAGGCAGTCACAAGTCCCGGCCCACTCCTCATTGTGGCCAGTCGTCTTTCTTTTGTATCTGTACAGGCAGTCACAAGTCCCGGCCCACTACTGATTGTGGCCAGTCTTCTTTCTTTTGTATCTGTACAGGCAGCCACTAGTCCTGACCCACTACTGATTGTGGCCAGTCGTCTTTCTTTTGTATCTGTACAGGCAGTCACAAGTCCCGGCCCACTCCTGATTGTGGCCAGTCGTCTTTCTTTTGTATCTGTACAGGCAGCCACAAGTCCCGGCCCACTCCCCATTGTGGCCAGTCGTCTTTCTTTTGTATCTGTACAGGCAGTCACAAGTCCTGGCTCACTCCTGATTGTGGCCAGTCGTCTTTCTTTTGTATCTGTACAGGCAGTCACAAGTCCCGGCCCACTCCTGATTGTGGCCAGTCGTCTTTCTTTTGTATCTGTACAGGCAGTCACAAGTCCCGGCCCACTCCTGATTGTGGCCAGTCGTCATTCTTTTGTACCTGTACAGGCAACCACATGTCCCGGCCCACTCCTGATTGTGGCCAGTCGAATTTCTTTTGTATCTGTACAGGCAGTCACAAGTCCCGGCCCACTCCTGATTGTGGCCAGTCGTCTTTCTTTTGTATCTGTACAGGCAGTCACAAATCCTGGCCCACTCCTCATTGTGGCCAGTCGTCTTTTTTTTGTATCTGTACAGGCAGTCACAAGTCCCGGCCCACTCCTCATTGTGGCCAGTCGTCTTTCTTTTGTATCTGTACAGGCAGTCACAAGTCCCGGCCCACTCCTGATTGTGGCCAGTCGTCTTTCTTTTGTATCTGTACAGGCAGTCACAAGTCCCGGCCCACTACTGATTGTGGCCAGTCTTCTTTCTTTTGTATCTGTACAGGCAGCCACTAGTCCTGACCCACTACTGATTGTGGCCAGTCGTCTTTCTTTTGTATCTGTACAGGCAGTCACAAGTCCCGGCCCACTCCTGATTGTGGCCAGTCGTCTTTCTTTTGTATCTGTACAGGCAGTCACAAGTCCTGACCCACTCCTCATTGTGGCAAGTCGTCTTTCTATTGTATCTGTAGAGGCAGTCACAAGTCCCGGCCCACTCCTCATTGTGGCCAGTCGTCTTTCTTTTGTATCTGTACAGGCAGTCACAAGTCCTGGCTCACTCCTGATTGTGGCCAGTCGTCTTTCTTTTGTATCTGTACAGGCAGCCACAAGTCTTGGCCCACTCGTGATTGTGGCCAGTCGTCTTTCTTTTGTATCTGTACAGGCAGCCACAAGTCCCGGCCCACTCCTGGTTGTGGCCAGTCGTCTTTCTTTTGTATCTGTACAGGCAGTCACAAGTCCCGGCCCACTCCTGATTGTGGCCAGTCGTCTTTCTTTTGTATCTGTACAGGCAGTCACAAGTCCTGGCTCACTCCTGATTGTGGCCAGTCGTCTTTCTTTTGTATTTGTACAGGCAACTACAAGTCCTGTCCCACTCCTGATTGTGGCCAGTCGTCTTTCTTTTGTATCTTTACAGGCAGCCACAAGTCCTGTCCCACTCCTGATTGTGGCCAGTCGTCTTTCTTTTGTATCTGTACAGGCAGTCACAAGTCCCGGCCCACTCCTGATTGTGGCCAGTCGCCTTTCTTTTGTATCTGTACAGGCAGCCACAAGTCCTGTCCCACTCCTGATTGTGGCCAGTCGTCTTTCTTTTGTATCTGTATAGGCAGCCGCAAGTCCTGTCCCACTCCTGATTGCGGCCAGTCGTCTTTCTTCTGTATCTGTACAGGCAGCCACAAGTCCTGTCCCACTCCTGATTGTGGCCAGTCGTCTTTCTTCTGTATCTGTACAGGCAGCCACAAGTCTTGGCCCACTCCTGATTGTGGCCAGTCGTCTTTCTTTTGTATCTGTACAGGCAGCCACAAGTCCCGGCCCACTCCTCATTGTGGCCAGTCGTCTTTCTTTTGTATCTGTACAGGCAGTCACAAGTCCTGGCTCACTCCTGATTGTGGCCAGTCGTCTTTCTTTTGTATTTGTACAGGCAGCCACAAGTCCTGTCCCACTCCTGATTGTGGCCAGTCGTCTTTCTTTTGTATCTGTACAGGCAGCCACAAGTCCTGTCCCACTCCTGATTGTGGCCTGTCGTCTTTCTTTTGTATCTGTACAGGCAGCCACAAGTCCTGTCCCACTCCTGATTGTGGCCAGTCGTCTTTCTTTTGTATCTGTACAGGCAGCCACAAGTCCTGGGCCACTCCTGATTGTGGCCAGTCGTCTTTCTTTTGTATCTGTACAGGCAGCCACAAGTCCTGTCCCACTCCTGATTGTGGCCAGTCGTCTTTCTTCTGTATCTGTACAGGCAGCCACAAGTCTTGGCCCACTCCTGATTGTGGCCAGTCGTCTTTCTTTTTTATCTGTACAGGCAGCCACAAGTCCTGTCCCACTCCTGATTGTGGCCAGTCGTCTTTCTTTTGTATTTGTACAGGCAGCCACAAGTCCTGTCCCACTATTGATTGTGGCCAGTCGTCTTTCTTTTGTATTTGTACAGGCAGCCACAAGTCCTGTCCCACTCCTGATTGTGGCCAGTCGTCTTTCTTCTGTATCTGTACAGGCAGCGACAAGTCCTGGCCCAGTCCTGATTGTGGCCAGTCGTCTTTCTTCTGTATCTGTACAGGCAGCCACAAGTCCTGGCCCACTCCTGATTGTGGCCAGTCGTCTTTCTTCTGTATCTGTGCAGGCAGTGACAAGTCCCGGCCCAGTCCTGATTGTGGCCAGTCGTCTCTCTTCTGTATCTGTACAGGCAGCCACAAGTCCTGGCCCACTCCTGATTGTGGCCAGTCGTCTCTCTTCTGTATCTGTACAGGCAGCCACAAGTCCTGGCCCACTCCTCATTGTGGCCAGTCGTCTTTCTTTTGTATCTGTACAGGCAGTCACAAGTCCCGGCCCACTCCTCATTGTGACCAGTCGTCTTTCTTTTGTATCTGTACAGGCAGTCGCAAGTCCTGGCCCACTCCTGATTGTGGCCAGTCGTCTTTCTTTTGTATCTGTACAGGCAGCCACAAGTCCTGTCCCACTCCTGATTGCGGCCAGTCGTCTTTCTTCTGTATCTGTACAGGCAGCCACAAGTCCTGTCCCACTCCTGATTGTGGCCAGTCGTCTTTCTTCTGTATCTGTACAGGCAGCCACAAGTCTTGGCCCACTCCTGATTGTGGCCAGTCGTCTTTCTTTTGTATCTGTACAGGCAGCCACAAGTCCCGGCCCACTCCTCATTGTGGACAGTCGTCTTTCTTTTGTATCTGTACAGGCAGTCACAAGTCCTGGCTCACTCCTCATTGTGGCCAGTCGTCTTTCTTTTGTATTTGTACAGGAAGCCACAAGTCCTGTCCCACTCCTGATTGTGGCCAGTCGTCTTTCTTTTGTATCTGTACAGACAGCCACAAGTCCTGTCCCACTCCTGATTGTGGCCAGTCGTCTTTCTTTTGTATCTGTACAGGCAGCCACAAGTCCTGTCCCACTCCTGATTGTGGCCAGTCGTCTTTCTTTTGTATCTGTACAGGCAGCCACAAGTCCTGTCCCACTCCTGATTGTGGCCAGTCGTCTTTCTTTTGTATCTGTACAGGCAGCCACAAGTCCTGGGCCACTCCTGATTGTGGCCAGTCGTCTTTCTTTTGTATCTGTACAGGCAGCCACAAGTCCTGTCCCACTCCTGATTGTGGCCAGTCGTCTTTCTTCTGTATCTGTACAGGCAGCCACAAGTCTTGGCCCACTCCTGATTGTGGCCAGTCTTCTTTCTTTTGTATCTGTACAGGCAGTCACAAATCCTGGCCCACACCTCATTGTGGCCAGTCGTCTTTTTTTTGTATCTGTACAGGCAGTCACAAGTCCCGGCCCACTCCTCATTGTGGCCAGTCGTCTTTCTTTTGTATCTGTACAGGCAGTCACAAGTCCCGGCCCACTCCTGATTGTGGCCAGTCGTCTTTCTTTTGTATCTGTACAGGCAGTCACAAGTTCCGGCCCACTACTGATTGTGGCCAGTCTTCTTTCTTTTGTATCTGTACAGGCAGCCACTAGTCCTGACCCACTACTGATTGTGGACAGTCGTCTTTCTTTTGTATCTGTACAGGCAGTCACAAGTCCCGGCCCACTCCTGATTGTGGCCAGTCGTCTTTCTTTTGTATCTGTACAGGCAGTCACAAGTCCTGTCCCACTCCTCATTGTGACCAGTCGTCTTTCTTTTGTATCTGTACAGGCAGCCACAAGTCCCGGCCCACTCCTGATTGTGGCCAGTCGTCTTTCTTCTGTATCTGTACAGGCAGCGACAAGTCCTGGCCCAGTCCTGATTGTGGCCAGTCGTCTTTCTTCTGTATCTGTACAGGCAGCCACAATTCATGGCCCACTCCTGATTGTGGCCAGTCGTCTTTCTTCTGTATCTGTGCAGGCAGTGACAAGTCCCGGCCCAGTCCTGATTGTGGCCAGTCGTCTCTCTTCTGTATCTGTACAGGCAGCCACAAGTCCTGGCCCACTCCTGATTGTGGCCAGTCGTCTCTCTTCTGTATCTGTACAGGCAGCCACAAGTCCTGGCCCACTCCTCATTGTGGCCAGTCGTCTTTCTTTTGTATCTGTACAGGCAGTCACAAGTCCCGGCCCACTCCTCATTTGGCCAGTCGTCTTTCTTTTGTATCTGTACAGGCAGTCACAAGTCCCAGCCCACTCCTGATTGTGGCCAGTCGTCTTTCTTTTGTATCTGTACAGGCAGTCACAAGTCCTGGCTCACTCCTGATTGTGGCCAGTCGTCTTTCTTTTGTATATGTACAGGCAACTACAAGTCTTGTCCCAGTCCTGATTGTGGCCAGTCGTCTTTCTTCTGTATCTGTACAGGCAGCCACAAGTCTTGGCCCACTCCTGATTGTGGCCAGTCGTCTTTCTTTTGTATCTGTACAGGCAGCCACAAGTCCCGGCCCACTCCCCATTGTGGCCAGTCGTCTTTCTTTTGTATCTGTACAGGCAGTCACAAGTCCTGGCTCACTCCTGATTGTGGCCAGTCGTCTTTCTTTTGTATCTGTACAGGCAGTCACAAGTCCCGGCCCACTCCTTATTGTGGCCAGTCGTCTTTCTTTTGTATCTGTACAGGCAGTCACAAGTCCCGGCCCACTCCTGATTGTGGCCAGTCGTCATTCTTTTGTACCTATACAGGCAACCACATGTCCCGGCCCACTCCTGATTGTGGTCAGTCGAATTTCTTTTGTATCTGTACAGGCAGTCACAAGTCCCGGCCCACTCCTGATTGTGGCCAGTCGTCTTTCTTTTGTATTTGTACAGGCAACTACAAGTCCTGTCCCACTCCTGATTGCGGCCAGTCGTCTTTCTTTTGTATCTGTACAGGCAGCCACAAGTCCTGTCCCACTCCTGATTGTGGCCAGTCGTCTTTCTTTTGTATCTGTACAGGCAGTCACAAGTCCCGGCCCACTCCTGATTGTGGCCAGTCGCCTTTCTTTTGTATCTGTACAGGCAGCCACAAGTCCTGTCCCACTCCTGATTGTGGCCAGTCGTCTTTCTTTTGTATCTGTATAGGCAGCCGCAAGTCCTGTCCCACTCCTGATTGCGGCCAGTCGTCTTTCTTCTGTATCTGTACAGGCAGCCACAAGTCCTGTCCCACTCCTGATTGTGGCCAGTCGTCTTTCTTCTGTATCTGTACAGGCAGCCACAAGTCTTGGCCCACTCCTGATTGTGGCCAGTCGTCTTTCTTTTGTATCTGTACAGGCAGCCACAAGTCCCGGCCCACTCCTCATTGTGGCCAGTCGTCTTTCTTTTGTATCTGTACAGGCAGTCACAAGTCCTGGCTCACTCCTGATTGTGGCCAGTCGTCTTTCTTTTGTATTTGTACAGGCAGCCACAAGTCCTGTCCCACTCCTGATTGTGGCCAGTCGTCTTTCTTTTGTATCTGTACAGGCAGCCACAAGTCCTGTCCCACTCCTGATTGTGGCCTGTCGTCTTTCTTTTGTATCTGTACAGGCAGCCACAAGTCCTGTCCCACTCCTGATTGTGGCCAGTCGTCTTTCTTTTGTATCTGTACAGGCAGCCACAAGTCCTGGGCCACTCCTGATTGTGGCCAGTCGTCTTTCTTTTGTATCTGTACAGGCAGCCACAAGTCCTGTCCCACTCCTGATTGTGGCCAGTCGTCTTTCTTCTGTATCTGTACAGGCAGCCACAAGTCTTGGCCCACTCCTGATTGTGGCCAGTCGTCTTTCTTTTTTATCTGTACAGGCAGCCACAAGTCCTGTCCCACTCCTGATTGTGGCCAGTCGTCTTTCTTTTGTATTTGTACAGGCAGCCACAAGTCCTGTCCCACTATTGATTGTGGCCAGTCGTCTTTCTTTTGTATTTGTACAGGCAGCCACAAGTCCTGTCCCACTCCTGATTGTGGCCAGTCGTCTTTCTTCTGTATCTGTACAGGCAGCGACAAGTCCTGGCCCAGTCCTGATTGTGGCCAGTCGTCTTTCTTCTGTATCTGTACAGGCAGCCACAAGTCCTGGCCCACTCCTGATTGTGGCCAGTCGTCTTTCTTCTGTATCTGTGCAGGCAGTGACAAGTCCCGGCCCAGTCCTGATTGTGGCCAGTCGTCTCTCTTCTGTATCTGTACAGGCAGCCACAAGTCCTGGCCCACTCCTGATTGTGGCAAGTCGTCTCTCTTCTGTATCTGTACAGGCAGCCACAAGTCCTGGCCCACTCCTCATTGTGGCCAGTCGTCTTTCTTTTGTATCTGTACAGGCAGTCACAAGTCCCGGCCCACTCCTCATTGTGACCAGTCGTCTTTCTTTTGTATCTGTACAGGCAGTCGCAAGTCCTGGCCCACTCCTGATTGTGGCCAGTCGTCTTTCTTTTGTATCTGTACAGGCAGCCACAAGTCCTGTCCCACTCCTGATTGCGGCCAGTCGTCTTTCTTCTGTATCTGTACAGGCAGCCACAAGTCCTGTCCCACTCCTGATTGTGGCCAGTCGTCTTTCTTCTGTATCTGTACAGGCAGCCACAAGTCTTGGCCCACTCCTGATTGTGGCCAGTCGTCTTTCTTTTGTATCTGTACAGGCAGCCACAAGTCCCGGCCCACTCCTCATTGTGGACAGTCGTCTTTCTTTTGTATCTGTACAGGCAGTCACAAGTCCTGGCTCACTCCTGATTGTGGCCAGTCGTCTTTCTTTTGTATTTGTACAGGAAGCCACAAGTCCTGTCCCACTCCTGATTGTGGCCAGTCGTCTTTCTTTTGTATCTGTACAGGCAGCCACAAGTCCTGTCCCACTCCTGATTGTGGCCAGTCGTCTTTCTTTTGTATCTGTACAGGCAACCACAAGTCCTGTCCCACTCCTGATTGTGGCCAGTCGTCTTTCTTTTGTATCTGTACAGGCAGCCACAAGTCCTGTCCCACTCCTGATTGTGGCCAGTCGTCTTTCTTTTGTATCTGTACAGGCAGCCACAAGTCCTGGGCCACTCCTGATTGTGGCCAGTCGTCTTTCTTTTGTATCTGTACAGGCAGCCACAAGTCCTGTCCCACTCCTGATTGTGGCCAGTCGTCTTTCTTCTGTATCTGTACAGGCAGCCACAAGTCTTGGCCCACTCCTGATTATGGCCAGTCTTCTTTCTTTTGTATCTGTACAGGCAGTCACAAATCCTGGCCCACACCTCATTGTGGCCAGTCGTCTTTTTTTTGTATCTGTACAGGCAGTCACAAGTCCCGGCCCACTCCTCATTGTGGCCAGTCGTCTTTCTTTTGTATCTGTACAGGCAGTCACAAGTCCCGGCCCACTCCTGATTGTGGCCAGTCGTCTTTCTTTTGTATCTGTACAGGCAGTCACAAGTTCCGGCCCACTACTGATTGTGGCCAGTCTTCTTTCTTTTGTATCTGTACAGGCAGCCACTAGTCCTGACCCACTACTGATTGTGGCCAGTCGTCTTTCTTTTGTATCTGTACAGGCAGTCACAAGTCCCGGCCCACTCCTGATTGTGGCCAGTCGTCTTTCTTTTGTATCTGTACAGGCAGTCACAAGTCCTGACCCACTCCTCATTGTGGCCAGTCGTCTTTCTATTGTATCTGTAGAGGCAGTCACAAGTCCCGGCCCACTCCTCATTGTGGCCAGTCGTCTTTCTTTTGTATCTGTACAGGCAGTCACAAGTCCTGTCCCACTCCTCATTGTGACCAGTCGTCTTTCTTTTGTATCTGTACAGGCAGCCACAAGTCCCGGCCCACTCCTGATTGTGGCCAGTCGTCTTTCTTCTGTATCTGTACAGGCAGCGACAAGTCCTGGCCCAGTCCTGATTGTGGCCAGTCGTCTTTCTTCTGTATCTGTACAGGCAGCCACAAGTCCTGGCCCACTCCTGATTGTGGCCAGTCGTCTTTCTTCTGTATCTGTGCAGGCAGTGACAAGTCCCGGCCCAGTCCTGATTGTGGCCAGTCGTCTCTCTTCTGTATCTGTACAGGCAGCCACAAGTCCTGGCCCACTCCTGATTGTGGCCAGTCGTCTCTCTTCTGTATCTGTACAGGCAGCCACAAGTCCTGGCCCACTCCTCATTGTGGCCAGTCGTCTTTCTTTTGTATCTGTACAGGCAGTCACAAGTCCCGGCCCACTCCTCATTGTGACCAGTCGTCTTTCTTTTGTATCTGTACAGGCAGTCGCAAGTCCTGGCCCACTCCTGATTGTGGCCAGTCGTCTTTCTTTTGTATCTGTACAGGCAGCCACAAGTCCTGTCCCACTCCTGATTGCGGCCAGTCGTCTTTCTTCTGTATCTGTACAGGCAGCCACAAGTCCTGTCCCACTCCTGATTGTGGCCAGTCGTCTTTCTTCTGTATCTGTACAGGCAGCCACAAGTCTTGGCCCACTCCTGATTGTGGCCAGTCGTCTTTCTTTTGTATCTGTACAGGCAGCCACAAGTCCCGGCCCACTCCTCATTGTGGACAGTCGTCTTTCTTTTGTATCTGTACAGGCAGTCACAAGTCCTGGCTCACTCCTCATTGTGGCCAGTCGTCTTTCTTTTGTATTTGTACAGGAAGCCACAAGTCCTGTCCCACTCCTGATTGTGGCCAGTCGTCTTTCTTTTGTATCTGTACAGACAGCCACAAGTCCTGTCCCACTCCTGATTGTGGCCAGTCGTCTTTCTTTTGTATCTGTACAGGCAGCCACAAGTCCTGTCCCACTCCTGATTGTGGCCAGTCGTCTTTCTTTTGTATCTGTACAGGCAGCCACAAGTCCTGTCCCACTCCTGATTGTGGCCAGTCGTCTTTCTTTTGTATCTGTACAGGCAGCCACAAGTCCTGGGCCACTCCTGATTGTGGCCAGTCGTCTTTCTTTTGTATCTGTACAGGCAGCCACAAGTCCTGTCCCACTCCTGATTGTGGCCAGTCGTCTTTCTTCTGTATCTGTACAGGCAGCCACAAGTCTTGGCCCACTCCTGATTGTGGCCAGTCTTCTTTCTTTTGTATCTGTACAGGCAGTCACAAATCCTGGCCCACACCTCATTGTGGCCAGTCGTCTTTTTTTTGTATCTGTACAGGCAGTCACAAGTCCCGGCCCACTCCTCATTGTGGCCAGTCGTCTTTCTTTTGTATCTGTACAGGCAGTCACAAGTCCCGGCCCACTCCTGATTGTGGCCAGTCGTCTTTCTTTTGTATCTGTACAGGCAGTCACAAGTTCCGGCCCACTACTGATTGTGGCCAGTCTTCTTTCTTTTGTATCTGTACAGGCAGCCACTAGTCCTGACCCACTACTGATTGTGGACAGTCGTCTTTCTTTTGTATCTGTACAGGCAGTCACAAGTCCCGGCCCACTCCTGATTGTGGCCAGTCGTCTTTCTTTTGTATCTGTACAGGCAGTCACAAGTCCTGTCCCACTCCTCATTGTGACCAGTCGTCTTTCTTTTGTATCTGTACAGGCAGCCACAAGTCCCGGCCCACTCCTGATTGTGGCCAGTCGTCTTTCTTCTGTATCTGTACAGGCAGCGACAAGTCCTGGCCCAGTCCTGATTGTGGCCAGTCGTCTTTCTTCTGTATCTGTACAGGCAGCCACAATTCATGGCCCACTCCTGATTGTGGCCAGTCGTCTTTCTTCTGTATCTGTGCAGGCAGTGACAAGTCCCGGCCCAGTCCTGATTGTGGCCAGTCGTCTCTCTTCTGTATCTGTACAGGCAGCCACAAGTCCTGGCCCACTCCTGATTGTGGCCAGTCGTCTCTCTTCTGTATCTGTACAGGCAGCCACAAGTCCTGGCCCACTCCTCATTGTGGCCAGTCGTCTTTCTTTTGTATCTGTACAGGCAGTCACAAGTCCCGGCCCACTCCTCATTTGGCCAGTCGTCTTTCTTTTGTATCTGTACAGGCAGTCACAAGTCCCAGCCCACTCCTGATTGTGGCCAGTCGTCTTTCTTTTGTATCTGTACAGGCAGTCACAAGTCCTGGCTCACTCCTGATTGTGGCCAGTCGTCTTTCTTTTGTATTTGTACAGGCAACTACAAGTCTTGTCCCAGTCCTGATTGTGGCCAGTCGTCTTTCTTCTGTATCTGTACAGGCAGCCACAAGTCTTGGCCCACTCCTGATTGTGGCCAGTCGTCTTTCTTTTGTATCTGTACAGGCAGCCACAAGTCCCGGCCCACTCCCCATTGTGGCCAGTCGTCTTTCTTTTGTATCTGTACAGGCAGTCACAAGTCCTGGCTCACTCCTGATTGTGGCCAGTCGTCTTTCTTTTGTATCTGTACAGGCAGTCACAAGTCCCGGCCCACTCCTTATTGTGGCCAGTCGTCTTTCTTTTGTATCTGTACAGGCAGTCACAAGTCCCGGCCCACTCCTGATTGTGGCCAGTCGTCATTCTTTTGTACCTATACAGGCAACCACATGTCCCGGCCCACTCCTGATTGTGGTCAGTCGAATTTCTTTTGTATCTGTACAGGCAGTCACAAGTCCCGGCCCACTCCTGATTGTGGCCAGTCGTCTTTCTTTTGTATTTGTACAGGCAACTACAAGTCCTGTCCCACTCCTGATTGCGGCCAGTCGTCTTTCTTTTGTATCTGTACAGGCAGCCACAAGTCCTGTCCCACTCCTGATTGTGGCCAGTCGTCTTTCTTTTGTATCTGTACAGGCAGTCACAAGTCCCGGCCCACTCCTGATTGTGGCCAGTCGCCTTTCTTTTGTATCTGTACAGGCAGCCACAAGTCCTGTCCCACTCCTGATTGTGGCCAGTCGTCTTTCTTTTGTATCTGTATAGGCAGCCGCAAGTCCTGTCCCACTCCTGATTGCGGCCAGTCGTCTTTCTTCTGTATCTGTACAGGCAGCCACAAGTCCTGTCCCACTCCTGATTGTGGCCAGTCGTCTTTCTTCTGTATCTGTACAGGCAGCCACAAGTCTTGGCCCACTCCTGATTGTGGCCAGTCGTCTTTCTTTTGTATCTGTACAGGCAGCCACAAGTCCCGGCCCACTCCTCATTGTGGCCAGTCGTCTTTCTTTTGTATCTGTACAGGCAGTCACAAGTCCTGGCTCACTCCTGATTGTGGCCAGTCGTCTTTCTTTTGTATTTGTACAGGCAGCCACAAGTCCTGTCCCACTCCTGATTGTGGCCAGTCGTCTTTCTTTTGTATCTGTACAGGCAGCCACAAGTCCTGTCCCACTCCTGATTGTGGCCTGTCGTCTTTCTTTTGTATCTGTACAGGCAGCCACAAGTCCTGTCCCACTCCTGATTGTGGCCAGTCGTCTTTCTTTTGTATCTGTACAGGCAGCCACAAGTCCTGGGCCACTCCTGATTGTGGCCAGTCGTCTTTCTTTTGTATCTGTACAGGCAGCCACAAGTCCTGTCCCACTCCTGATTGTGGCCAGTCGTCTTTCTTCTGTATCTGTACAGGCAGCCACAAGTCTTGGCCCACTCCTGATTGTGGCCAGTCGTCTTTCTTTTTTATCTGTACAGGCAGCCACAAGTCCTGTCCCACTCCTGATTGTGGCCAGTCGTCTTTCTTTTGTATTTGTACAGGCAGCCACAAGTCCTGTCCCACTATTGATTGTGGCCAGTCGTCTTTCTTTTGTATTTGTACAGGCAGCCACAAGTCCTGTCCCACTCCTGATTGTGGCCAGTCGTCTTTCTTCTGTATCTGTACAGGCAGCGACAAGTCCTGGCCCAGTCCTGATTGTGGCCAGTCGTCTTTCTTCTGTATCTGTACAGGCAGCCACAAGTCCTGGCCCACTCCTGATTGTGGCCAGTCGTCTTTCTTCTGTATCTGTGCAGGCAGTGACAAGTCCCGGCCCAGTCCTGATTGTGGCCAGTCGTCTCTCTTCTGTATCTGTACAGGCAGCCACAAGTCCTGGCCCACTCCTGATTGTGGCAAGTCGTCTCTCTTCTGTATCTGTACAGGCAGCCACAAGTCCTGGCCCACTCCTCATTGTGGCCAGTCGTCTTTCTTTTGTATCTGTACAGGCAGTCACAAGTCCCGGCCCACTCCTCATTGTGACCAGTCGTCTTTCTTTTGTATCTGTACAGGCAGTCGCAAGTCCTGGCCCACTCCTGATTGTGGCCAGTCGTCTTTCTTTTGTATCTGTACAGGCAGCCACAAGTCCTGTCCCACTCCTGATTGCGGCCAGTCGTCTTTCTTCTGTATCTGTACAGGCAGCCACAAGTCCTGTCCCACTCCTGATTGTGGCCAGTCGTCTTTCTTCTGTATCTGTACAGGCAGCCACAAGTCTTGGCCCACTCCTGATTGTGGCCAGTCGTCTTTCTTTTGTATCTGTACAGGCAGCCACAAGTCCCGGCCCACTCCTCATTGTGGACAGTCGTCTTTCTTTTGTATCTGTACAGGCAGTCACAAGTCCTGGCTCACTCCTGATTGTGGCCAGTCGTCTTTCTTTTGTATTTGTACAGGAAGCCACAAGTCCTGTCCCACTCCTGATTGTGGCCAGTCGTCTTTCTTTTGTATCTGTACAGGCAGCCACAAGTCCTGTCCCACTCCTGATTGTGGCCAGTCGTCTTTCTTTTGTATCTGTACAGGCAACCACAAGTCCTGTCCCACTCCTGATTGTGGCCAGTCGTCTTTCTTTTGTATCTGTACAGGCAGCCACAAGTCCTGTCCCACTCCTGATTGTGGCCAGTCGTCTTTCTTTTGTATCTGTACAGGCAGCCACAAGTCCTGGGCCACTCCTGATTGTGGCCAGTCGTCTTTCTTTTGTATCTGTACAGGCAGCCACAAGTCCTGTCCCACTCCTGATTGTGGCCAGTCGTCTTTCTTCTGTATCTGTACAGGCAGCCACAAGTCTTGGCCCACTCCTGATTATGGCCAGTCTTCTTTCTTTTGTATCTGTACAGGCAGTCACAAATCCTGGCCCACACCTCATTGTGGCCAGTCGTCTTTTTTTTGTATCTGTACAGGCAGTCACAAGTCCCGGCCCACTCCTCATTGTGGCCAGTCGTCTTTCTTTTGTATCTGTACAGGCAGTCACAAGTCCCGGCCCACTCCTGATTGTGGCCAGTCGTCTTTCTTTTGTATCTGTACAGGCAGTCACAAGTTCCGGCCCACTACTGATTGTGGCCAGTCTTCTTTCTTTTGTATCTGTACAGGCAGCCACTAGTCCTGACCCACTACTGATTGTGGCCAGTCGTCTTTCTTTTGTATCTGTACAGGCAGTCACAAGTCCCGGCCCACTCCTGATTGTGGCCAGTCGTCTTTCTTTTGTATCTGTACAGGCAGTCACAAGTCCTGACCCACTCCTCATTGTGGCCAGTCGTCTTTCTATTGTATCTGTAGAGGCAGTCACAAGTCCCGGCCCACTCCTCATTGTGGCCAGTCGTCTTTCTTTTGTATCTGTACAGGCAGTCACAAGTCCTGTCCCACTCCTCATTGTGACCAGTCGTCTTTCTTTTGTATCTGTACAGGCAGCCACAAGTCCCGGCCCACTCCTGATTGTGGCCAGTCGTCTTTCTTCTGTATCTGTACAGGCAGCGACAAGTCCTGGCCCAGTCCTGATTGTGGCCAGTCGTCTTTCTTCTGTATCTGTACAGGCAGCCACAATTCCTGGCCCACTCTTGATTGTGGCCAGTCGTCTTTCTTCTGTATCTGTGCAGGCAGTGACAAGTCCCGGCCCAGTCCTGATTGTGGCCAGTCGTCTCTCTTCTGTATCTGTACAGGCAGCCACAAGTCCTGGCCCACTCCTGATTGTGGCCAGTCGTCTCTCTTCTGTATCTGTACAGGCAGCCACAAGTCCTGGCCCACTCCTCATTGTGGCCAGTCGTCTTTCTTTTGTATCTGTACAGGCAGTCACAAGTCCCGGCCCACTCCTCATTTGGCCAGTCGTCTTTCTTTTGTATCTGTACAGGCAGTCACAAGTCCCGGCCCACTCCTGATTGTGGCCAGTCGTCTTTCTTTTGTATCTGTACAGGCAGTCACAAGTCCTGGCTCACTCCTGATTGTGGCCAGTCGTCTTTCTTTTGTATTTGTACAGGCAACTACAAGTCTTGTCCCAGTCCTGATTGTGGCCAGTCGTCTTTCTTCTGTATCTGTACAGGCAGCCACAAGTCTTGGCCCACTCCTGATTGTGGCCAGTCGTCTTTCTTTTGTATCTGTACAGGCAGCCACAAGTCCCGGCCCACTCCCCATTGTGGCCAGTCGTCTTTCTTTTGTATCTGTACAGGCAGTCACAAGTCCTGGCTCACTCCTGATTGTGGCCAGTCGTCTTTCTTTTGTATCTGTACAGGCAGTCACAAGTCCCGGCCCACTCCTGATTGTGGCCAGTCGTCTTTCTTTTGTATCTGTACAGGCAGTCACAAGTCCCGGCCCACTCCTGATTGTGGCCAGTCGTCATTCTTTTGTACCTATACAGGCAACCACATGTCCCGGCCCACTCCTGATTGTGGCCAGTCGAATTTCTTTTGTATCTGTACAGGCAGTCACAAGTCCCGGCCCACTCCTGATTGTGGCCAGTCGTCTTTCTTTTGTATTTGTACAGGCAACTACAAGTCCTGTCCCACTCCTGATTGTGGCCAGTCGTCTTTCTTTTGTATCTGTACAGGCAGCCACAAGTCCTGTCCCACTCCTGATTGTGGCCAGTCGTCTTTCTTTTGTATCTGTACAGGCAGTCACAAGTCCCGGCCCACTCCTGATTGTGGCCAGTCGCCTTTCTTTTGTATCTGTACAGGCAGCCACAAGTCCTGTCCCACTCCTGATTGTGGCCAGTCGTCTTTCTTTTGTATCTGTATAGGCAGCCGCAAGTCCTGTCCCACTCCTGATTGCGGCCAGTCGTCTTTCTTCTGTATCTGTACAGGCAGCCACAAGTCCTGTCCCACTCCTGATTGTGGCCAGTCGTCTTTCTTCTGTATCTGTACAGGCAGCCACAAGTCTTGGCTCACTCCTGATTGTGGCCAGTCGTCTTTCTTTTGTATCTGTACAGGCAGCCACAAGTCCCGGCCCACTCCTCATTGTGGCCAGTCGTCTTTCTTTTGTATCTGTACATGCAGTCACAAGTCCTGGCTCACTCCTGATTGTGGCCAGTCGTCTTTCTTTTGTATTTGTACAGGCAGCCACAAGTCCTGTCCCACTCCTGATTGTGGCCAGTCGTCTTTCTTTTGTATCTGTACAGGCAGCCACATGTCCTGTCCCACTCCTGATTGTGGCCTGTCGTCTTTCTTTTGTATCTGTACAGGCAGCCACAAGTCCTGTCCCACTCCTGATTGTGGCCAGTCGTCTTTCTTTTGTATCTGTACAGGCAGCCACAAGTCCTGGGCCACTCCTGATTGTGGCCAGTCGTCTTTCTTTTGTATCTGTACAGGCAGCCACAAGTCCTGTCCCACTCCTGATTGTGGCCAGTCGTCTTTCTTCTGTATCTGTACAGGCAGCCACAAGTCTTGGCCCACTCCTGATTGTGGCCAGTCGTCTTTCTTTTTTATCTGTACAGGCAGCCACAAGTCCTGTCCCACTCCTGATTGTGGCCAGTCGTCTTTCTTTTGTATTTGTACAGGCAGCCACAAGTCCTGTCCCACTATTGATTGTGGCCAGTCGTCTTTCTTTTGTATTTGTACAGGCAGCCACAAGTCCTGTCCCACTCCTGATTGTGGCCAGTCGTCTTTCTTCTGTATCTGTACAGGCAGCCACAAGTCTTGGCCCACTCGTGATTGTGGCCAGTCGTCTTTCTTTTGTATCTGTACAGGCAGCCACAAGTCCTGGCTCACTCCTGATTGTGGCCAGTCGTCTTTCTTTTGTATCTGTACAGGCAGCCACAAGTCTTGGCCCACTCCTGATTGTGGCCAGTCATCTTTCTTTTGTATGTGTACAGGCAGCCAAAAGTCCTGTCCCACTCCTGATTGTGGCCAGTCGTCTTTCTTCTGTATCTGTACAGGCAGCCACAAGTCTTGGCCCACTCCTGATTGTGGCCAGTCGTCTTTCTTTTGTATCTGTACAGGCAGCCACAAGTCCCGGCCCACTCCTCATTTGGCCAGTCGTCTTTCTTTTGTATCTGTACAGGCAGTCACAAGTCCCGGCCCACTCCTGATTGTGGCCAGTCGTCTTTCTTTTGTATCTGTACAGGCAGTCACAAGTCCTGGCTCACTCCTGATTGTGGCCAGTCGTCTTTCGTTTGTATTTGTACAGGCAACTACAAGTCTTGTCCCAGTCCTGATTGTGGCCAGTCGTCTTTCTTCTGTATCTGTACAGGCAGCCACAAGTCTTGGCCCACTCCTGATTGTGGCCAGTCGTCTTTCTTTTGTATCTGTACAGGCAGCCACAAGTCCCGGCCCACTCCCCATTGTGGCCAGTCGTCTTTCTTTTGTATCTGTACAGGCAGTCACAAGTCCTGGCTCACTCCTGATTGTGGCCAGTCGTCTTTCTTTTGTATCTGTACAGGCAGTCACAAGTCCCGGCCCACTCCTGATTGTGGCCAGTCGTCTTTCTTTTGTATCTGTACAGGCAGCCACAAGTCCCGGCCCACTCCTCATTGTGGACAGTCGTCTTTCTTTTGTATCTGTACAGGCAGTCACAAGTCCTGGCTCACTCCTGATTGTGGCCAGTCGTCTTTCTTTTGTATTTGTATAGGAAGCCACAAGTCCTGTCCCACTCCTGATTGTGGCCAGTCGTCTTTCTTTTGTATCTGTACAGGCAGCCACAAGTCCTGTCCCACTCCTGATTGTGGCCAGTCGTCTTTCTTTTGTATCTGTACAGGCAGCCACAAGTCCTGTCCCACTCCTGATTGTGGCCAGTCGTCTTTCTTTTGTATCTGTACAGGCAGCCACAAGTCCTGTCCCACTCCTGATTGTGGCCAGTCGTCTTTCTTTTGTATCTGTACAGGCAGCCACAAGTCCTGGGCCACTCCTGATTGTGGCCAGTCGTCTTTCTTTTGTATCTGTACAGGCAGCCACAAGTCCTGTCCCACTCCTGATTGTGGCCAGTCGTCTTTCTTCTGTATCTGTACAGGCAGCCACAAGTCTTGGCCCACTCCTGATTATGGCCAGTCTTCTTTCTTTTGTATCTGTACAGGCAGTCACAAATCCTGGCCCACATCTCATTGTGGCCAGTCGTCTTTTTTTTGTATCTGTACAGGCAGTCACAAGTCCCGGCCCACTCCTCATTGTGGCCAGTCGTCTTTCTTTTGTATCTGTACAGGCAGTCACAAGTCCCGGCCCACTCCTGATTGTGGCCAGTCGTCTTTCTTTTGTATCTGTACAGGCAGTCACAAGTTCCGGCCCACTACTGATTGTGGCCAGTCTTCTTTCTTTTGTATCTGTACAGGCAGCCACTAGTCCTGACCCACTACTGATTGTGGCCAGTCGTCTTTCTTTTGTATCTGTACAGGCAGTCACAAGTCCCGACCCACTCCTGATTGTGGCCAGTCGTCTTTCTTTTGTATCTGTACAGGCAGTCACAAGTCCTGACCCACTCCTCATTGTGGCCAGTCGTCTTTCTATTGTATCTGTAGAGGCAGTCACAAGTCCCGGCCCACTCCTCATTGTGGCCAGTCGTCTTTCTTTTGTATCTGTACAGGCAGTCACAAGTCCTGTCCCACTCCTCATTGTGACCAGTCGTCTTTCTTTTGTATCTGTACAGGCAGCCACAAGTCCCGGCCCACTCCTGATTGTGGCCAGTCGTCTTTCTTCTGTATCTGTACAGGCAGCGACAAGTCCTGGCCCAGTCCTGATTGTGGCCAGTCGTCTTTCTTCTGTATCTGTACAGGCAGCCACAATTCCTGGCCCACTCTTGATTGTGGCCAGTCGTCTTTCTTCTGTATCTGTGCAGGCAGTGACAAGTCCCGGCCCAGTCCTGATTGTGGCCAGTCGTCTCTCTTCTGTATCTGTACAGGCAGCCACAAGTCCTGGCCCACTCCTGATTGTGGCCAGTCGTCTCTCTTCTGTATCTGTACAGGCAGCCACAAGTCCTGGCCCACTCCTCATTGTGGCCAGTCGTCTTTCTTTTGTATCTGTACAGGCAGTCACAAGTCCCGGCCCACTCCTCATTTGGCCAGTCGTCTTTCTTTTGTATCTGTACAGGCAGTCACAAGTCCCGGCCCACTCCTGATTGTGGCCAGTCGTCTTTCTTTTGTATCTGTACAGGCAGTCACAAGTCCTGGCTCACTCCTGATTGTGGCCAGTCGTCTTTCTTTTGTATTTGTACAGGCAACTACAAGTCTTGTCCCAGTCCTGATTGTGGCCAGTCGTCTTTCTTCTGTATCTGTACAGGCAGCCACAAGTCTTGGCCCACTCCTGATTGTGGCCAGTCGTCTTTCTTTTGTATCTGTACAGGCAGCCACAAGTCCCGGCCCACTCCCCATTGTGGCCAGTCGTCTTTCTTTTGTATCTGTACAGGCAGTCACAAGTCCTGGCTCACTCCTGATTGTGGCCAGTCGTCTTTCTTTTGTATCTGTACAGGCAGTCACAAGTCCCGGCCCACTCCTGATTGTGGCCAGTCGTCTTTCTTTTGTATCTGTACAGGCAGTCACAAGTCCCGGCCCACTCCTGATTGTGGCCAGTCGTCATTCTTTTGTACCTATACAGGCAACCACATGTCCCGGCCCACTCCTGATTGTGGCCAGTCGAATTTCTTTTGTATCTGTACAGGCAGTCACAAGTCCCGGCCCACTCCTGATTGTGGCCAGTCGTCTTTCTTTTGTATTTGTACAGGCAACTACAAGTCCTGTCCCACTCCTGATTGTGGCCAGTCGTCTTTCTTTTGTATCTGTACAGGCAGCCACAAGTCCTGTCCCACTCCTGATTGTGGCCAGTCGTCTTTCTTTTGTATCTGTACAGGCAGTCACAAGTCCCGGCCCACTCCTGATTGTGGCCAGTCGCCTTTCTTTTGTATCTGTACAGGCAGCCACAAGTCCTGTCCCACTCCTGATTGTGGCCAGTCGTCTTTCTTTTGTATCTGTATAGGCAGCCGCAAGTCCTGTCCCACTCCTGATTGCGGCCAGTCGTCTTTCTTCTGTATCTGTACAGGCAGCCACAAGTCCTGTCCCACTCCTGATTGTGGCCAGTCGTCTTTCTTCTGTATCTGTACAGGCAGCCACAAGTCTTGGCTCACTCCTGATTGTGGCCAGTCGTCTTTCTTTTGTATCTGTACAGGCAGCCACAAGTCCCGGCCCACTCCTCATTGTGGCCAGTCGTCTTTCTTTTGTATCTGTACAGGCAGTCACAAGTCCTGGCTCACTCCTGATTGTGGCCAGTCGTCTTTCTTTTGTATTTGTACAGGCAGCCACAAGTCCTGTCCCACTCCTGATTGTGGCCAGTCGTCTTTCTTTTGTATCTGTACAGGCAGCCACATGTCCTGTCCCACTCCTGATTGTGGCCTGTCGTCTTTCTTTTGTATCTGTACAGGCAGCCACAAGTCCTGTCCCACTCCTGATTGTGGCCAGTCGTCTTTCTTTTGTATCTGTACAGGCAGCCACAAGTCCTGGGCCACTCCTGATTGTGGCCAGTCGTCTTTCTTTTGTATCTGTACAGGCAGCCACAAGTCCTGTCCCACTCCTGATTGTGGCCAGTCGTCTTTCTTCTGTATCTGTACAGGCAGCCACAAGTCTTGGCCCACTCCTGATTGTGGCCAGTCGTCTTTCTTTTTTATCTGTACAGGCAGCCACAAGTCCTGTCCCACTCCTGATTGTGGCCAGTCGTCTTTCTTTTGTATTTGTACAGGCAGCCACAAGTCCTGTCCCACTATTGATTGTGGCCAGTCGTCTTTCTTTTGTATTTGTACAGGCAGCCACAAGTCCTGTCCCACTCCTGATTGTGGCCAGTCGTCTTTCTTCTGTATCTGTACAGGCAGCCACAAGTCTTGGCCCACTCGTGATTGTGGCCAGTCGTCTTTCTTTTGTATCTGTACAGGCAGCCACAAGTCCTGGCTCACTCCTGATTGTGGCCAGTCGTCTTTCTTTTGTATCTGTACAGGCAGCCACAAGTCTTGGCCCACTCCTGATTGTGGCCAGTCATCTTTCTTTTGTATGTGTACAGGCAGCCAAAAGTCCTGTCCCACTCCTGATTGTGGCCAGTCGTCTTTCTTCTGTATCTGTACAGGCAGCCACAAGTCTTGGCCCACTCCTGATTGTGGCCAGTCGTCTTTCTTTTGTATCTGTACAGGCAGCCACAAGTCCCGGCCCACTCCTCATTTGGCCAGTCGTCTTTCTTTTGTATCTGTACAGGCAGTCACAAGTCCCGGCCCACTCCTGATTGTGGCCAGTCGTCTTTCTTTTGTATCTGTACAGGCAGTCACAAGTCCTGGCTCACTCCTGATTGTGGCCAGTCGTCTTTCGTTTGTATTTGTACAGGCAACTACAAGTCTTGTCCCAGTCCTGATTGTGGCCAGTCGTCTTTCTTCTGTATCTGTACAGGCAGCCACAAGTCTTGGCCCACTCCTGATTGTGGCCAGTCGTCTTTCTTTTGTATCTGTACAGGCAGCCACAAGTCCCGGCCCACTCCCCATTGTGGCCAGTCGTCTTTCTTTTGTATCTGTACAGGCAGTCACAAGTCCTGGCTCACTCCTGATTGTGGCCAGTCGTCTTTCTTTTGTATCTGTACAGGCAGTCACAAGTCCCGGCCCACTCCTGATTGTGGCCAGTCGTCTTTCTTTTGTATCTGTACAGGCAGTCACAAGTCCCGGCCCACTCCTGATTGTGGTCAGTCGTCATTCTTTTGTACCTGTACAGGCAACCACATGTCCCGGCCCACTCCTGATTGTGGCCTGTCGAATTTCTTTTGTATCTGTACAGGCAGTCACAAGTCCCGGCCCACTCCTGATTGTGGCCAGTCGTCTTTCTTCTGTATCTGTACAGGCAGCCACAAGTCTTGGCCCACTCCTGATTGTGGCCAGTCGTCTTTCTTCTGTATCTGTACAGGCAGCCACAAGTCTTGGCCCACTCCTGATTGTGGCCAGTCGTCTTTCTTTTGTATCTGTACAGGCAGCCACAAGTCCCGGCCCACTCCTCATTGTGGACAGTCGTCTTTCTTTTGTATCTGTACAGGCAGTCACAAGTCCTGGCTCACTCCTGATTGTGGCCAGTCGTCTTTCTTTTGTATTTGTACAGGAAGCCACAAGTCCTGTCCCACTCCTGATTGTGGCCAGTCTTCTTTCTTTTGTATCTGTACAGGCAGCCACAAGTCCTGTCCCACTCCTGATTGTGGCCAGTCGTCTTTCTTTTGTATCTGTACAGGCAGCCACAAGTCCTGTCCCACTCCTGATTGTGGCCAGTCGTCTTTCTTTTGTATCTGTACAGGCAGCCACAAGTCCTGTCCCACTCCTGATTGTGGCCAGTCGTCTTTCTTTTGTATCTGTACAGGCAGCCACAAGTCCTGGGCCACTCCTGATTGTGGCCAGTCGTCTTTCTTTTGTATCTGTACAGGCAGCCACAAGTCCTGTCCCACTCCTGATTGTGGCCAGTCGTCTTTCTTCTGTATCTGTACAGGCAGCCACAAGTCTTGGCCCACTCCTGATTGTGGCCAGTCTTCTTTCTTTTGTATCTGTACAGGCAGTCACAAATCCTGGCCCACACCTCATTGTGGCCAGTCGTCTTTTTTTTGTATCTGTACAGGCAGTCACAAGTCCCGGCCCACTCCTCATTGTGGCCAGTCGTCTTTCTTTTGTATCTGTACAGGCAGTCACAAGTCCCGGCCCACTCCTGATTGTGGCCAGTCGTCTTTCTTTTGTATCTGTACAGGCAGTCACAAGTTCCGGCCCACTACTGATTGTGGCCAGTCTTCTTTCTTTTGTATCTGTACAGGCAGCCACTAGTCCTGACCCACTACTGATTGTGGCCAGTCGTCTTTCTTTTGTATCTGTACAGGCAGTCACAAGTCCCGGCCCACTCCTGATTGTGGCCAGTCGTCTTTATTTTGTATCTGTACAGGCAGTCACAAGTCCTGACCCACTCCTCATTGTGGCCAGTCGTCTTTCTATTGTATCTGTAGAGGCAGTCACAAGTCCCGGCCCACTCCTCATTGTGGCCAGTCGTCTTTCTTTTGTATCTGTACAGGCAGTCACAAGTCCTGTCCCACTCCTCATTGTGACCAGTCGTCTTTCTTTTGTATCTGTACAGGTAGCCACAAGTCCCGGCCCACTCCTGATTGTGGCCAGTCGTCTTTCTTCTGTATCTGTACAGGAAGCCACAAGTCCTGTCCCACTCCTGATTGTGGCCAGTCGTCTTTCTTTTGTATCTGTACAGGCAGCCACAAGTCCTGTCCCACTCCTGATTGTGGCCAGTCGTCTTTCTTTTGTATCTGTACAGGCAGCCACAAGTCCTGTCCCACTCCTGATTGTGGCCAGTCGTCTTTCTTTTGTATCTGTACAGGCAGCCACAAGTCCTGTCCCACTCCTGATTGTGGCCAGTCGTCTTTCTTTTGTATCTGTACAGGCAGCCACAAGTCCTGGGCCACTCCTGATTGTGGCCAGTCGTCTTTCTTTTGTATCTGTACAGGCAGCCACAAGTCCTGTCCCACTCCTGATTGTGGCCAGTCGTCTTTCTTCTGTATCTGTACAGGCAGCCACAAGTCTTGGCCCACTCCTGATTGTGGCCAGTCTTCTTTCTTTTGTATCTGTACAGGCAGTCACAAATCCTGGCCCACACCTCATTGTGGCCAGTCGTCTTTTTTTTGTATCTGTACAGGCAGTCACAAGTCCCGGCCCACTCCTCATTGTGGCCAGTCGTCTTTCTTTTGTATCTGTACAGGCAGTCACAAGTCCCGGCCCACTCCTGATTGTGGCCAGTCGTCTTTCTTTTGTATCTGTACAGGCAGTCACAAGTTCCGGCCCACTACTGATTGTGGCCAGTCTTCTTTCTTTTGTATCTGTACAGGCAGCCACTAGTCCTGACCCACTACTTATTGTGGCCAGTCGTCTTTCTTCTGTATCTGTACAGGCAGCCACAAGTCTTGGCCCACTCCTGATTGTGGCCAGTCTTCTTTCTTTTGTATCTGTACAGGCAGTCACAAGTCCCGGCCCACTCCTGATTGTGGCCAGTCGAATTTCTTTTGTATCTGTACAGGCAGTCACAAGTCCCGGCCCACTCCTGATTGTGGCCAGTCGTCTTTCTTCTGTATCTGTACAGGCAGCCACAAGTCTTGGCCCACTCCTGATTGTGGCCAGTCGTCTTTCTTCTGTATCTGTACAGGCAGCCACAAGTCTTGGCCCACTCCTGATTGTGGCCAGTCGTCTTTCTTTTGTATCTGTACAGGCAGCCACAAGTCCCGGCCCACTCCTCATTGTGGACAGTCGTCTTTCTTTTGTATCTGTACAGGCAGTCACAAGTCCTGGCTCACTCCTGATTGTGGCCAGTCGTCTTTCTTTTGTATTTGTACAGGAAGCCACAAGTCCTGTCCCACTCCTGATTGTGGCCAGTCGTCTTTCTTTTGTATCTGTACAGGCAGCCACAAGTCCTGTCCCACTCCTGATTGTGGCCAGTCGTCTTTCTTTTGTATCTGTACAGGCAGCCACAAGTCCTGTCCCACTCCTGATTGTGGCCAGTCGTCTTTCTTTTGTATCTGTACAGGCAGCCACAAGTCCTGTCCCACTCCTGATTGTGGCCAGTCGTCTTTCTTTTGTATCTGTACAGGCAGCCACAAGTCCTGGGCCACTCCTGATTGTGGCCAGTCGTCTTTCTTTTGTATCTGTACAGGCAGCCACAAGTCCCGGCCCACTCCTCATTGTGGACAGTCGTCTTTCTTTTGTATCTGTACAGGCAGTCACAAGTCCTGGCTCACTCCTGATTGTGGCCAGTCGTCTTTCTTTTGTATTTGTACAGGAAGCCACAAGTCCTGTCCCACTCCTGATTGTGGCCAGTCGTCTTTCTTTTGTATCTGTACAGGCAGCCACAAGTCCTGTCCCACTCCTGATTGTGGCCAGTCGTCTTTCTTTTGTATCTGTACAGGCAGCCACAAGTCCTGTCCCACTCCTGATTGTGGCCAGTCGTCTTTCTTTTGTATCTGTACAGGCAGCCACAAGTCCTGTCCCACTCCTGATTGTGGCCAGTCGTCTTTCTTTTGTATCTGTACAGGCAGCCACAAGTCCTGGGCCACTCCTGATTGTGGCCAGTCGTCTTTCTTTTGTATCTGTACAGGCAGCCACAAGTCCTGTCCCACTCCTGATTGTGGCCAGTCGTCTTTCTTCTGTATCTGTACAGGCAGCCACAAGTCTTGGCCCACTCCTCATTGTGGCCAGTCTTCTTTCTTTTGTATCTGTACAGGCAGTCACAAATCCTGGCCCACACCTCATTGTGGCCAGTCGTCTTTTTTTTGTATCTGTACAGGCAGTCACAAGTCCCGGCCCACTCCTCATTGTGGCCAGTCGTCTTTCTTTTGTATCTGTACAGGCAGTCACAAGTCCCGGCCCACTCCTGATTGTGGCCAGTCGTCTTTCTTTTGTATCTGTACAGGCAGTCACAAGTTCCGGCCCACTACTGATTGTGGCCAGTCTTCTTTCTTTTGTATCTGTACAGGCAGCCACTAGTCCTGACCCACTACTGATTGTGGCCAGTCGTCTTTCTTTTGTATCTGTACAGGCAGTCACAAGTCCCGGCCCACTCCTGATTGTGGCCAGTCGTCTTTCTTTTGTATCTGTACAGGCAGTCACAAGTTCCGGCCCACTACTGATTGTGGCCAGTCTTCTTTCTTTTGTATCTGTACAGGCAGCCACTAGTCCTGACCCACTACTGATTGTGGCCAGTCGTCTTTCTTTTGTATCTGTACAGGCAGTCACAAGTTCCGGCCCACTACTGATTGTGGCCAGTCTTCTTTCTTTTGTATCTGTACAGGCAGCCACTAGTCCTGACCCACTACTGATTGTGGCCAGTCGTCTTTCTTTTGTATCTGTACAGGCAGTCACAAGTCCCGGCCCACTCCTCATTGTGGCCAGTCGTCTTTCTTTTGTATCTGTACAGGCAGTCACAAGTCCCGGCCCACTCCTGATTGTGGCCAGTCGTCTTTCTTTTGTATCTGTACAGGCAGTCACAAGTTCCGGCCCACTACTGATTGTGGCCAGTCTTCTTTCTTTTGTATCTGTACAGGCAGCCACTAGTCCTGACCCACTACTGATTGTGGCCAGTCGTCTTTCTTTTGTATCTGTACAGGCAGTCACAAGTCCCGGCCCACTCCTGATTGTGGCCAGTCGTCTTTATTTTGTATCTGTACAGGCAGTCACAAGTCCTGACCCACTCCTCATTGTGGCCAGTCGTCTTTCTATTGTATCTGTAGAGGCAGTCACAAGTCCCGGCCCACTCCTCATTGTGGCCAGTCGTCTTTCTTTTGTATCTGTACAGGCAGCCACAAGTCTTGGCCCACTCCTGATTGTGGCCAGTCTTCTTTCTTTTGTATCTGTACAGGCAGTCACAAATCCTGGCCCACACCTCATTGTGGCCAGTCGTCTTTTTTTTGTATCTGTACAGGCAGTCACAAGTCCCGGCCCACTCCTCATTGTGGCCAGTCGTCTTTCTTTTGTATCTGTACAGGCAGTCACAAGTCCCGGCCCACTCCTGATTGTGGCCAGTCGTCTTTCTTTTGTATCTGTACAGGCAGTCACAAGTTCCGGCCCACTACTGATTGTGGCCAGTCTTCTTTCTTTTGTATCTGTACAGGCAGCCACTAGTCCTGACCCACTACTGATTGTGGCCAGTCGTCTTTCTTTTGTATCTGTACAGGCAGTCACAAGTCCCGGCCCACTCCTGATTGTGGCCAGTCGTCTTTCTTTTGTATCTGTACAGGCAGTCACAAGTCCTGACCCACTCCTCATTGTGGCCAGTCGTCTTTCTATTGTATCTGTAGAGGCAGTCACAAGTCCCGGCCCACTCCTCATTGTGGCCAGTCGTCTTTCTTTTGTATCTGTACAGGCAGTCACAAGTCCTGTCCCACTCCTCATTGTGACCAGTCGTCTTTCTTTTGTATCTGTACAGGCAGCCACAAGTCCCGGCCCACTCCTGATTGTGGCCAGTCGTCTTTCTTCTGTATCTGTACAGGCAGCCACAAGTCTTGGCCCACTCCTGATTGTGGCCAGTCGTCTTTCTTTTGTATCTGTACAGGCAGCCACAAGTCCTGTCCCACTCCTGATTGTGGCCAGTCGTCTTTCTTCTGTATCTGTACAGGCAGCCACAAGTCTTGGCCCACTCCTGATTGTGGCCAGTCTTCTTTCTTTTGTATCTGTACAGGCAGTCACAAATCCTGGCCCACACCTCATTGTGGCCAGTCGTCTTTTTTTTGTATCTGTACAGGCAGTCACAAGTCCCGGCCCACTCCTCATTGTGGCCAGTCGTCTTTCTTTTGTATCTGTACAGGCAGTCACAAGTCCCGGCCCACTCCTGATTGTGGCCAGTCGTCTTTCTTTTGTATCTGTACAGGCAGTCACAAGTTCCGGCCCACTACTGATTGTGGCCAGTCTTCTTTCTTTTGTATCTGTACAGGCAGCCACTAGTCCTGACCCACTACTGATTGTGGCCAGTCGTCTTTCTTCTGTATCTGTACAGGCAGCCACAAGTCTTGGCCCACTCCTGATTGTGGCCAGTCTTCTTTCTTTTGTATCTGTACAGGCAGTCACAAGTCCCGGCCCACTCCTGATTGTGGCCAGTCGAATTTCTTTTGTATCTGTACAGGCAGTCACAAGTCCCGGCCCACTCCTGATTGTGGCCAGTCGTCTTTCTTCTGTATCTGTACAGGCAGCCACAAGTCTTGGCCCACTCCTGATTGTGGCCAGTCGTCTTTCTTCTGTATCTGTACAGGCAGCCACAAGTCTTGGCCCACTCCTGATTGTGGCCAGTCGTCTTTCTTTTGTATCTGTACAGGCAGCCACAAGTCCCGGCCCACTCCTCATTGTGGACAGTCGTCTTTCTTTTGTATCTGTACAGGCAGTCACAAGTCCTGGCTCACTCCTGATTGTGGCCAGTCGTCTTTCTTTTGTATTTGTACAGGAAGCCACAAGTCCTGTCCCACTCCTGATTGTGGCCAGTCGTCTTTCTTTTGTATCTGTACAGGCAGCCACAAGTCCTGTCCCACTCCTGATTGTGGCCAGTCGTCTTTCTTTTGTATCTGTACAGGCAGCCACAAGTCCTGTCCCACTCCTGATTGTGGCCAGTCGTCTTTCTTTTGTATCTGTACAGGCAGCCACAAGTCCTGTCCCACTCCTGATTGTGGCCAGTCGTCTTTCTTTTGTATCTGTACAGGCAGCCACAAGTCCTGGGCCACTCCTGATTGTGGCCAGTCGTCTTTCTTTTGTATCTGTACAGGCAGCCACAAGTCCTGTCCCACTCCTGATTGTGGCCAGTCGTCTTTCTTCTGTATCTGTACAGGCAGCCACAAGTCTTGGCCCACTCCTGATTGTGGCCAGTCTTCTTTCTTTTGTATCTGTACAGGCAGTCACAAATCCTGGCCCACACCTCATTGTGGCCAGTCGTCTTTTTTTTGTATCTGTACAGGCAGTCACAAGTCCCGGCCCACTCCTCATTGTGGCCAGTCGTCTTTCTTTTGTATCTGTACAGGCAGCCACAATTCCTGGCCCACTCCTGATTGTGGCCAGTCGTCTTTCTTCTGTATCTGTGCAGGCAGTGACAAGTCCCGGCCCAGTCCTGATTGTGGCCAGTCGTCTCTCTTCTGTATCTGTACAGGCAGCCACAAGTCCTGGCCCACTCCTGATTGTGGCCAGTCGTCTCTCTTCTGTATCTGTACAGGCAGCCACAAGTCCTGGCCCACTCCTCATTGTGGCCAGTCGTCTTTCTTTTGTATCTGTACAGGCAGTCACAAGTCCCGGCCCACTCCTCATTTGGCCAGTCGTCTTTCTTTTGTATCTGTACAGGCAGTCACAAGTCCCGGCCCACTCCTGATTGTGGCCAGTCGTCTTTCTTTTGTATCTGTACAGGCAGTCACAAGTCCTGGCTCACTCCTGATTGTGGCCAGTCGTCTTTCTTTTGTATTTGTACAGGCAACTACAAGTCTTGTCCCAGTCCTGATTGTGGCCAGTCGTCTTTCTTCTGTATCTGTACAGGCAGCCACAAGTCTTGGCCCACTCCTGATTGTGGCCAGTCGTCTTTCTTTTGTATCTGTACAGGCAGCCACAAGTCCCGGCCCACTCCCCATTGTGGCCAGTCGTCTTTCTTTTGTATCTGTACAGGCAGTCACAAGTCCTGGCTCACTCCTGATTGTGGCCAGTCGTCTTTCTTTTGTATCTGTACAGGCAGTCACAAGTCCCGGCCCACTCCTGATTGTGGCCAGTCGTCTTTCTTTTGTATCTGTACAGGCAGTCACAAGTCCCGGCCCACTCCTGATTGTGGCCAGTCGTCATTCTTTTGTACCTATACAGGCAACCACATGTCCCGGCCCACTCCTGATTGTGGCCAGTCGAATTTCTTTTGTATCTGTACAGGCAGTCACAAGTCCCGGCCCACTCCTGATTGTGGCCAGTCGTCTTTCTTTTGTATTTGTACAGGCAACTACAAGTCCTGTCCCACTCCTGATTGTGGCCAGTCGTCTTTCTTTTGTATCTGTACAGGCAGCCACAAGTCCTGTCCCACTCCTGATTGTGGCCAGTCGTCTTTCTTTTGTATCTGTACAGGCAGTCACAAGTCCCGGCCCACTCCTGATTGTGGCCAGTCGCCTTTCTTTTGTATCTGTACAGGCAGCCACAAGTCCTGTCCCACTCCTGATTGTGGCCAGTCGTCTTTCTTTTGTATCTGTATAGGCAGCCGCAAGTCCTGTCCCACTCCTGATTGCGGCCAGTCGTCTTTCTTCTGTATCTGTACAGGCAGCCACAAGTCCTGTCCCACTCCTGATTGTGGCCAGTCGTCTTTCTTCTGTATCTGTACAGGCAGCCACAAGTCTTGGCCCACTCCTGATTGTGGCCAGTCGTCTTTCTTTTGTATCTGTACAGGCAGCCACAAGTCCCGGCCCACTCCTCATTGTGGCCAGTCGTCTTTCTTTTGTATCTGTACAGGCAGTCACAAGTCCTGGCTCACTCCTGATTGTGGCCAGTCGTCTTTCTTTTGTATTTGTACAGGCAGCCACAAGTCCTGTCCCACTCCTGATTGTGGCCAGTCGTCTTTCTTTTGTATCTGTACAGGCAGCCACAAGTCCTGTCCCACTCCTGATTGTGGCCTGTCGTCTTTCTTTTGTATCTGTACAGGCAGCCACAAGTCCTGTCCCACTCCTGATTGTGGCCAGTCGTCTTTCTTTTGTATCTGTACAGGCAGCCACAAGTCCTGGGCCACTCCTGATTGTGGCCAGTCGTCTTTCTTTTGTATCTGTACAGGCAGCCACAAGTCCTGTCCCACTCCTGATTGTGGCCAGTCGTCTTTCTTCTGTATCTGTACAGGCAGCCACAAGTCTTGGCCCACTCCTGATTGTGGCCAGTCGTCTTTCTTTTTTATCTGTACAGGCAGCCACAAGTCCTGTCCCACTCCTGATTGTGGCCAGTCGTCTTTCTTTTGTATTTGTACAGGCAGCCACAAGTCCTGTCCCACTATTGATTGTGGCCAGTCGTCTTTCTTTTGTATTTGTACAGGCAGCCACAAGTCCTGTCCCACTCCTGATTGTGGCCAGTCGTCTTTCTTTTGTATCTGTACAGGCAGCCACAAGTCCTGTCCCACTCCTGATTGTGGCCTGTCGTCTTTCTTTTGTATCTGTACAGGCAGCCACAAGTCCTGTCCCACTCCTGATTGTGGCCAGTCGTCTTTCTTTTGTATCTGTACAGGCAGCCACAAGTCCTGGGCCACTCCTGATTGTGGCCAGTCGTCTTTCTTTTGTATCTGTACAGGCAGCCACAAGTCCCGGCCCACTCCTGATTGTGGCCAGTCGTCTTTCTTCTGTATCTGTACAGGCAGCCACAAGTCTTGGCCCACTCCTGATTGTGGCCAGTCGTCTTTCTTTTTTATCTGTACAGGCAGCCACAAGTCCTGTCCCACTCCTGATTGTGGCCAGTCGTCTTTCTTTTGTATTTGTACAGGCAGCCACAAGTCCTGTCCCACTATTGATTGTGGCCAGTCGTCTTTCTTTTGTATTTGTACAGGCAGCCACAAGTCCTGTCCCACTCCTGATTGTGGCCAGTCGTCTTTCTTCTGTATCTGTACAGGCAGCCACAAGTCTTGGCCCACTCGTGATTGTGGCCAGTCGTCTTTCTTTTGTATCTGTACAGGCAGCCACAAGTCCTGGCTCACTCCTGATTGTGGCCAGTCGTCTTTCTTTTGTATCTGTACAGGCAGCCACAAGTCTTGGCCCACTCCTGATTGTGGGCAGTCATCTTTCTTTTGTATGTGTACAGGCAGCCAAAAGTCCTGTCCCACTCCTGATTGTGGCCAGTCGTCTTTCTTCTGTATCTGTACAGGCAGCCACAAGTCTTGGCCCACTCCTGATTGTGGCCAGTCGTCTTTCTTTTGTATCTGTACAGGCAGCCACAAGTCCCGGCCCACTCCTCATTTGGCCAGTCGTCTTTCTTTTGTATCTGTACAGGCAGTCACAAGTCCCGGCCCACTCCTGATTGTGGCCAGTCGTCTTTCTTTTGTATCTGTACAGGCAGTCACAAGTCCTGGCTCACTCCTGATTGTGGCCAGTCGTCTTTCGTTTGTATTTGTACAGGCAACTACAAGTCTTGTCCCAGTCCTGATTGTGGCCAGTCGTCTTTCTTCTGTATCTGTACAGGCAGCCACAAGTCTTGGCCCACTCCTGATTGTGGCCAGTCGTCTTTCTTTTGTATCTGTACAGGCAGCCACAAGTCCCGGCCCACTCCCCATTGTGGCCAGTCGTCTTTCTTTTGTATCTGTACAGGCAGTCACAAGTCCTGGCTCACTCCTGATTGTGGCCAGTCGTCTTTCTTTTGTATCTGTACAGGCAGTCACAAGTCCCGGCCCACTCCTGATTGTGGCCAGTCGTCTTTCTTTTGTATCTGTACAGGCAGTCACAAGTCCCGGCCCACTCCTGATTGTGGCCAGTCGTCATTCTTTTGTACCTGTACAGGCAACCACATGTCCCGGCCCACTCCTGATTGTGGCCTGTCGAATTTCTTTTGTATCTATACAGGCAGTCACAAGTCCCGGCCCACTCCTGATTGTGGCCAGTCGTCTTTCTTTTGTATCTGTACAGGCAGTCACAAATCCTGGCCCACTCCTCATTGTGGCCAGTCGTCTTTTTTTTGTATCTGTACAGGCAGTCACAAGTCCCGGCCCACTCCTCATTGTGGCCAGTCGTCTTTCTTTTGTATCTGTACAGGCAGTCACAAGTCCCGGCCCACTCCTGATTGTGGCCAGTCGTCTTTCTTTTGTATCTGTACAGGCAGTCACAAGTCCCGGCCCACTACTGATTGTGGCCAGTCTTCTTTCTTTTGTATCTGTACAGGCAGCCACTAGTCCTGACCCACTACTGATTGTGGCCAGTCGTCTTTCTTTTGTATCTGTACAGGCAGCCACAAGTCTTGGCCCACTCGTGATTGTGGCCAGTCGTCTTTCTTTTGTATCTGTACAGGCAGCCACAAGTCCTGGCTCACTCCTGATTGTGGCCAGTCGTCTTTCTTTTGTATCTGTACAGGCAGCCACAAGTCTTGGCCCACTCCTGATTGTGGCCAGTCATCTTTCTTTTGTATGTGTACAGGCAGCCAAAAGTCCTGTCCCACTCCTGATTGTGGCCAGTCGTCTTTCTTCTGTATCTGTACAGGCAGCCACAAGTCTTGGCCCACTCCTGATTGTGGCCAGTCGTCTTTCTTTTGTATCTGTACAGGCAGCCACAAGTCCCGGCCCACTCCTCATTTGGCCAGTCGTCTTTCTTTTGTATCTGTACAGGCAGTCACAAGTCCCGGCCCACTCCTGATTGTGGCCAGTCGTCTTTCTTTTGTATCTGTACAGGCAGTCACAAGTCCTGGCTCACTCCTGATTGTGGCCAGTCGTCTTTCGTTTGTATTTGTACAGGCAACTACAAGTCTTGTCCCAGTCCTGATTGTGGCCAGTCGTCTTTCTTCTGTATCTGTACAGGCAGCCACAAGTCTTGGCCCACTCCTGATTGTGGCCAGTCGTCTTTCTTTTGTATCTGTACAGGCAGCCACAAGTCCCGGCCCACTCCCCATTGTGGCCAGTCGTCTTTCTTTTGTATCTGTACAGGCAGTCACAAGTCCTGGCTCACTCCTGATTGTGGCCAGTCGTCTTTCTTTTGTATCTGTACAGGCAGTCACAAGTCCCGGCCCACTTCTGATTGTGGCCAGTCGTCTTTCTTTTGTATCTGTACAGGCAGTCACAAGTCCCGGCCCACTCCTGATTGTGGCCAGTCGTCATTCTTTTGTACCTGTACAGGCAACCACATGTCCCGGCCCACTCCTGATTGTGGCCAGTCGAATTTCTTTTGTATCTGTACAGGCAGTCACAAGTCCCGGCCCACTCCTGATTGTGGCCAGTCGTCTTTCTTTTGTATCTGTACAGGCAGTCACAAATCCCGGCCCACTCCTCATTGTGGCCAGTCGTCTTTTTTTTGTATCCGTACAGGCAGTCACAAGTCCCGGCCCACTCCTCATTGTGGCCAGTCGTCTTTCTTTTGTATCTGTACAGGCAGTCACAAGTCCCGGCCCACTCCTGATTGTGGCCAGTCGTCTTTCTTTTGTATCTGTACAGGCAGTCACAAGTCCCGGCCCACTACTGATTGTGGCCAGTCTTCTTTCTTTTGTATCTGTACAGGCAGCCACTAGTCCTGACCCACTACTGATTGTGGCCAGTCGTCTTTCTTTTGTATCTGTACAGGCAGTCACAAGTCCCGGCCCACTCCTGATTGTGGCCAGTCGTCTTTCTTTTGTATCTGTACAGGCAGTCACAAGTCCTGACCCACTCCTCATTGTGGCCAGTCGTCTTTCTATTGTATCTGTAGAGGCAGTCACAAGTCCCGGCCCACTCCTCATTGTGGCCAGTCGTCTTTCTTTTGTATCTGTACAGGCAGTCACAAGTCCTGTCCCACTCCTCATTGTGACCAGTCGTCTTTCTTTTGTATCTGTACAGGCAGTCACAAGTCCCGGCCCACTCCTCATTGTGACCAGTCGTCTTTCTTTTGTATCTGTACAGGCAGTCGCAAGTCCTGGCCCACTCCTGATTGTGGCCAGTCGTCTTTCTTTTGTATCTGTACAGGCAGCCACAAGTCCTGTCCCACTCCTGATTGCGGCCAGTCGTCTTTCTTCTGTATCTGTACAGGCAGCCACAAGTCCTGTCCCACTCCTGATTGTGGCCAGTCGTCTTTCTTCTGTATCTCTACAGGCAGCCACAAGTCTTGGCCCACTCCTGATTGTGGCCAGTCGTCTTTCTTTTGTATCTGTACAGGCAGCCACAAGTCCCGGCCCACTCCTCATTGTGGACAGTCGTCTTTCTTTTGTATCTGTACAGGCAGTCACAAGTCCTGGCTCACTCCTGATTGTGGCCAGTCGTCTTTCTTTTGTATTTGTACAGGCAGCCACAAGTCCTGTCCCACTCCTGATTGTGGCCAGTCGTCTTTCTTTTGTATCTGTACAGGCAGCCACAAGTCCTGTCCCACTCCTGATTGTGGCCAGTCGTCTTTCTTTTGTATCTGTACAGGCAGCCACAAGTCCTGTCCCACTCCTGATTGTGGCCAGTCGTCTTTCTTTTGTATCTGTACAGGCAGCCACAAGTCCTGTCCCACTCCTGATTGTGGCCAGTCGTCTTTCTTTTGTATCTGTACAGGCAGCCACAAGTCCTGGGCCACTCCTGATTGTGGCCAGTCGTCTTTCTTTTGTATCTGTACAGGCAGCCACAAGTCCTGTCCCACTCCTGATTGTGGCCAGTCGTCTTTCTTCTGTATCTGTACAGGCAGCCACAAGTCTTGGCCCACTCCTGATTGTGGCCAGTCTTCTTTCTTTTGTATCTGTACAGGCAGTCACAAATCCTGGCCCACTCCTCATTGTGGCCAGTCGTCTTTTTTTTGTATCTGTACAGGCAGTCACAAGTCCCGGCCCACTCCTCATTGTGGCCAGTCGTCTTTCTTTTGTATCTGTACAGGCAGTCACAAGTCCCGGCCCACTCCTGATTGTGGCCAGTCGTCTTTCTTTTGTATCTGTACAGGCAGTCACAAGTCCCGGCCCACTACTGATTGTGGCCAGTCTTCTTTCTTTTGTATCTGTATTGGCAGCCACTAGTCCTGACCCACTACTGATTGTGGCCAGTCGTCTTTCTTTTGTATCTGTACAGGCAGTCACAAGTCCCGGCCCACTCCTGATTGTGGCCAGTCGTCTTTCTTTTGTATCTGTACAGGCAGTCACAAGTCCTGACCCACTCCTCATTGTGGCCAGTCGTCTTTCTATTGTATCTGTAGAGGCAGTCACAAGTCCCGGCCCACTCCTCATTGTGGCCAGTCGTCTTTCTTTTGTATCTGTACAGGCAGTCACAAGTCCTGTCCCACTCCTCATTGTGACCAGTCGTCTTTCTTTTGTATCTGTACAGGCAGCCACAAGTCCCGGCCCACTCCTGATTGTGGCCAGTCGTCTTTCTTCTGTATCTGTACAGGCAGCGACAAGTCCTGGCCCAGTCCTGATTGTGGCCAGTCATCTTTCTTCTGTATCTGTACAGGCAGCCACAATTCCTGGCCCACTCCTGATTGTGGCCAGTCGTCTTTCTTCTGTATCTGTGCAGGCAGTGACAAGTCCCGGCCCAGTCCTGATTGTGGCCAGTCGTCTCTCTTCTGTATCTGTACAGGCAGCCACAAGTCCTGGCCCACTCCTGATTGTGGCCAGTCGTCTCTCTTCTGTATCTGTACAGGCAGCCACAAGTCCTGGCCCACTCCTCATTGTGGCCAGTCGTCTTTCTTTTGTATCTGTACAGGCAGTCACAAGTCCCGGCCCACTCCTCATTGTGACCAGTCGTCTTTCTTTTGTATCTGTACAGGCAGTCGCAAGTCCTGGCCCACTCCTGATTGTGGCCAGTCGTCTTTCTTTTGTATCTGTACAGGCAGCCACAAGTCCTGTCCCACTCCTGATTGCGGCCAGTCGTCTTTCTTCTGTATCTGTACAGGCAGCCACAAGTCCTGTCCCACTCCTGATTGTGGCCAGTCGTCTTTCTTCTGTATCTGTACAGGCAGCCACAAGTCTTGGCCCACTCCTGATTGTGGCCAGTCGTCTTTCTTTTGTATCTGTACAGGCAGCCACAAGTCCCGGCCCACTCCTCATTGTGGACAGTCGTCTTTCTTTTGTATCTGTACAGGCAGTCACAAGTCCTGGCTCACTCCTGATTGTGGCCAGTCGTCTTTCTTTTGTATTTGTACAGGCAGCCACAAGTCCTGTCCCACTCCTGATTGTGGCCAGTCGTCTTTCTTTTGTATCTGTACAGGCAGCCACAAGTCCTGTCCCACTCCTGATTGCGGCCAGTCGTCTTTCTTTTGTATCTGTACAGGCAGCCACAAGTCCTGTCCCACTCCTGATTGTGGCCAGTCGTCTTTCTTTTGTATCTGTACAGGCAGCCACAAGTCCTGTCCCACTCCTGATTGTGGCCAGTCGTCTTTCTTTTGTATCTGTACAGGCAGCCACAAGTCCTGGGCCACTCCTGATTGTGGCCAGTCGTCTTTCTTTTGTATCTGTACAGGCAGCCACAAGTCCTGTCCCACTCCTGATTGTGGCCAGTCGTCTTTCTTCTGTATCTGTACAGGCAGCCACAAGTCTTGGCCCACTCCTGATTGTGGCCAGTCTTCTTTCTTTTTTATCTGTACAGGCAGCCACAAGTCCTGTCCCACTCCTGATTGTGGCCAGTCGTCTTTCTTTTGTATTTGTACAGGCAGCCACAAGTCCTGTCCCACTCCTGATTGTGGCCAGTCGTCTTTCTTTTGTATGTGTACAGGCAGCCACAAGTCCTGTCCCACTCCTGATTGTGGCCAGTCGTCTTTCTTTTGTATCTGTACAGGCAGCCACATGTCTAGGCCCACTCCTAATTGTGGCCAGTCGTCTTTCTTTTGTATCTGTACAGGCAGCCACAAGTCCTGTCCCACTCCTGATTGTGGCCAGTCGTCTTTCTTTTGTATCTGTACAGGCAGCCACAAGTCTTGGCCCACTCCTGATTGTGGCCAGTCGTCTTTCTTTTGTATCTGTACAGGCAGCCAAAAGTCCTGTCCCACTCCTGATTGTGGCCAGTCGTCTTTCTTCTGTATCTGTACAGGCAGCCACAAGTCTTGGCCCACTCCTGATTGTGGCCAGTCGTCTTTCTTTTGTATCTGTACAGGCAGCCACAAGTCCCGGCCCACTCCTCATTTGGCCAGTCGTCTTTCTTTTGTATCTGTACAGGCAGTCACAAGTCCTGGCTCACTCCTGATTGTGGCCAGTCGTCTTTCTTTTGTATCTGTACAGGCAGTCACAAGTCCCGGCCCACTCCTGGTTGTGGCCAGTCGTGTTTCTTTTGTATCTGTACAGGCAGCCACAAGTCCCGGCCCACTCCTGATTGTGGCCAGTCGTCTTTCTTTTGTATCTGTACAGGCAGCCACAAGTACCGGCCCACTCCTGATTGTGGCCAGTCGTCTTTCTTTTGTATCTGTACAGGCAGTCACAAGTCCCGGCCCACTCCTGATTGTGGCCAGTCGTCTTTCTTTTGTATCTGTACAGGCAGTCACAAGTCCTGGCTCACTCCTGATTGTGGCCAGTCGTCTTTCTTTTGTATTTGTACAGGCAACTACAAGTCCTGTCCCACTCCTGATTGTGGCCAGTCGTCTTTCTTTTGTATCTGTACAGGCAGCCACAAGTCCTGTCCCAGTCCTGATTGTGGCCAGTCGTCTTTGAATGAATGAACGTTTATTCAACAACAACAACAACATAATACATGCACAGTATGGTTTGCTGCTGCTGCTGCTGCTGAAAGGACATAGCTGAAGTCATAGACTTATGTGTTGCTATGCCCTACTCGAACTATGAAAACTGAATAAATACAACAGGAATTATAAATAAATCACAAAATAATATTCACAACTCATATAATTTTATAGACTGTTTACTATAGTGCTTGTGTTACTATTTCATGGGTTTAACAAAACGTCACCTTCAATTAACAATTCACAAATATGTAGAAAGTAATGACAACTTGATTGCTTTTTTAAATTGTGTTAAACTTGGAAGCTGAGTCAATTTATTTGGTAAATTGTTCCACGTTTTTATACCCTTGACGGTGATTGACAGCAGTCGGAGGGTGGTGTTTGTCTTTTTAACATAGAACAGTTTGCTTTGTCTTGTATCATGTATGTGGATAGCTGCGGTTGGTTCAAATAATGCTTGAACACGACCATTTAAAGAATGGTTGTTTGCTTTATAAAGTATGATCATAGTCTTGTATTTAACTAAATCATGAAATTTAAGCATGTTTGAGAGATGGAAAAATACAGATGTATGATCATGATAATTAAGATTATAAATAATCCGTATAGCTTTTTTCTGTAACATAAATAGTTTTCTAAGTCTAGATTGATAAGTATTTCCCCAGATCTCACAGCAATATGACATATGTGGTTCAACAAGTGAATTATATAATGTGTGTAACGCTTGACAATCAAGAACATGCCTAGTTTTATACAAAACTGCTACGTTTTTTGATACTTTTGATTCAACCATTTTTATGTGTTCTCTCCATGTTACGTTTTCGTCAATGGTTACTCCAAGGAATTTAGTATATGATACCTGCTCAATGTTTTTCCCATTCAAAACTATATTCACACCTGTTCTAGGTTGCTTTTTATTGTTGAACATTATAAAATGTGTTTTGTTCACATTAAGTGATAATTTGTTCGCTCGAAACCACAGGTCTAGTTTTTTTAGTTCGTTGTTAATAACAGTGCTTACTTCAGCTGTGTTACTAGCGGAATAAAAAATGTTTGTATCATCAGCAAACAAAATAATGTCAAGCAATTTTGAGACTTCACACATGTCATTTATGTACAGAATAAATAATAACGGGCCAAGGATTGAACCTTGCGGGACTCCACACTTGATTTCCTTTTGTTCTGAGTTACTGTTGTTATAGCATACATATTGTCTACGGTTGGTTAAGTAGCTTTTTATCCAGGCCAGAGCCAGACCCCTGATTCCGTAGCATTGCAGTTTACTTAGCAGTATGTTGTGGTCAACAGTGTCAAAGGCTTTTTTTAGGTCGATAAAGACCCCAATCGTGCTTTGGCATTTATCCATTGCGGATGTAATTTTTTCGACAAATTCTGTTAAAGCTAGTGAAGTTGAGTGATTACTTCTGAAGCCATACTGCCCATCTGTCAATATGTGTTGTGTTTCAATAAAAGACCTTAGCCTTTTGTTGAATATTTTTTCAAGTATTTTTGAAAATTGGGATAAGAGAGATATAGGTCTATAATTAGAAAACTGAAAACGATCTCCTGACTTAAATATAGGAATGACTTTTGCTAATTTCATATCATTTGGAAATGATCCGCTGATCAAAGATCTGTTAAAAATGTGGATTAGCGGTTGTACAATTTGCTTTATTACATGCTTAACTGTTTTCATGCTGATTTCATCAGGTCCGTATGAAGTTTTACTTTTGCATCCAGACACAATTTCGAGTACTTCTTGCTCAGTAACGGGGGACATATACATTGATTGTGATACAGTACGTTTTACAAAGTCGGTTGGCTTTGTTCCCGGGCAGGGTTCTATGAGGTTGGATAATTTAGTACCTATATCGACGAAGAAATTGTTAAAATGATTAGCTATTTCTTTATTTTCTAATACTACTATGTTATCGCCAACATGAAACTTTTTCAAATATGTGGTACCAGATTTTCTTTTACCTATTATGCTGTTAAGAGTTTTCCAAGTTGCCCTTATATTAGTCTTACAATCGTCGAGTTTTTTTCTGTAATATTTTTTCTTTTCTAGACGTAATAATTTTGTTAACTTATTTTTTTAATTTTTGTAGCGGATTTCTGTTAATTCTGTCCTATTTTTTAGAAACGCTAAGTACATGTTATTCTTCTTTATGCAAGCGTTTTTTAGCCCTCTTGATAACCAAGGTTTATCATTCTTTTTTGTCTCTCCTGAATACGTTGTAGTTTTTACAGGACAGGCATCGTTATAAGTATTATTTAGTATTTGCATAAAGCGCGAGAATGCTAAATCAGGGTTTGACTCGTTCATTACAGTGTCCCAGTTTGCATAATTTAAATCGTGCTTAAATTTGTTTAATGAGTCCTCATCTAACGTTCTGTTATATTTATATGTTGGATCATCGTTAATAACCGCATAAGTGCTGTTGTCACACAGGACGAAAATTGGCATATGGTCTGTAGCATCGCTTAAAACAATGCCGCACATTTTGTTTCTACACAGTTCAGAACAGAAAATGTTATCTATTATACTAGCAGTCGTGCTTGTTACTCGTGTGGGCCTGGTGATCAAGGGATATAATCCAGAGCTGAACATTTGATCAATGAAATATTTTGATTCAGCTTGCTCTTCGCAGTGCAATAGGTCTATATTGTAATCACCACATATATACACGATTTTGCTGGTGAGATTTCCCAGTATGAATGAGAGATTGTCATTAAATTTGCTGAAGCTGGTATTCGGTGCTCTATACATACAACCGACATTGATTTTTTCGTGTTTATTAATTTGTATCTCAATAAAGATGCTTTCAAAACAGTCATCAACAGCATACGATATATTCCTTAGACAAATATCAGAAGACTGGCAATTGTTAAGTACAGATTCACACACATATATGGCAACGCCGCCACCGTGTTTGTTTTTTCTGGAATTACAGTACAGTTTGTAACCCGAAAATACGACATCGTTACAGTTTACTTCACTTCCGTCCCAATTGTTTTCTTTAAGCCACGTTTCTGATATAGCAATTATATGAAATTTATACTCCATGCTTTGGATAGTATCTTTAATCTTGGGTAAGTTAGCTTTTAAACTCCGAGCATTAAAGTGTATTATACTCAGTTTGATTGGCTGGTTTTTGCCAACACTGCTAAAGTTTGTTGAAAATTGTGCTGGGGTGTAGTATTTACATTGCGTGGGCAAATCGTTATACAACAAACAATCAGTATCAATATCGTGTTCGTAACAGTGTTCATTATAATCAAACGGTGTATCATACGGAGGCGTTAACTCGTCATTTTGTTGTGTAGTTGACGCCATGGTTAAGTCATCACAAAAACGTTTGCCAGGATAGTCAACAGGTACTTGGTAGTTTAACCACGGTTTGCGACATCATGTCGCTCTCTTACCACCAGTTTGTCAAATGACAAATATGCGACTTTGCCCTCTTCCCTGGCCTTCATCATTTTTGGTAGCAGTTCTCTCCGCCTCGCCATGACCCTCTGCGAATAGTCCTCATTCACGTAGATGCCACGAGGCCGTTTCTTCTTCGCCGCCTGCAGTACCAGCTCGCGGTCCTTGAACGACTCGAATTTGACCACGATGGTCCGGGCTCTCGTCTTTCTTCTGTATCTGTACAGGCAGCCACAAGTCTTGGCCCACTCCTGATTGTGGCCAGTCGTCTTTCTTTTGTATCTGTACAGGCAGCCACAAGTCCCGGCCCACTCCCCATTGTGGCCAGTCATCTTTCTTTTGTATCTGTACAGGCAGTCACAAGTCCTGGCTCACTCCTGATTGTGGCCAGTCGTCTTTCTTTTGTATTTGTACAGGCAACTACAAGTCCTGTCCCACTCCTGATTGTGGCCAGTCGTCTTTCTTTTGTATCTGTACAGGCAGCCACAAGTCCTGTCCCAGTCCTGATTGTGGCCAGTCGTCTTTGAATGAATGAACGTTTATTCAACAACAACAACAACATAATACATGCACAGTATGGTTTGCTGCTGCTGCTGCTGCTGAAAGGACATAGCTGAAGTCATAGACTTATGTGTTGCTATGCCCTACTCGAACTATGAAAACTGAATAAATACAACAGGAATTATAAATAAATCACAAAATAATATTCACAACTCATATAATTTTATAGACTGTTTACTATAGTGCTTGTGTTACTATTTCATGGGTTTAACAAAACGTCACCTTCAATTAACAATTCACAAATATGTAGAAAGTAATGACAACTTGATTGCTTTTTTAAATTGTGTTAAACTTGGAAGCTGAGTCAATTTATTTGGTAAATTGTTCCACGTTTTTATACCCTTGACGGTGATTGACAGCAGTCGGAGGGTGGTGTTTGTCTTTTTAACATAGAACAGTTTGCTTTGTCTTGTATCATGTATGTGGATAGCTGCGGTTGGTTCAAATAATGCTTGAACACGACCATTTAAAGAATGGTTGTTTGCTTTATAAAGTATGATCATAGTCTTGTATTTAACTAAATCATGAAATTTAAGCATGTTTGAGAGATGGAAAAATACAGATGTATGATCATGATAATTAAGATTATAAATAATCCGTATAGCTTTTTTCTGTAACATAAATAGTTTTCTAAGTCTAGATTGATAAGTATTTCCCCAGATCTCACAGCAATATGACATATGTGGTTCAACAAGTGAATTATATAATGTGTGTAACGCTTGACAATCAAGAACATGCCTAGTTTTATACAAAACTGCTACGTTTTTTGATACTTTTGATTCAACCATTTTTATGTGTTCTCTCCATGTTACGTTTTCGTCAATGGTTACTCCAAGGAATTTAGTATATGATACCTGCTCAATGTTTTTCCCATTCAAAACTATATTCACACCTGTTCTAGGTTGCTTTTTATTGTTGAACATTATAAAATGTGTTTTGTTCACATTAAGTGATAATTTGTTCGCTCGAAACCACAGGTCTAGTTTTTTTAGTTCGTTGTTAATAACAGTGCTTACTTCAGCTGTGTTACTAGCGGAATAAAAAATGTTTGTATCATCAGCAAACAAAATAATGTCAAGCAATTTTGAGACTTCACACATGTCATTTATGTACAGAATAAATAATAACGGGCCAAGGATTGAACCTTGCGGGACTCCACACTTGATTTCCTTTTGTTCTGAGTTACTGTTGTTATAGCATACATATTGTCTACGGTTGGTTAAGTAGCTTTTTATCCAGGCCAGAGCCAGACCCCTGATTCCGTAGCATTGCAGTTTACTTAGCAGTATGTTGTGGTCAACAGTGTCAAAGGCTTTTTTTAGGTCGATAAAGACCCCAATCGTGCTTTGGCATTTATCCATTGCGGATGTAATTTTTTCGACAAATTCTGTTAAAGCTAGTGAAGTTGAGTGATTACTTCTGAAGCCATACTGCCCATCTGTCAATATGTGTTGTGTTTCAATAAAAGACCTTAGCCTTTTGTTGAATATTTTTTCAAGTATTTTTGAAAATTGGGATAAGAGAGATATAGGTCTATAATTAGAAAACTGAAAACGATCTCCTGACTTAAATATAGGAATGACTTTTGCTAATTTCATATCATTTGGAAATGATCCGCTGATCAAAGATCTGTTAAAAATGTGGATTAGCGGTTGTACAATTTGCTTTATTACATGCTTAACTGTTTTCATGCTGATTTCATCAGGTCCGTATGAAGTTTTACTTTTGCATCCAGACACAATTTCGAGTACTTCTTGCTCAGTAACGGGGGACATATACATTGATTGTGATACAGTACGTTTTACAAAGTCGGTTGGCTTTGTTCCCGGGCAGGGTTCTATGAGGTTGGATAATTTAGTACCTATATCGACGAAGAAATTGTTAAAATGATTAGCTATTTCTTTATTTTCTAATACTACTATGTTATCGCCAACATGAAACTTTTTCAAATATGTGGTACCAGATTTTCTTTTACCTATTATGCTGTTAAGAGTTTTCCAAGTTGCCCTTATATTAGTCTTACAATCGTCGAGTTTTTTTCTGTAATATTTTTTCTTTTCTAGACGTAATAATTTTGTTAACTTATTTTTTTAATTTTTGTAGCGGATTTCTGTTAATTCTGTCCTATTTTTTAGAAACGCTAAGTACATGTTATTCTTCTTTATGCAAGCGTTTTTTAGCCCTCTTGATAACCAAGGTTTATCATTCTTTTTTGTCTCTCCTGAATACGTTGTAGTTTTTACAGGACAGGCATCGTTATAAGTATTATTTAGTATTTGCATAAAGCGCGAGAATGCTAAATCAGGGTTTGACTCGTTCATTACAGTGTCCCAGTTTGCATAATTTAAATCGTGCTTAAATTTGTTTAATGAGTCCTCATCTAACGTTCTGTTATATTTATATGTTGGATCATCGTTAATAACCGCATAAGTGCTGTTGTCACACAGGACGAAAATTGGCATATGGTCTGTAGCATCGCTTAAAACAATGCCGCACATTTTGTTTCTACACAGTTCAGAACAGAAAATGTTATCTATTATACTAGCAGTCGTGCTTGTTACTCGTGTGGGCCTGGTGATCAAGGGATATAATCCAGAGCTGAACATTTGATCAATGAAATATTTTGATTCAGCTTGCTCTTCGCAGTGCAATAGGTCTATATTGTAATCACCACATATATACACGATTTTGCTGGTGAGATTTCCCAGTATGAATGAGAGATTGTCATTAAATTTGCTGAAGCTGGTATTCGGTGCTCTATACATACAACCGACATTGATTTTTTCGTGTTTATTAATTTGTATCTCAATAAAGATGCTTTCAAAACAGTCATCAACAGCATACGATATATTCCTTAGACAAATATCAGAAGACTGGCAATTGTTAAGTACAGATTCACACACATATATGGCAACGCCGCCACCGTGTTTGTTTTTTCTGGAATTACAGTACAGTTTGTAACCCGAAAATACGACATCGTTACAGTTTACTTCACTTCCGTCCCAATTGTTTTCTTTAAGCCACGTTTCTGATATAGCAATTATATGAAATTTATACTCCATGCTTTGGATAGTATCTTTAATCTTGGGTAAGTTAGCTTTTAAACTCCGAGCATTAAAGTGTATTATACTCAGTTTGATTGGCTGGTTTTTGCCAACACTGCTAAAGTTTGTTGAAAATTGTGCTGGGGTGTAGTATTTACATTGCGTGGGCAAATCGTTATACAACAAACAATCAGTATCAATATCGTGTTCGTAACAGTGTTCATTATAATCAAACGGTGTATCATACGGAGGCGTTAACTCGTCATTTTGTTGTGTAGTTGACGCCATGGTTAAGTCATCACAAAAACGTTTGCCAGGATAGTCAACAGGTACTTGGTAGTTTAACCACGGTTTGCGACATCATGTCGCTCTCTTACCACCAGTTTGTCAAATGACAAATATGCGACTTTGCCCTCTTCCCTGGCCTTCATCATTTTTGGTAGCAGTTCTCTCCGCCTCGCCATGACCCTCTGCGAATAGTCCTCATTCACGTAGATGCCACGAGGCCGTTTCTTCTTCGCCGCCTGCAGTACCAGCTCGCGGTCCTTGAACGACTCGAATTTGACCACGATGGTCCGGGCTCTCGTCTTTCTTCTGTATCTGTACAGGCAGCCACAAGTCTTGGCCCACTCCTGATTGTGGCCAGTCGTCTTTCTTTTGTATCTGTACAGGCAGCCACAAGTCCCGGCCCACTCCCCATTGTGGCCAGTCATCTTTCTTTTGTATCTGTACAGGCAGTCACAAGTCCTGGCTCACTCCTGATTGTGGCCAGTCGTCTTTCTTTTGTATCTGTACAGGCAGTCACAAGTCCCGGCTCACTCCTGATTGTGGCCAGTCGTCTTTCTTTTGTATCTGTACAGGCAGTCACAAGTCCCGGCTCACTCCTGATTGTGGCCAGTCGTCTTTCTTTTGTATCTGTACAGGCAGTCACAAGTCCCGGCTCACTCCTGATTGTGGCCAGTCGTCTTTCTTTTGTATCTGTACAGGCAGTCACAAGTCCCGGCCCACTCCTGGTTGTGGCCAGTCGTCTTTCTTTTGTATCTGTACAGGCAGCCACAAGTCCCGGCCCACTCCTAGTTGTGGCCAGTCGTCTTTCTTTTGTATCTGTACAGGCAGCCACAAGTCCCGGCCCACTCCTAGTTGTGGCCAGTCGTCTTTCTTTTGTATCTGTACAGGCAGCCACAAGTCCTGTCCCACTCCTGATTGTGGCCAGTCGTCTTTCTTCTGTATCTGTACAGGCAGCCACAAGTCCTGGCCCACTCCTGATTGTGGCCAGTCGTCTTTCTTCTGTATCTGTACAGGCAGCCACAAGTCCTGGCCCACTCCTGATTGTGGCCAGTCGTCTTTCTTCTGTATCTGTACAGGCAGCCACAAGTCCTGGCCCACTCCTGATTGTGGCCAGTCGTCTTTCTTCTGTATCTGTGCAGGCAGCCACAAGTCCCGGCCCACTCCTGACTGTGGCCAGTCGTCTTTCTTCTGTTGATTCTTTTATTTGGTCATTAACTGTATTGTATTTAGTCTTTTCTGTTGATAATGAGTTGTCTTTTAGTAATCTTTTGGTCGTACGGAATTAACTTGTACATGTATTTGGAGCTTTATGTGGTTAACGACTAGATACTCTTGAGTGTCAATTGGAGTTTACTTTGTGATTGTGATGTGAGACGAAGATTGACTGAGTAACGTTTTGTAATAATTTAGTAGCTAAACTGTAATAAACGCATTTTTATTTTATAAACTTGTCTTACAGTGGTCTACCCTATTTAGGCTTAAGCTTGCCACCCGCGGCCTACACTGAGTGTATATTTTGCAAACTTTATAGCAACTTGATGCAGATGTTCTGTAATTATTGTGATTGTGCATGATGTTCTACAATAGTTGATAGTTTTTAGCAGTACTATATATATTGAATTGCTATTATCAGATATATGAGTATGTGAATAACATATATTGAATGCAATAATGATGTGTATGTATAATTGACAACTTGTATATTTTATCAACAATAATAATAATAATAAATAACTTCTTACGCGCCAATATCCTCAGACATTCCGAGCTCAGTGGTGCACCAAAACCAAAGGATTAAGCATTCTCGTACTCGTGTGATAGGCGAAAGTCGTCAACAAATGGATGGATGTGCTAAGAAGCTAGGGAGGATAGGCGATATTAAAAAGATAGGTTTTGAGGTGACGACGAAATGTAACAATATTTTCTGCTGATTTAACATTAACGGGAAGCGAATTCCATATAGTTGGCGCGGCAACTGAAAAAGCTCGAGTTCCAGCCTTTGTCTTAACTCTAGGAACAGATAGCAACTTCGAACTAGACGACCGAAGTTGTCTGGCTTGTCTAGCTGGTGTGAGCATTTAGTGTAAATAACTCGGTTGTTTGGATGAAAGGGCTTGGTAGGTAATTGTGCAGATCTTAAACATAATGCGATATCGCACGGGGAGCCAATGCAGTGATTTTAGAAGTGGCACTGAGCGGGAGAGATGTGTGTGTGTGTGTGTGTGTGTGTGTGTGTGTGTGTGTGTGTGTGTGTGTGTGTGTGTGTGGTGTGTGTGTGTGTGTGTGTGTGTGTGTGTGTGTGTGTGTGTGTGTGTGTGTGTGTGTGTGTGTGTGTGTGTGTGTGTGTGTGTGTGTGTGTGTGTGTGTGTGTGTGTGTGTGTGTGTGTGTGTGTGTGTGTGTGTGTATATATATATTCCACGATACAGAGGAAACATAACGAGGTATGCCGGTAGTAGGCCTAAACTAAAACATCCGGGTACCATTTAATGTATTGACACATACATTTTATAAGAAACTCATCCACTTTGCATACAAAATAGGTGGAATGTAGGTGGACCGAGATCGATGTGGGCCGAGATCAACATGGGCCGAGATCGACGGGCCGAGATCGACGTGGGCCGAGATCGCTCAGATCGACGGACTCCCGTTGGACTTGAGTGGCTGCTAGTTCGTTGACGGGGTTAGGTGTTGCACGGTAATTACCGTGAGTCATTAGTTATTGTTCGGACAGCCATTCGGGCTGGTTATTAATCTAGCTAGATGTGTAGTCAGATATACGTTTACGGTCACATATATAGCTTCCCTTCCGCACGAAGTAATTTTGTGTAATTCTGAACTAGGTCTAGGAAATGAGGGACGGACACGCGTTCGTCAACGACAACGTATGTCACGCGCTGCCTACGAGGCTACGTTCATTCAACTAATTGTGTATTTCGGTCTAGCCCCCTCCCACCCCTCAACCGGCACATGTATGCCATTGTTCTCCTATAGTCACTAACAGGTGTTGTTCATGCGTTATCTCCGTCGGTCCCTGTTTATCACCCGGGATACAACGACCGGGCCATGCAGTTTTAGAGTGCGTGGCCCGCGGCCAGTGACAGTGTGGGCAGTCCCTAGTCAGACTCCGAGTCCAGCATTTACCACCCGGACCCCTGCCCTTGGCCTCGGAGTTTGTTGTGTTCAGCTGAGCGCCGTCAGTGTATTACGTAATCGAAACATAAAACTCAGCCACTGCGACGTCTAGCTACCAATCGCAGCCAGTCACTATTTGTTTTATTCAGGGAATCGTTATAAACACGAAGGAGCGGAGACAACGGGAAAGCCATGGCGTCGACCAGTCGAACCGGACGACGCGTCGAACAAACGACGGCTTCTAATGGCGATGCAAACGACTCGGCGAAAAACAGCGAAGTTTCGAGAATACCTAAACGGCTGAGCACAAGTGCAAAGAGGTGTGTGTTCCCGTTTACACTGTTTATATATTGGCAGTGACATCCGTGTTTTAGAACTGACCGGACACGCATGAATCTCGTCAAGACTCAAATCAAAATGTGTACAGGCTACAGGCTGTAGCCGCTGTCGCAGTGTCGGTAACGGAATGTTGCACCGTCCACGACCAAGTAAATTAGCACTATGACAAATGTTATGTTGACAGTAATTACGCAACATATAATATGTATCAAGTTTGTGGAACATAACACAGTAATTTATATTTATCATCGATATGACAGTGACACTGCCAACGATACTGATTCTTCGTAGTCGCATCGCAGTGTTGGTGTCACCAGGCTAATTTGGACCTGGCTTCATTAGCATAATATAAGGAAAAATCACCTGTAAGTTATCGGAGTGTTAGCTGCAGTTCCATTACCAGTACAATTAATTTATATAATTCAAATTTTTACATGATAACATAAATTGTAATGTATAATATCATCAAAGAACACCATTTTTATTTTGTAGCAGAGCAATAACCTGATATTTGTCAAGGCAGGGATGGATCCAGAAAGCGAGTTTTTTTGGGGGGGGCACAAAAAGCTCTATTGATGGCTGAACCAAATGGTGTACTAGAAATAATTTAAGTTTCTCCGCTGGCTCGACCATTGGAAAGATGGGGGGGGGGGTGCAGTCAATAAATTTTCGCCACCACATCGGCGTAACGTCATCTTATTGTAACCTGAAAGTTCACCTTATTGTAACCTGAAGGTTCACCTTATTGTAACCTGAACGGGGGCACATTTCAAACAGAGGGAAGGGCACGGTCACGTAGGTCCATTCGTAAAGGTCTAGGGGGGACATGTACCCTATGCTAGGCCTTATAAAAATAATAATTTCTGGTTTCTCATCAGAACTTTGTTAGAAAAAAAAATGAGGTGTGTGGTTTTTATTTGTTGTATGTTGATGGAGATGATGTCACCAATGCATACTCTTCCCAATTCACCAGTTGCCAAACTGAGAATAATACCCTAGTTTGAGTCACCAAAAACATCTCGGGCTTGTACACATGGCAGCTGGTAACCATTACACAATATCTGTGTCTGGATCTGTGATTGCTGTTTAATAATTTATAGATCATGACCTATGAACTGCCATCATCGTCATTTAGAGGCAGTGTTTCCAGGCTCTGCTGGGTTCGCCTTTCTTCCAATTGCCCTCTTCCACTTGACACAGTCCCGTGCATCCCGATGGTCGATACCCATCAGATTCAAGTCTGCAGATACAGAGTTCTGCCAGGTCTTCCTTGGTCTGCCGACGGGGGCTGTCCCCTCCACCACTAAATTTGTACAGCCCTTCACCCAGTCCTCATCGTCCTTTTGCTCTACATGCCCATACCACTTCAGCTTCTTCTGATCACATCCCCCATCGCCTCCACTCCTACTCTTCTTCTAAGCATCTTTATTGAGATACAAATTAGTAAACACGAAAAAATCAATGTCAGTTGTATGTGTAGAGCACCGAATACCAGCATCAGCAAATTTAATGACAATCTCTCATTCATACTGGGAAATCTCACCAGCAAAAGCGTGTATATATGTGGTGATTACAATATAGACCTATTGCACTGTGAAGAGCAAGCTGAATCAAAATACTTCATTGATCAAATGTTCAGGTCTGGATTATATCCCTTGATCACCAGGCCCACACGAGTAACAAGCACGACTGCTAGTATAATAGATAACATTTTCTGTTCTGAACTGTGTAGAAACAAAATGTGCGGCATTGTTTTAAGCGATGCTACAGACCATATGCCAATTTTCGTCCTGTGTGACAACAGCACTTACGCGGTTATTAACGATGATCCAACATATCAATATAACAGAACGTTAGATGAGGACTCATTAAACAAATTTAAGCACGATTTAAATTATGCAAACTGGGACAGTGTAATGAACGAGTCAAACCCTGATTCAGCGTTCTCGCGCTTTATGCAGATACTAAGTAATACTTATAACGATGCCTGTCCTGTAAAAATTACAACGTATTCAGGAAAGACAAAAAAGAATGATAAACCTTGGTTATCAAGAGGGCTAAAAAACGCTTGTATAAAGAAGAATAACATGTACTTAGCGTTTCTAAAGAATAGGACAGAATTAACAGAAAGTTGCTACAAAAATAAGTTAACAAAATTATTACGTCTAGAAAAGAAAAATTATTACAGAAAAAACTAGACGATTGTAAGACTAATATAAGAGAAACTTGGAAAACTCTTAACAGCATAATAGGTAGAAGAAAATCTTATACCACATATTTGAACAAGTTTCATGTTGGTGAAAACCTAGTAGTATTAGAAAATAAAGAAATAGCTAATAATTTTAACAATTTCTTCGTCGACATAGGTACTAAATTATCCAACCTCATAGAACCCTGCCCAGGAACAAAGCCAACTGACTTTGTAAAACGTACTGTATCACAATCAATGTATATGTCCCCCGTTACTGAGCAAGAAGTACTCGAAATTGTGTCTGGGTGCAAGAGTAAAACTTCACACGGACACGATGAAATCAGCATGAAAACAGTTAAGCATGTAATAAAGCAAATTGTACAACCGCTAATCCACATTTTTAACAGATCTTTGGTCAGCGGATCATTTCCAAATGATATGAAATTAGCAAAAGTCATTCCTATATTTAAGTCAGGAGATCGTTTTCAATTTTCTAATTATAGACCTATATCTCTCTTATCCCAATTTTAAAAAATACTTGAAAAAATATTCAACAAAAGGCTAATGTCTTTCATTGAAACACAACACATATTGACAGATGGCCAGTATGGCTTCAGAAGTAATCACTCAACTTCACTAGCTTTAACAGAATTTGTCGAAAAGATTACTTCATGGATAAATGCCAAAGTACGATTGGGGTCTTTATCGACCTAAAAAAAGCCTTTGACACTGTTGACCACAACATACTGCTAAGTAAATTGCAATGCTATGGAATAAGGGGTCTGGCTCTGGACTGGATAAAAAGCTACTTAACGAACCGTAGACAATATGTATGCTATAACAACAGTAACTCAGAACAAAAGGAAATCAAGTGTGGAGTCCCGCAAGGTTCAATCCTTGGCCCGTTATTATTTATTCTGTACATAAATGACATGTGTGAAGTCTCAAAATTGCTTGACATTATTTTGTTTGCTGATGATACAAACATTTTATTCCGCTAGTAACACAGATGATGTAAGCACTGTTGTTAACAACGAACTAAAAAACTAGACCTGTGGTTCCGAGCGAACAAATTATCACTTAATGTGAACAAAACACATTTTATAATGTTTAATAATAAAAAACAACCTAGAACAGATGTGAATATAGTTTTGAATGGGACAAACATTGAGCAGGTATCATATACAAAATTCCTTGGAGTAACCATTGACGAAAACTTAACATGGAGAAAACACTAAAAAATGGTTGAATCAAAAGTATCAAAAAGCAGAGCAGTTTTGTATAAAACTAGGCATGTTCTTGATTGTCAAGCGTTGCACACATTACATAATTCACTTGTTGAACCACATATGTCATATTGCTGTGAGATCTGGGGAAATACTTATCAATCTAGACTCAGAAAACTATTTATGTTACAAAAAAAAGCTATACGGATTATTTATAACCTTAATTACCATGATTACCTGTATTTTTCCATCTCTCAAACATGCTTACATTTTATGATCTAGTTAAATACAAGACTATGTTCATACTTTATAAAGCACACAACCACTCTTTAAATGGTAGTGTTCAAGCATTATTTGAACCAACCGCAGCTATACACATACATGATACAAGACAAAGCAAACTGTTCTATGTTAAAAAGACAAACACCACCCTCAGACTGCTGTCAATCACCGTCAAGGGTATAAAAACGTGGAACAATTTACCAAATAAACTGACTCAGCTTCCAAGTTTAACACAATCTAAAAAAGCAATCAAGTTCTCATTACTTTCTACATATTTGTTAATTGAAGGTGACGTTTTGTAATAGTAACACAAGCACTAAAAAGTTTATATGTGAGTTGTGAATATTATTTTGTAATTTATATATAATTCGTGTTGTATTTATTTATTGTTTTTTTTTTAGTTCGAGAAGGGCAGCAACACATAAGTCTAAGACTTCAGCTATGTCCTTTCAGCAGCAGCAGCAGCAGCAAACCATAGTGTGCATGTATTATGTTGTTGTTGAATAAATGTTCGTTCATTCATTCAAGCTCTGCACTGGGCTGTCTGTCGCTGAATAATAATAAAATAATAATAATAATAAAGTCTTACATAGCGCTGTATCCAGTCCTTAGTTCTGTTCAAAACACTTTACAAAAAAGTTTGCAATAATATGTCACTCATTTAGGTAGTGAAAGCGATTTTAAAAAGGTGTGTCTTCAGTGTGTGTCACACTGTCAGACTGACTGTGGAAGATTGTTCCAAAGTACAGGAGCCGCTTTGGAGAACGCACGGTCTCCGAAAGACTTGAGGCATGTGACTGGTACTGTGAGCAGACCAGCAGAATTTGATCGGAATGATATGTCTATTTCACTGGCATATTTAAAGTTGTAAAAGTAAAGTAAAGGTAAGTTCTTATATATATAGCACAGTACCCAGTCTTTAGGACTGCTCAAAGCACTTTCACTTTGTTCCCTGGCAGACCTGTTCAATCGATCACCATCTCGACTTCTCTGGGAAGCATTCAGCCATGCTGCAATTAATGCATGAAGACTATCTGTACACAAATATCCACCACTGTCTATAGCCAGGTACTCAATCATACAGCTGAGTGAACTGTTCAAAGCAACATAGAGTGAATGAACTTGTCTATGGTTAGACATGGCAGCACAGAATTTGAACCTGGGTTCTCTTGATTAAGAGTCTGGTGCCCTAGCTACTGCACCACAGCACTCCACTTCACATATTTAATAGGGTTTCAACTGCATACTGAAATGTGGTTCGCATTTTTATGTAACTTTTTGCACCAATTTCATGGTATGCAAATGAGTGAATAGAGGGAAACATCTTATGAGGACGTGACTTTTCACTACAATGTTGGAAACTGATTAAATTAGTTCTGTCCCCGTGGGTTGCATATAATTTTGTCTTTTAACTGTGAGAAAGTGTGATAAAACCAGCAATAGCATTTTACAAACCCAATGTAATCATGTTGGTAATTTTTTTAATACATAAAATAATTGTGCTTTAGTATCTTTTAACATATTTCAGTTGTATTGTTGATCAGTGGAATTATAATGGTCACAGGTAACAACGGTAAGTGGAATTGACATTCAGTAAACATTCTATTTAACTTTCAAAGAGACCAGTTGACAGTCTATTTCCGATTAAAACCAAGTGAAATTGCTATTAAGATTTATATTCATGGCCAAGATATTGGGTAAAGTCCTGTCTTCTGCTTGATTTTAGTTTACTTTAACTGAATCTGCCTGTTGTGTTATAAAGATCATACTTATCATTAAAACGTATGACCTGACAAACCACATAAAACTCTTCTGTCACTGCTGCCTGTAGTTTAGTCGTGTTTGAATATAAAACAACAATTCACATCTGTACTATTGTGATATCATAATGCCAGAAAATTACTTGCCACTTGTTGGTAAAAAACCATCACTCTAGTACCCATTGAATGTCGCTAACAAAATGAATGATGCAAAGGAATTGATGTTTTTTAGGATACAAAAGGAGTTGACAGAAATTACACTTGAGCCACCGCCAAACTGCAGGTGAGTCGATGTATAGTTAAATTCAAACATACATTTTGTGTGAGGAGAAAACAGGTGAGTACTGTTGCCATTAGTGCAGACATTGCTCTGTAAAACAGGTCTCGTGTTGTTTGTGGAATGGCACTGTGTCTAACGCATATAAGTAAGATTATTTTGTTGCTTGCCAGTCGGATACCAAAATACTGCACATTGTTTTTTGGTGTATATGACACACTTGGACAATGAATGTACTTTCTAGGATCTAATTTCGAGAGTGCCTCTTCATTTTATACACTTACTACACTGTATTGCTGATATAGTGTATTTAAATCAAACATTAGGTATTTGAAATTTTAAGAGTGTATTTGTATTTGATCATGTGAATTTGTGTTTGACATTTTAATGGACATAGCATATTTGAAATAAGAAATACAATTTATTTGTAGTTGATCCATAACAACATAATTAATCTCTGCCAAGCATGTTGCCTTTAAAGGTGATAATTTGTGTGAATAAATGAAATATTTGTAAATTAGCACTTCTATTATTTGAAGCCCTTCGTAATGTTTACTCTCTCCTTACTTAGTCTACACATTTCAGACTTTTTTTAGTATGACAAAGCAGTTTAAATGTTGAATAATTAACACACTGTTAAGTTTACGCTATGTTCAAAAAGTAATTTGTGTAATATTTATCACTGAAGTTGTTTTAAATTGTAAGCCATTGACATTGACCTTGTGATAATGTTCAATATCTCCTGTTCAATGCTCTTCAACATACCTTGTGTCTGTCATCTACTTTCAGTGCGGGGCCCAAAGGTGACAACTTATACGAATGGGTGTCTACAATTCTTGGTCCCCCCGGATCTGTCTACGAGGGCGGTGTCTTCTTCCTTGATATACATTTCTCGGGGGAATACCCTTTTAAACCACCCAAGGTAAACATTTGCTTGAGACTGCCTAATGCATTCATATTCATGGGTCAAACGTTGCACCAACAAAATAGTCAATTTGTAAACAGCCACTATTGTTATGATGTTGAGTTGTTCCCTCTGTCTTGATCAAACTGGGACAAAGGCCAACTGATTCAGTAAAGTTCCTGCTAATAATTAACGTACAACCTTCCGGCAATTGAGATCGGCATCTTTGCCGCTATTGTCTGTGTCGACTTTATAGACGGTCAATCTCGGTGATCGCTGTTTCACTGTAGCCAAAGCCAGTCTGTGGAATCGTCTGTCGAACAGTGTCAGGACGGCAAACACACAACCGCAGTTCAAAACACTCCTGAAACACTTTCACTGGTGGTCAACCATAATTGGAGTAGTGTTTCTATGATATGATCATATGAACTTATTCATATTTTAGTTGTTTATTATTGTTTAACACATATAATATACATTTTAATTATTTACACAGGGGTATGTTAATTATGGACTGTTTTAATGAATATTTCATGATCAGTATTTTAGAATGATTATTTTGTTCTAGTTTTATACAATCATAAATATGAGTACACGCATGCAAAGCGCCTGAGAGCATCCTGATCGATCTGGTGCTATATAAATAAATTGTATTATTAACACATCTAATTATGTTTCAGGTGAGTTTTCGCACAAGGATCTACCACTGCAACGTAAACAGCCATGGAACGATTTGTCTGGACATTCTCAAGGACAACTGGAGTCCCGCACTGACCATATCGAAGGTCCTGCTCTCTATCTGTTCCCTCCTCACGGACTGTAACCCCCACGACCCCCTGGTGGGTAGCATCGCCCACCAGTTCCTCACGAGCAAGGAGGAACACGATCGGGTAGCAAGACTCTGGACAAAACGTTACGCCACGTGAGAACTCATGGCGCCACCTGTATCTCGCATTGTAAGAATGTTCGTTGTATTGTTATTATTTCACCTGGATGTTTTTGAAATAACAAATATGTCGGTATTTGTTCGGTATTGTTGTTCTGTTAACCCGGGGGTCCCTAATTTTCATAGCTCACAGTCCCCTAAATTATTTTTGTTGACGACCCCTTGGGTGATGTGGTGACCCCCAGGGGTTCTTGCTCCCCAGTTTGGGAACCCTTTTGTAAGGATATGTTTATATTAATTAACATAAATTCCAAGAGACTAGGATGATGTCATAAAAGACTGACACTGTTGCAAAATGGTGTTCTTAAGAATCAGCAGGAGACAGTTTTAAAACAAGGTTGTCTGTTCCGATACCTGGAATCAGCATGGGAAGTGATTATTAGCAGGAGACAGTTTTAAAACAAGGTTGTCTGTTCCCATACCTGGAATCAGCATGGGAAGTGATTACACTGTTTTAGTAGGAGACAGTTTAAAAACAAGGTTGTCTGTTCCGATACCTGGAATCAGCATGGGAAGTGATTATTAGCAGGAGACAGTTTTATAACAAGGTTGTCTGTTCCTATACCGGGAATCAGCCTGGGAAGTAACTGTTAGCAGGAAGTTGACTGAATTTGTTGTTTTGAATATTGGAACACTACAATTGCAATATTGCCAGTGTGTTTAGAATGGTAATCATTCATTTAAAATTTATTCAACCATTTCGCTATCAAAATGTTCAAATTGCACACATAGTTTAGAGCTAATTACTAAGTGGGTAAATGCAATTTGACAGGCAGCATACTTTAAAGATATTTATTGCAGTAAGAACATTAGAAATGAGGAACAGCCAGCCTTGGGTTAAATGAATTGTGTAATAGCGGGCTGAACCTATGACATAGTGTGTTTGCTCACTGAAGCAGTAAAACGGTGCCCAGGATGAACCACATGTGGAGATATTTTGTTTCATGTATTGTGATAACATGCGGTACACAGTGTAATAGTTGGATTGATTTTAAGGACATTGCAGTGGCAAATGTTTTGATTACTTTAGATTTTGTTTGTAGTAGAAGGACTTGAAATCAAGCCCCTTGTAACATAATTGTCTCTGGTGTACTGCCCGCTGCTGTGTCCAAACTGAAACTAGAAAGATGGTTTTGTGTTGTGGTAAGATTGTTGTCTATTAATGGATTTGTTTAATATTAAACAATAAAGTTCTATAAGTGCATTATTGTCTATTCATTTTGTTCAGTGGTTTTAAAGATTTATTTGTGTAATGAACTATTAGGTACTGTGATATTTACAGCACCATGGCATCATATGGATATGCCCATCACAAATGTACATAGTCATGCTTGCAGGCCAAAACAACCTGGTCTTACCACTAAGTTTGCCAAATTTTAGGCTTATATTAATAATAATATTTTTATTTAACACAATCAGTATATTCATAATATATATATAACTCCACAGTTGTTGTGAGGGTGCGCATGGGTTTAAAAACAAATGGTTTAATATTTAATTAAAAACGGTTAGAAGGTTAAAAGAGTGTAGCTGGTCGGGATTCTGGTCTTCTTCTTGGTGACAGTCGGTGGGTGGCATTTTCCGACATTGAATGGCGTCTGCCATTTCTGTTCCCTGTTTTCTCAGGTCTTCCTGGAGATCATCCGCATCAGACGGGATCTTGATCCATAATAGAGGATGGTGTCGTTGGCGAATAGTCGTAGTCTGGCCCTTACTCCATCTCCAAGATCGTTGATGTAGACCAGAAACAGAGATGGTCCCAGAACGGATTTTTGCGGTACCCCTGAGATAACGGAGCCAGTGTGCGAGCTTTATCCCTCTACTACTACCTGCTGCGTGCGGCCGGAGAGACGGTTCTCGATCCATGCGTTTGTTGCCTCTCTGATGCCGTAGTAGTCCAACTTCATGAGCAGTCTCTTGTGGGGCCCTTTATCAAAGGCCTTAGAGAAGTAAAGGAATATCGCATCCGTCTGTCCGTCCCTGTCCAGTTCCGCTGCAAAGTCTTCTACCGTGAGGATGAGTTGAGTTTCGCAGGAGCGTTTCTTGCGAAAGCCATACTGGGCATCAGTGATGATTTGGTTGTGTTCTAGGTGGCCTGTTATTTCAGATCTCACGATATGCTCCAGAAGCTTCCAGCCGACACAGGTCAAGGAGATGGGTCTATAGTTGCTAGCGTGGCCCATGTCTCCTTTCTTCAAAATGGGCTGGACTAGGGCATGTTTCCAGAATGCAGGGATCAGGCCTGTGGTTAGTGATGGCATGTTGCCTGTGTCCTCTGTGGTGAAAGCCGAGCAGTACTAGTAGTTCAAGATGTCTGCTTTCATCTTGCCGTCACTGAATGTGAGCCCATTCCTTTTGAGTGGGGATACTCCCGACGTGTCGTTTCTTCTGTTCTTGATTAACCGCCAGAGGTTGTTGGAAGTATCTTCCCCAATAAGGTGACTGACATACCGCTGGTAGCACTGCCTGTTGATACGTCGAGTTTCTTTCTTGATAGCCCTGTATCGCTCCCAGTCCACAATCTCCGTGGTTTTTGCCTTCTTCCAAGCCCTGTGCTTGCGGGGTGAGATCTTTTTCAGCTTGCCGTTGATCCAGGGTTGGTGTTTTTTTTTAGCGAAGTGGTCTTGGTAGGAACATGCTGTTCCATCATGGTGGTTAGGTGATTGTGTATGAGCTGCCAGAGCTTCTCGGCTGATGATTCCTGGTCTGTCTGGATGTCATTGCTAAATGCAGCTGTCTTCTCCCTGATCGAGGCGAAATCTGCTTTCTTCCAGATGCTGGCTACTGGCTTCGCTCTCGATGCTTTGATGCAGCTATCGGCTAGTACGATATCATAATCACTTAGACTTGGGATAGTGGTGGTTCTGTTTACCAGGTTTGGTCTATTGGTCAGGAAGATATCAATCAGCGCATCGTCTCTGGTTGGTTTGTCATTCATTTGGTGGAGTCCCAGGTCATTCGTTTTGTCCAGGAAAGCTTGGCTGATCCTCTGGGGGTAGATGTGCCCTGTCACTGCCTGGTCTTTCCAGTTGATGTCCGGCAGGTTGAAATCACCGCCTATCCAAAGAACTCCATCTGTTGTGATGGTATCGAGGGTCTTGAGGATTTCCTCCATCTGGTAGTCTGTCGTAGTTGAAGGAGTTCTATAGATTGATCCAGCAATGATGGGTTCATGTCTTCTTGAAGTCTGTATTTTTACCAGTACTGCATCTGCCGATGTTCCATGCTGCAGCTGGTGTGAGATCAGGTTTGATTTGACAGCGATGAGAACACCTCCATATCCATCCCCGCTATCCTTGCGGTAGACGTGTGTGGGCGGAAATATCTCGGCACTGTTTATTTGTTTGTTTAGCCACGTCTCTAAACCAAAGACAATGTCTGGGTTTGCTTCTATAAGAAGGTGCAAAATTTCAGCCTTCTTAGGCCTCATGCTTTGAAAGTGAATCACCAGGCTGTGGAGAGAGGAGGCCTCTTTCACAGGTGATGGTGTGATGGACGGTTCACTGCTTGTTGAAGTTGAGTCAAAGGAACTGAAGTCAGGTGTCCAAGTGTAGAGGTTAGGGGCGGGATGCCATTGTAGATGAGACTCTGTTGCATGTGGGAACTATACTGGGAAGTATGTGGGCTGTTGGGGTAACAGTGGGGGGAGAAAGATAATGCTCTTGAGATGTCTTCAAGGGAGGGGTGATCTGTATAATGATGCCGAGTGTCATGTGTGTTTTCAATACCACTAGAGGTGGTTCCAGGGGTTGCCACAAACAGTGCACTGGAAAGGTTGGGCAAGCCGCAGGCACAACATATCCAGGGCGTGCTTGATGTGTGAGCAAAGTACACTGTACCGCTCATGTTGATGCATTTAGTGTGGAACCAGGATTCACAGTTGTCACCACTATGCCATGACCTCCCACTTTCACTGCTTTGCCACATTCACCACACGGGGACTTAACTGCACGAGGGCCTGGGTTGTCTTCAATGTCGTGGACAAGCAGAAGTAGGAGGAGAAGGCCGGTATGCCAGGAAATAAACGAGGGCATAGTTACCGTTCACTGGTCGGGTACGCAGCTGGTCGAGCTTTAATGGTGATTGGCAGTCGGAATTGTTGTTTTTAGCTGGGAGACCAAGTTATACAGGCTGCAGTTTAAACTATTATCATTAGTAAGTATAGTATTAGTATGGGTGGATGAATTTCAAGACGATTGTGCGGTGCAATTGAAAATGTAGGCTTTTTAAAAGATGGACGATCTCCGAATGCAACTTTAATATAATTCTATATAGATAAAGCATTTTAGCCACTGTAAAATGATCCAGAACAATACATAAGAAATGTTTCGGCATGAAACATATATGAATGATCAGCAGAAAATCGGAGAGTACTCATCCTCGCAAGCCAGGGGCCTCTTTCATGAAGTGTACTTAAAGGTACGCAATTACTTAACGTCACATGTTTGCGTAAACTCCTGTTCGTTTATATTAAAAAACGTAATTTACTAAGACAGTCATCTTGGCGTTAAGAACGTTCTACAGCCGCTTCATGAAACCGGTATGACTAAACTGTGTAACTCCTGGGTGAAATACAGACTCAACATTTTTAATAATGCACACACAAACCATATATATATACCATCACCGGCCAAACTATCTACCAACACATTATATTACATGGTCGTGCGTGGTCGTTCGTCAACTTCGTGGTCGTGCGTCTTTTAGTAAAACCCCATGAAACCGGCCCCGGGGGTGTGACATACGTACACTACCCCTGGCAGATCTCCTATGCGTTGTATGGAAGTTAGCTGAATCAAACTTATAATTGAATTCGCCGAACCACCCGTGGGAACAGTGCAGACACCTGTCCGAATCGCGCCCAATTTCCAGGAATCCCAATGTAATTACCCATTCGGCTATTCTCGAGAGCCGCTGAGCGATATTGTGTATTCAAATAATTACGTCTACTGCCCAAATAGTTCATAATGACCACCCAGAAAACCAGTGGAATTTTCCGGCAAGCGATAATATTGGCTAGCTTATCTTCAGTTTCAGCAAGTGATCTGCCAGAGACCACTGATGCTGTAATCAGCAGCGCCCCCTGGCGCGCTAGAACGTGAGTACTTATATGTAATGCTTCACATAAAATCTTATGTTTTTGTTTGTTCAACAAATCAGAAAGTTTTCTGTGCAAATTTTATTTCCAGCCAACCACCCAAATAAGGCCCCCCTGTAAAGAAACCCAGAGTGCATTTTAATAATATGCGCTGCATTTGGGCTATCCTAAATAAAGATAATAGTATTGTATTATTATAATTTTAAAGGATTTTTGGGCTTTATTATGGTAGGGTCTTTCCTTGGGTTGTGCCCCCAGATTTTATTGACAATCATGTTCGGCTGAGATTATAATACTTTTAGCCAAATATGAAGAAAAAGTAATATAAAGTGACTAAATGTCACTATACTTTTGGATTTACAAGTAGTGGTATCAATTAAAACACCAAGGCGTTTGTAGAGGAAACATTCTTAGTATTAGTTGGAATCAACCGATAGAGTAATAGTAGTTTATGACAGAAACGGGGCTACAAGGGTTAAAATGCCACGTGGCTCCACCTAGTGATTTTGCGTAGGTGTAAACAACCGAGAAGTACTCGTCGCAAAATTTGGATGTTACTTCATTTACGAAACTGTCAGTAGTGTGTGTTTGCTTTGGTTACCAACAATGTTAAAAGCTATTATATTAATCGGAGGACCCTCGAAGGGTATGTAGAATTGTTATTTTGATCAGATAACTTACGAATAGGAAAATGACGTGGCAAATGATGAAGTCTTGTATAAGTACCATATTATCGCCAGGCAACCTCACCATCCCTTTAGTTTGAAGTTAGCTAAAACCTGATCGAATATAAGCTCAACTCTTCTGTAGATCATCCTGACATATTCAGAGCAATACAAGTTGTACAAGCTCTCATGATAAATTTGTTTTGAAACATGGACGGAGGATGTGGCATTACGATCCGGTAACACTAACAGAGACTGAGTCAGAGGGGTTATGGTGAATTCGGCCCACATCGCTTGGTGAATTCGGCGTCCGAGCACGATGTCAATTTTTCTTTGGTGAATTCGGCCCACAACATTGGTCCTTGTATATATAACATATATCCATTGGATATTACTCAGAAAATCAAGCGTAAAACGGTGATTTAATATGCGTTTTATTATGAACAACATTTTCAGTAACTGACATGTTCCGTATGAAATATACATTTTGTGTGCGGTGTGACCAATTGCTGTACATTTTGCATGCTAAAAAGAGTGATTTCTAGGTAGGCCCGGATACTAGAAAAGTGTCCAATTTACTCAATGTTTTTGTGAGTTGGAAATGCCAGTTCGTAATGGAGCAACCAATACTAGTTTAGCATCGAGGGTTTTTCTGTTGGGACAACCTAAGAGTCTGTCAGGGATATGTTATTTATATTTAAACTGGCGGTGTGGTGGTCGAGCAGTTAGAATGCTAGACTGTCGATCAGAGGAACTGGGTTTCAAGTCCTGGTGTTAATGGTTTGGTCAGTGGTTTAGCAAAGCATTTAAATAACCAAGCATAGTCACCCACGAAACGCCCTCTGTTATTAAGGTGTGACATAATTATATTGTATACGCTACCAGTTCAAAATCAAAATGGTGTATCATTGAATGACTCTGGTTATTTAAATGCTAGTGTCAGGCACCTTGCTTTGATCTTTCGAAAGAGACACTTTTTAAGCTATTGGACCTTCTATCTGGGCTCTGTGCTGTGTGAAAAATGGAAAAAACTGTAGTGGACCCACCCCACTGAATTGAGATCTCATTCTAAATACCAACAGTGATCTTTAGAATGTTGAAGTTGGTTGGTCAATTGGAAGAAGAAGAACTGAAAAATCAGCACATGGAATGGATGAGCTGTCTGCGGTGTATCTCCAATTTTTGTATTAATTATTAAAATACAAACTAACTTTTACAAAGCCAGTTTAACAAAGGCAAAGAAAGGTCAAAGCAAATATGTTACATAAATTATATTATATTTGTTCTGTTATAACCCTTCATTGCTCTCCTTTGACAGTGGTCCATTGAAACTGCATGCAGGATAATCCTTTCTTCTCATTTAGGTACCCGATTTCGGCCACTTTCCCTCGACACTCCAAAACCGTTATTCCCTGTCGCTGGTTTCCCGATGATATACCATCACATTGAGGCTGCAAGTCAGGTGAGGTGGACAAATTTGTAGGTGGATATCATTGTCATTCAGATAAATTGTGTTGCCTTATTTACCGTTGACGTGTCATAAACAATTGGATCTCTAAGTTGGACAAGGTTTTAATTACATGTATAATCAATTTGGTTTTGGAATGCAGATACAATCCTTATAAGAGGTTAGGTGTCACTAGTAGCAATAGATCAATTAAAAACAATTTGGCGAGCAGTTTACAGTGAAACCTGCCTTGGAGGACAACTATACATCATGAAAACCTGTCTACGATTAACACTTAAAAAAAACCAGAATGACTAGTTTGTATTGTCTACTGCTTGTCCATAGTGGTAATCTGGCCTTAGTGGACAATTGGACATATTGTGGAGTCCCGACAAAGTCCAATGGGAAAGGGTCTAACTGAATCTACAACATATTGTTTCTATTAGGAACGTTACATTTGATAAATGGTAATATACGAGGAACTAACATCATACAGTACCTTTAAAAGGAGGCAGTATGTTCCTAGTTTTTATTTATTAATATAATGTTCTTAAGACTATTAACTATGTTAATGGTATACAGCCCACCAAGTTGTGTTTAGTAAGCCCACAACGATGTTCACAATTTAGAAGATACGCCCCCAGAGATTAAAAAATTGTAAACAAAACATCCAGTTTCAAAACAAGATTTATTGGCAATAATGCCGAGGTTGGTTGAGTTAACCGCAATACCCGTTGATGTTCAACAATTTCCCATTTTTGCTCGTTCAACGTGGCAGACTTCCTGTTACAAATTATTACGTGGCTAATTCAGGGTAGAGGTACCTACTGCCTCCCTTTAAGTGTGACCTACAATTAAGCTGACTTTGTGTTTATAAAATTTAAACTATACTCTATCATAAATTGTGTGATGTTTTCAGGTGCCTGGAATGAAGGAGATTCTGCTGATTGGTTCCTACCAGCACAATGACCAACTGAATCGCTTCTTTTCAGCTGTGCAGCAGGAGTTCAAGATCCTCATAAGGTATCCTTATGCATGGCATCACACACACATACATTTTAGTCACTTTTCACTGCATGTCATGGGAAGCATTTATCCTCCCTTTCTATTTCTACTGACTATTTGTTTCATTTACTCAACCCTTGACTGAGACGATAGTTGAGGTTGACCCTTCTGGGTATGTACATAACCCAAACCAAATAATCTGTATACCTGCTAACTTTTGCATTTCAAAATCCAGGAGAATTTCAGGCTCACCTAAAACCTACAACCACACCTCCCCCTGGGGACATCCAACTTCACCCCTCAGATGCTCGCCAATAACCTTCCACTGCAGCCCATTTGTGACCCCAAACTGCACCCCCTTTGAGGGTCACCAAAATCGTACTGCACTTAAAAACCTACGATTTTGGAGATTTTCTTAGTTTCTGTGAAAATGGAAGTTTCATTACACAGGCCTTGACATTAAGTTTTTTATTCACTGGCCCAGGGGCCAGTAGATTTGAAATGTTACTGGCCCATTCAAAATAGTTACTGGTCCAAGTTTTGTATAAAAAAGTTGTTATCGAGGTGCATGTATCTTCACAATAAATCCACAAAGGTAGGCTTGGAGCGACGGCATGCTGACTTTTCTGATGTTCTTATTTGTGCAAATCGCTTACAAAATTATAGTGACTATAAGAAGTCAACGCAAAATAAAGTTACATGATGATTTTTAATCATTGTATCATTCTGCAGTCTGCTATTAATGTAAAACCTGAGACGTCACTGTACTCACCGATGTATTTTCAGCTTGGGGCTTGAAACTTTAGCTGGCATCCTCAGCACACCAAAAGCATTTCTTGATTTTGGCTCTGCTTGAGGCTCAGTACTAAGGGCGGTATTGCCAGGATCAGGTATACAGCCTGTACATGATAAATGTGCATCTGAATGCTGATACCATGTGTATCAAGTTATCATTATGACTGGCGATGACCAATGCTGATGTAAACAATGCGGCGGTGTGCAACACTGTGAACACTGTCCAGAGTCCTTGCTCTCGTTTCACCTGAGGCACAGCTATATTACAAAATCCACTGCTGCAGCAATGGTCTTTAGAAATGCTATCAAATGTTTGACAGTATAACAAATTTCCTTGATGTCTTTCCATTATGGAATATCATATGCACTAGCGTTTTATCATGCAGACGACAGTTGAGATTGCCTGCCATCTGTAGTCAACACGTAACAAGACCAAGACCCCCGCCATTCACTAATTTGTAATTACGCAGACGGATACAAATGAGTTTGACATTGCATACATGTCATCGTATATGCATGGCTGAGTTTTAGTTGCCGTTGTTTAATTAGTTATAACAAAAATGTAACAAAATAAGCATTTATTGAAATATCAAATAAAGAGACTGGGGTTGTCCCATTTTTCTACCTAGGGTCGGATTACCAGAAACACGATGGATTGAAACTAGTCACCCGTCGGGCCAGTAAAATATGAAAACTGGTTGCCCAAATTGGCCTGATAGCTTCAAAAAGACGCCGGGCCAGCACTCCAGTGTTAAAGGAAATAAAAACAACGCATTAGCTCAAATCCGTTTTCCATGTGTACACAAAGTTTAGCATTGTATGTAACATTCAAGAACATTAAAAAATACAGGAAAATACATTTGTAGCATAAATTCGATTTTAAACCCGTCTGTGTAACAATTCCTGCGAAAATATAAATTTTATGAGCTAGGCGATCACGTGGTATCGCAACGTTACATATGACCCACACTCGCAGTCGGCTGCCCTAGAGCATGTTTACAAGAATAGTTTTTGGGTCGAAACGAGCGTTAGAATGAGTTATTGTGCAATATTCCGATGTAATACAAACACTGGTCATCATAGAGGAACAAGCAGTTATCTTACGGGTCGACATTAATCCAATTTTATTCAAAACAATGAATACAAATGAGTCTACAAGTCGACTAGGTATCACCGAGCTTGGGCTCGTTCTCAGAATAATTATATTGAGTGCAACCAATGGGAGATAATCTACACCAGTAAACATACATAGCAAACATATATCGTATCAAGCTACAGAAAGTAACATGTATAATCTCATAATATCACTAGAATATCGATGTATGAAGGAGAAGTTGTACAATTTATCATAACAACTTAAATCAGCCAGCGAATTTCTGTCGGTTCTGCTAGCTCAGTTGGTAAATGCGTTGGTTCCTAGGCATTTATTTTGCAATCAGGCGACGCTGGTTCAATCCCGACACCAAACCATTGATTTTCTTTACACTTTTTTTGGTTTATGTTTACACAAAGTAACATAAACCAAATAATTGTTATACTCTGATGCACTGTTTTTAAATATTTTTGTAGTAATTTATTCGCCACAAAATTGAAAATATGGTAATTATATATAATGATGTTTCCAAATTTTATTTATCCAGACAAATCACCATTTGTTTTCACATATATATATAATTACAATATATTACCGTACAATATATATATACAATTAATAAATTATATATCCATTACATTTTATTTGTTTGTATGGTTATTGGTGTAGATTATCTCCCGTTGGTTGCATCCAATATAATTATTCTAAAAACGAGCCCAAGCTCGACAAAACCTAATCGACTTTTAGGCCCATTCTCATTCATTGTTTTGGAAAAAATTGGATTCATGTGGAACCGTAAGATAACTGCTTGTTCCTCTATGATGACTAGTGTTTGTATTACATCGGAATATCGCATAATAACTCATTTTGACGCTCGTTTCAACCCGAAATCTATCCTTGTAAACATGCTCTGAATGCATGAAAAGGGTCGGCCTGATGCGAGTATGAGTCATATGTGACGTCACATCTCGGCATCCCGAAAAGTGCGCCAAAAATATGCATATTCGAAAATGTCCGGCTGCACAGCACAAAATGTGGAATTTCTAATTCATTGAATTTTTTTTTTTTTTTTGGCTTGGTGGACATGGAAATAGATAGCAGGATGTAATATTATATGAATTCAAGCAATAAATGTTTTTATTCCCTTTAATGTTGAGGCATGCTACACCTGTCAATATGCCAGTTACTGTAAAACTTTCATAAAGCATTCATATGTATGAACCTTCGTATGAAGGAACTTAACATAGTTACGTTCAATTGTTCGCAATGCTCTGTATTTCTTCTACGATTGTTGTAAATCACATTATCTACATAAAATATCCCGGTAAGATCTTTCTTTGTATGGTACAAACACTTCATGAATCTGACCTGTGTTTGCCGGACTCTCTTTCTTTGTTATTCATCATGTTCGATGATGACATCAATGTAGAGGGCCCTTGTGTTTTGCTCTTTGGTGAGATGTCAGTCCTATCTGTGCAACAAAGACTCTGCCACAGTCTACATAGAAGTCGGTAAGTTTAGAAGCATTCAGAAGGCCATGCCAATAATCATGTTGATTTTTTGCCAAACTAAGCTGACATTTGTAGGGTAGTTGCTACACCGTTGTACAGTTTTCATATGCCCATATATTATGGTAGCTGGCAAATGGGACCCTCATTATTGCCCATGTTGTAAGTAACTATATAACTGTAAATAACTACTGTTGTGTTGTTTTAATGCATCACCAATTGGTAGATCAGAATCCAATGGTCAAAGGATGCGAGTGGACATAGACAGAGTTGAGTGGACATCAGTGCCTTGTAGGAGGTACCCTTACTGCGGTTAAAGTTGAATTTGTCTGTTGTAGGTACCTGCAGGAGTACACAGCCCTGGGCACCGCGGGAGGCATGTATCACTTCCGTGACCAGATCCTCAGTGGCAGTCCAGAAGCCTTCTTCGTCATGAATTGTGATGTCTGTGGAGAATTCCCCTTGAAGGAGATGTTGGACGTCCACCAACAAAGGAAATCTGGTGCACATTTCACCATGCTGGGAACAGAGGTAGGTTGGAGTTCTATCAACAGAAGGGATCGGGTGCACATTTCACCATGTTGAGGACATAGGTAGGTTGGTGTTCTATCAACAGAAGGGATCTGTTGCACATTTCACCATGCTGGGAACAGGGGTAGGTTGGAGTTCTATCAACAGAAGGGATCTAGTGCACATTTCATCATGCTGGGAACAGAGATAGGTTGGAGTTCTATCAACAGAAGGGATCTAGTGCACATTTCACCATGCTGGGAACAGAGATAGGTTGGAGTTCTATCAACAGAAGGGATCTGGTGCACATTTCACCATGCTGGGAACAGAGATAGGTTGGAGTTCTATCAACAGAAGGGATCTAGTGCACATTTCACCATGCTGGGAACAGAGGTAGGTTGGAGTTCTATCAACAGAAGGGATCTAGTGCACATTTCACCATGCTGGGAACAGAGATAGGTTGGAGTTCTATCAACAGAAGGGATCTGGTGCACATTTCACCATGCTGGGAACAGAGATAGGTTGGAGTTCTATCAACAGAAGGGATCTGGTGCACATTTCACCATGCTGGGAACAGAGATAGGTTGGAGTTCTATCAACAGAAGGGATCTAGTGCACATTTCACCATGCTGGGAACAGAGGTAGGTTGGAGTTCTATCAACAGAAGGGATCTGGTGCACATTTCACCATGCTGGGAACAGAGATAGGTTGGAGTTCTATCAACAGAAGGGATCTAGTGCACATTTCATCATGCTGGGAACAGAGATAGGTTGGAGTTCTATCAACAGAAGGGATCTAGTGCACATTTCACCATGCTGGGAACAGAGGTAGGTTGGAGTTCTATCAACAGAAGGGATCTGGTGCACATTTCACCATGCTGGGAACAGAGATAGGTTGGAGTTCTATCAACAGAAGGGATCTAGTGCACATTTCATCATGCTGGGAACAGAGATAGGTTGGAGTTCTATCAACAGAAGGGATCTAGTGCACATTTCACCATGCTGGGAACAGAGATAGGTTGGAGTTCTATCAACAGAAGGGATCTGGTGCACATTTCACCATGCTGGGAACAGAGGTAGGTTGGAGTTCTATCAACAGAAGGGATCTGGTGCACATTTCACCATGCTGGGAACAGAGATAGGTTGGAGTTCTATCAACAGAAGGGATCTAGTGCACATTTCACCATGCTGGGAACAGAGGTAGGTTGGAGTTCTATCAACAGAAGGGATCTGGTGCACATTTCACCATGCTGGGAACAGAGATAGGTTGGAGTTCTATCAACAGAAGGGATCTAGTGCACATTTCACCATGCTGGGAACAGAGATAGGTTGGAGTTCTATCAACAGAAGGGATCTAGTGCACATTTCACCATGCTGGGAACAGAGGTAGGTTGGAGTTCTATCAACAGAAGGGATCTGGTGCACATTTCACCATGCTGGGAACAGAGATAGGTTGGAGTTCTATCAACAGAAGGGATCTAGTGCACATTTCATCATGCTGGGAACAGAGATAGGTTGGAGTTCTATCAACAGAAGGGATCTAGTGCACATTTCACCATGCTGGGAACAGAGATAGGTTGGAGTTCTATCAACAGAAGGGATCTGGTGCACATTTCACCATGCTGGGAACAGAGGTAGGTTGGAGTTCTATCAACAGAAGGGATCTGGTGCACATTTCACCATGCTGGGAACAGAGGTAGGTTGGAGTTCTATCAACAGAAGGTATCTGGTGCACATTTCACCATGCTGGGAACAGAGATAGGTTGGAGTTCTATCAACAGAAGGGATCTGGTGCACATTTCACCATGCTGGGAACAGAGGTAGGTTGGAGTTCTATCAACAGAAGGGATCTGGTGCACATTTCACCATGCTGGGAACAGAGGTAGGTTGGAGTTCTATCAACAGAAGGGATCTAGTGCACATTTCATCATGCTGGGAACAGAGATAGGTTGGAGTTCTATCAACAGAAGGGATCTAGTGCACATTTCATCATGCTGGGAACAGAGATAGGTTGGAGTTCTATCAACAGAAGGGATCTAGTGCACATTTCACCATGCTGGGAACAGAGATAGGTTGGAGTTCTATCAACAGAAGGGATCTAGTGCACATTTCATCATGCTGGGAACAGAGATAGGTTGGAGTTCTATCAACAGAAGGGATCTAGTGCACATTTCACCATGCTGGGAACAGAGGTAGGTTGGAGTTCTATCAACAGAAGGGATCTAGTGCACATTTCATCATGCTGGGAACAGAGGTAGGTTGGAGTTCTATCAACAGAAGGGATCTGGTGCACATTTCACCATGCTGGGAACAGAGGTAGGTTGGAGTTCTATCAACAGAAGGGATCTAGTGCACATTTCACCATGCTGGGAACAGAGATAGGTTGGAGTTCTATCAACAGAAGGGATCTAGTGCACATTTCATCATGCTGGGAACAGAGGTAGGTTGGAGTTCTATCAACAGAAGGGATCTGGTGCACATTTCACCATGCTGGGAACAGGGGTAGGTTGGAGTTCTATCAACAGAAGGGATCTGGTGCACATTTCACCATGCTGGGAACAGGGGTAGGTTGGAGTTCTATCAACAGAAGGGATCTGGTGCACATTTCACCATGCTGGGAACAGCGGTAGGTTGGAGTTCTATCAACAGAAGGGATCTGTTGCACATTTCACCATGCTGGGAACAGGGGTAGGTTGGAGTTCTATCAACAGAAGGGATCTAGTGCACATTTCATCATGCTGGGAACAGCGGTAGGTTGGAGTTCTATCAACAGAAGGGATCTAGTGCACATTTCATCATGCTGGGAACAGAGGTAGGTTGGAGTTCTATCAACAGAAGGGATCTGGTGCACATTTCACCATGCTGGGAACAGAGGTAGGTTGGAGTTCTATCAACAGAAGGTTCTAGTGCACATTTCATCATGCTGGGAACAGCGGTAGGTTGGAGTTCTATCAACAGAAGGGATCTGGTGCACATTTCACCATGCTGGGAACAGGGGTAGGTTGGATTTCTATCAACAGAAGGGATCTGTTGCACATTTCACCATGCTGGGAACAGGGGTAGGTTGGAGTTCTATCAACAGAAGGGATCTGGTGCACATTTCACCATGCTGGGAACAGGGGTAGGTTGGAGTTCTATGAACAGAAGGGATCTGGTGCACATTTCACCATACTAGGAACAGGGGTAGGTTGGAGTTCTATCAAAAGAAAGGATCTGGTGCACATTTCTCCATGTTGGGGACAGAGGTAGGTTGGAGTTCTATCAACAGAAGGGATCTAGTGCACATTTCATCATGCTGGGAACAGAGATAGGTTGGAGTTCTATCAACAGAAGGGATCTAGTGCACATTTCACCATGCTGGGAACAGAGATAGGTTGGAGTTCTATCAACAGAAGGGATCTAGTGCACATTTCATCATGCTGGGAACAGAGATAGGTTGGAGTTCTATCAACAGAAGGGATCTAGTGCACATTTCACCATGCTGGGAACAGAGGTAGGTTGGAGTTCTATCAACAGAAGGGATCTAGTGCACATTTCATCATGCTGGGAACAGAGGTAGGTTGGAGTTCTATCAACAGAAGGGATCTGGTGCACATTTCACCATGCTGGGAACAGAGGTAGGTTGGAGTTCTATCAACAGAAGGGATCTAGTGCACATTTCACCATGCTGGGAACAGAGATAGGTTGGAGTTCTATCAACAGAAGGGATCTAGTGCACATTTCATCATGCTGGGAACAGAGGTAGGTTGGAGTTCTATCAACAGAAGGGATCTGGTGCACATTTCACCATGCTGGGAACAGGGGTAGGTTGGAGTTCTATCAACAGAAGGGATCTGGTGCACATTTCACCATGCTGGGAACAGGGGTAGGTTGGAGTTCTATCAACAGAAGGGATCTGGTGCACATTTCACCATGCTGGGAACAGCGGTAGGTTGGAGTTCTATCAACAGAAGGGATCTGTTGCACATTTCACCATGCTGGGAACAGGGGTAGGTTGGAGTTCTATCAACAGAAGGGATCTAGTGCACATTTCATCATGCTGGGAACAGCGGTAGGTTGGAGTTCTATCAACAGAAGGGATCTAGTGCACATTTCATCATGCTGGGAACAGAGGTAGGTTGGAGTTCTATCAACAGAAGGGATCTGGTGCACATTTCACCATGCTGGGAACAGAGGTAGGTTGGAGTTCTATCAACAGAAGGTTCTAGTGCACATTTCATCATGCTGGGAACAGCGGTAGGTTGGAGTTCTATCAACAGAAGGGATCTGGTGCACATTTCACCATGCTGGGAACAGGGGTAGGTTGGATTTCTATCAACAGAAGGGATCTGTTGCACATTTCACCATGCTGGGAACAGGGGTAGGTTGGAGTTCTATCAACAGAAGGGATCTGGTGCACATTTCACCATGCTGGGAACAGGGGTAGGTTGGAGTTCTATGAACAGAAGGGATCTGGTGCACATTTCACCATACTAGGAACAGGGGTAGGTTGGAGTTCTATCAAAAGAAAGGATCTGGTGCACATTTCTCCATGTTGGGGACAGAGGTAGGTTGGAGTTCTATCAACAGAAGGGATCTGGTGCACATTTCACCATGCTGGAAACAGGGGTAGGTTGGAGTTCTATCAACAGAAGGGATCTGGTGCACATTTCTCGATGTTGGTGACAGAGGTAGGTTGGAGTTCTATCAACAGAAGGGATCTGGTGCACATTTCTCGATGTTGGTGACAGAGGTAGGTTGGTGTTCTATCAACAGAAGGGATCTGGTGCACATTTCACCATGCTGGGAACAGAGGTAAGTTGGAGTTCTATCAACAGAAGGGATCTGGAGCACATTTCACCATGTTGAGGACATAGGTAGGTTGGAGTTCTATCAACAGAATGGATCTGGTGCATATTTCACCATGTTGAGGACAGAGGTAGGTTGAAGTTGCAGCACTCCTGTACTTGTGCAATAACAAGATTTATGATACTCTTGTTATCTTCTTCCTCAGACACCTTGCAAGGTGGGGACACACCCTTGCAGGGTGGGGACACACCCTTGCAGGGTGGGGACACACCCTTGCAAGGTGGGGACACACCCTTGCAAGGTGGGGACACACCCTAGCAAGGTGGGGACACACCCTTGCAGGGTCGGGACACACCCTTGCAAGGTGGGGACACATCACTTAGTTGGTAGCTTCTGCTTTGTTTGATAATGCTCTCCACCTCGTCCAGTCTCAGCTCTTGTTGTGGTGACATAAAGCACCATTACATATTTCTGTGATTGTGACCAATGCTGTTATATCCTCTGTGTTTGTGATGAGTCTTGTCATGTTGTGTCTTATTGTTTCAGGCGACCAGACAACAGTCTCTCAACTACGGCTGCATAGTGGAGATCAAAGACACAAACGAGGTGGGCAATAGAATGTCATGTGTCTTGATTGACACATGCCATTTAAAACAAACAACTTTGTCAGCAACTCTGCATGTGTGTGTGTGTGTGTGTGTGTGTGTGTGTGTGTGTGTGTGTGTGTGTGTGTGTGTGTGTGTGTGTGTGTGTGTGTGTGTGTGTGTGTGTGTGTGTGTGTGTGTGTGTGTGTGTGTGTGTGTCGGTGTGTGTGTCTGTATGTGTGTCTGTATGTGTGTTTCAATGTGTGAGTGTCTCTGTGACTGTGTTTGTGGTATGTTTCCCTCAGACACGTTATATAAATATATATTATTAATATATTTGAATATTGGCCTTTATATTACGACATGTTCTACTACAGTAGAACTACTGTAAAACATTCATACATTTGATGGTCACAGTATTGCCTGATTAAAGGTGGCCTGATTAAAGTCGAGAGAGGCTAGTTAGGTATATAGATGTGCAGTCCTGCAAAACTGTGTACATACATACATGTACAGGCATATAATCTGCATTTAATAATTTTTGCCATTCAGTAGGAATTACCTTTGCTGCAAAGGTCAATAATAATAGATTATATTTCTTTTTAATAGAGAAGTGGCCGAAGCTGAGATAGTTTGTTATCTATTGTGGAGTATAAGGATGGCTGCTCTATACAATTTAGCCGAAGCTGAGAGAGTTTGTTATCCATTGTGGAGTATATTGATGGCTGCTCTATACAATTTAGCCGAAACTGAGAGAGTTTGTTATCCATTGTGGAGTATATGGATGGCTGCTCTATACAATTTGGCCGAAGCTGAGAGAGTGTTATCCATTGTGGAATATATGGATGGCTGCTCTATACAATTTCGCCAAAGCTGAGAGAGTTTGTTATCCATTGTGGAGTATATGGATGGCTGCTCTATACAATTTAGCCGAAGCTGAGAGAGTTTGTTATCCATTGTGGTGTATATGAATGGCTGCTCTATACAATTTGGCCAAAGCTGAGAGAGTTTGTTATCCATTGTGGAGTATATTGATGGCTGCTCTATACAATTTAGCTGAAGCTGAGAGAGTTTGTTATCCATTGTGGAGTATATGGATGGCTGCTCTATACAATTTGGCCGAAGCTGAGAGAGTTTGTTATCCATTGTGGAGTATATTGATGGCTGCTCTATACAATTTAGCTGAAGCTGAGAGAGTTTGTTATCCATTGTGGAGTATATGGATGGCTGCTCTATACAATTTAGCCGAAGCTGAGAGAGTTATCCATTGTGGTGTATATGGATGGCTGCTCTATACAATTTGGCCGAAGCCGAGAGAGTTTGTTATCCATTGTGGAGTATATTGATGGCTGCTCTATACAATTTAGCCGAAGCTGAGAGAGTTTGTTATCCATTGTGGAGTATATGGATGGCTGCTCTATACAATTTGGCCAAAGCTGAGAGAGTTTGTTATCCATTGTGGAGTATATTGATGGCTGCTCTATACAATTTGGCCGAAGCTGAGAGAGTTTGTTATCCATTGTGGAGTATATGGATGGCTGCTCTATATAATTTGGCCGAAGCTGAGAGAGTTTGTTTGTCGCAGGTGACACATTATGTGGAGAAGCCAGAGACATTTGTGAGTACAACGATTAGTTGTGGCATCTACCTCTTCTCGCCGGAGATCTTCCAGTTCATTGGATACGCCTTCCAGAAGAAACAGGAGGAGATCAGGTGGGACACATCGATCCATCAAGTAACCACACCTGGTCTGGTTTTGTCCTTACAAGTATCAAACATACCCATCCTCTGGAATGGATGACTTTGAAATGTTCGTACCAGATGTTTGACAAAGATTACATAGTTTTAAAACGGAGTTCACAATGTTAAACATATTTCTGCAAATATTCTAAGAATACTTTCCACTGCCAAGTTGTTGACAGTTGTTGTTATTGATGGAGGTGACCGTTTCACTAAAACAAAGAACTCAGATAATTCCTCATTAACAGAATCTATTGCTGAATTTAAGGATTATTTTCAAAATGCCAAACGTTGCTACAACATCACAGAGGACACTATTTCTATAACACACTAGCTAAAGTGTCCCAATGTCACATTCTGGTGTTCAGTTTTCTGTACACAAGATCACCGTCAAGAAGTGAATCCGATTTAAAGAGCTCAATCGGGTTTATGAGCTCTTAGGTATGTTAGTGAGATTTAAAGAGCACAATCGGGTTATTAGCTCTTATTATGTTAGTGAGATTTAAAGAGCACAATTGGGCTTATGAGCTCTTAGGTATGTTAGTGAGATTTAAAGAGCACAATTGGGCTTATGAGCTCTTATGTATGTTAGTGAGATTTAAAGAGCACAATCAGACTTATGAGCTCTTAGGTATGTTAGTGAGATTTAAAGAGCACAATCGGGCTTATGAGCTCTTAGGTATGTTAGTGAGATTTAAAGAGCACAATTGGGCTTATGAGCTCTTAGGTATGTTAGTGAGATTTAAAGAGCACAATTGGGCTTATGAGCTGTTAGGTATGTTAGTGAGATTTAAAGAGCACAATCGGGTTATTAGCTTTTATTATGTTTGTGAGATTTAAAGAGCACAATTGGGCTTATGAGCTCTTAGGTATGTTAGTGAGATTTAAAGAGCACAATCAGGCTTATGAGCTCTTAAATATGTTAGTGAGATGGACCCTGGAATTTACATAAGTGCTGAATGGTAAAACCAGTCAATAATATTTCTTACATTCTTAAATGTTGATTTTAAGTGTATCATTAGTTACATTTAGTAAGGCAATGTGACAGATAACGTAACATTAAAAAAAATCATAATAGTTTGAATTGTTCTTGCTTGTGGAGCTGTCATTTGAGACTTGACAGTGGATCTTGTGCTCCAGCTTTGATGTGGACAGCAACTTGCACACAAAGGACACAATTCACCTGGAGCAGGACATCTTTGTGGAGCAGCTTGCCGGCTCCGGACTGCTCTACGTCTACCACACGAGTAACTTCTGGAGTCAGATCAAGTCAGCAGGGTGAGTCACCGTGAGTGAGTGGCCGGGGTGGAGAGAGCACATGGTCAGTGTGAGGTGTGAAAGCTGCAGAGTACAGTAGAACCTTTCTTGAGCAACTACCCCTTCTGCAAAGCCAAAGTGGTCTCAAGACAGGTGGTCTCCCAAGACAGGTGGTCTCTCAAGACAGGTGGTCTCCCAACACAGATGGTCACTCAAGGAAGATCCTCCAAAAACCCAACCATGCAGTAGGCATGCAATCCCACCTGCTAGCAATTGTTCACTTCTAACAGACCCTCCTTACTGTGGAGAGAGCGAAATGGCACTGGCTAGAGCATCGGACTCGCAGTCGAGAGAACGTGTTTTAATCCTGTGCTGCGGTGTCTAACCTTGGGCAAGTCCATTCACTCTATGTTGCTCCACTTCACTCAGTTGTAACTTGTATATCTGAGTACCTGGCTATAGACAGTGATGGATAGTTGTGTACGAATAGTCTTCGCGATTGTTTGCAACATGGCTGAATACTCCTCAGAGAAGTTGAGATGATGGTCAATTGAACAGGTCTGCCAGTGTGTAAAGAACTTTGAGCAGTTTTAAGGACTGGATACTGCAGTAAATAAGTACTTACCTTTACTTCTGCAGAGCCAAAGCGGTCTCAAAACAGGTAGTTGAAAGACCCCCCCCCAAAATAACCATGCAACAAGCCTGCAATCCCACCTCCTACCAACTTTTAGGTTCCGCCATTAACTTCTGTCACACCTCATGTGACAGTCAGGTTTAATTATTTTCTGTTGGTAATTTCTCACATCTGATATGACTGCCATTAAAGTGGTATAATACAAAATTATCTTAGTAAAATGTGTGACAGAAAAAACATGTTTATGACAGGTTTACTCTACATGTCAATTTTTATTTGAGTATCTAAGTATTAATGTGCTGACTTTGGGGGCATTTCTTGCAGTGTGTCCTCCCAGGTTCAATCACCTCTTTCTCTGCTCATCCGTTTCATTGCGCCACCAGCCTCAGATCTACCAATTGGCATTTGAAAACATAAAAAATTTATTCCCTAGGAGACATGTTCTCTTCTATTACAGGGCGGCTATCTATGCAAACAGACATTACCTGAAAATCTACAACCGCACACATCCAGAGAGACTGTCCCAGAATACAGAAGGGAAGGCGACCATCATTGGTGACGTTTTCATCCACCCGACCGCCACCATTCACCCCTCAGCCGTGGTATGTCTGCTTCTCTCTTCCACAGCATGGGAACAACGGACCTGTTCCAATATAGATTTAACAAGATTGCCACACACCACATTCTTTTAGGCATATTTCATAACTAAGATCCCTCAGTTTTGGTATAATTTTAGTTGATCTCCTCTGTACTCTTTCTAGCATATATATGTCCTTCTTGCGATATGGCCTCAAGGCTTGAATACAATATTCTAAATGAGGCCTAACTATTGTTTTGTACAGCGGTATTATTAGCTCTTTTTCTTATACGTTATATTTCGCCTAATTACTCCAAGGATTTGATTTCCCTTTGAATCGGCAATACTGCACTGCTCTGAAACTTTCATATTAGCACTAATGGTTAACCCTAAGTCCTTTTCTTTTACAGTAGTACTTAGTTCAGAACACCCCATTGTATATTGTACATCTTCGTTCCTATGTCCTGTTTGGAGGCATTTACATTTTCCAAAATTGAACAACATTTGCCATTTTTCAGACCATTTGATCAACCTGTCAAGATCATCTTATAATTGATGTCTATCTCCATCACGTTTAATCCTTCTAAACAATTTTGTATCATCCACAAATTTCAACACCTTGCTTGTTATATCATCATCCAAATTGTTGATATATATTAAGAATAATATAGGTCCCAGTACTGATCCCTGTGGTAACCCACTCAAAACTGATTTCCAGTTTGAAGCCTCCCCATCAACTACTACCCGTTGTCTTATGTCAATTTGCAATTTTTTATCCAGTTAATTAAGCCATTGCCAGGGGCCTTTAGTTTAAGCAGTAATCTTTGATGTGGCACTTTATCAACAGCTTTCTGAAAATCTAAGTAGATGATATCTACTGGTGATCCCTCATCTACCCACTTAGTGATATCTTCAGAAAAACATAGCATTTACAAAATACAATAAAGCTTCTCCTGAAATCTCGCCAGGCCATGGATCAAACGAAAAAATTGTTGGTGTTTATTGCATTTTGAAAACAAACACACTTGTGCTTGCCGCGTTTTGGTATGAATTATATATTTGGCACTAGCCAGCTTGAGGTGAAACAAAGGTTTGTTCTGTGATGGAGAAGAATATATGGCTCATGTTTAGTGCATTTTGTCACTGTTAGACATGACACGTTGGCATTTTGTTGCAGTTGGGCCCGAATGTGACGATAGGCAAGAACGTCGTGATTGGGCCGGGCGTGAGGGTCCGGGAGTCTCTGGTGCTGGAGGACGCCTTGATACAGGTGAGTGTCTTAGTTAAGGGTCATTTAGAATGGTTGACATTTAAAAGGTAAAGGTAAGTTCTTATATAGCGCAGTATCCACTCCTCAGGACTTCTCAAAGCTCTTTACACTTTACTTCCTGGCAGACCTGTTAAATCGAACACCATCTCGACTTCTCTGGGAAGCATTCAGCCACACTACAGTTAATGCCCAAAGACTATTTGTACACAAATATCCACTACTGTCTATAAGCAGGTACTCATTCATATAGCTTAGTGAACTGAAGCAACGTATAGTGAACTAACTTGCCAAGGTTCGACACCACTGCACAGGATTCGAACCCGGGTTCTCTCGGATGAGAGTTCGATGTCAACCCACTACACCATGACGCTACACAATGTATGCCCTTTACCTATTTGTAAAGACCATACAAATTTATGAAAGATGGAGGGGGTAAAGACCCATGTACTAATAATTAAAATCTTGGTTATATAATTTTGCGAATTACAAAATCATAGTGATTGTAAATAAATCGCTGTAAAAACATTATTATGAGGATTATTATTATCCATCTAGATGCATGTACCATGTCATAACATTGCGGCGTGCCTACTTTTCCATTTCAATCTGGAAAAGTATTAACATTTTAAAGTAGCATTTCAAGGGTGGGTGGGGTCCGAGAAGGGGTATTCTCTGTACTAATAGGTAGATGTTGACGATGGTGGTGGTGCCTAATGGGGTACGAAACTAAACCTATTTAAGGATCTCAGCAGCATAGGTCGACCACTCCATTATGAGAGATAGGACATACAACCTCCGAGAAAACATCTCTCAAAATCACCAACAATATTTTTTGGGTGCAAATAATTATTGATATCATTATATGTCTGGGTATACTGTGTATACTAACAGTTAAAATTTTAAAATAAAAGATATTGTCTACGCAACCAGGGGTCAAAACTTTATGCAGACCAGCTCCTGTGATAGCGATCAGTTTTGAACTTAATACGAGTCTCCCATCCCACAGCAACTGTTTTCTTTCCTTTTATTGCAAAATGTATACTATATTCTGTTGATTGCATATTTTCAGTTGTATTATACATTTCACATTTCAATATTACTGTATATGCCGGTATGTGTGTATATGTATGTGATACGTGTATATAATTATACATAATTTGTATTTTTTTAATGCTGTTGGGAAAATAAAATCATCCTTATCTGGTCTGCCTAAGGCAGTCCCTTATGCATATTTGGTCGACGTACGCTGCTGTTAGTATATATATATATATTATATATATATATTATATATATATACCGGTATATATAATATTATATATATTGACATATACATATATAGATGTAATTATATAGTGATATCTTCACTAATATAAAATTTACCATTGAAGTTCACAAAATAAAAATCATAGCAATGAACAACATAAAATTTATGTATTTTATTACTAGACAACTAATATGTTTTTGTATGGTCCTTAAACAGTATGTTATTGCCATGTCATTGTACAACGTTGTACATCTCCAGGATCACTGCTGCATCCTGCACAGCATTGTGGGATGGAACAGCACCGTGGGTCAGTGGACAAGGATTGAGGGCACACCCAGTGACCCCAACCCAAATAAACCGTTTGCCAAGGTCGACATTCCTGACCTGTTCAATGCTGACGGTCGACTGAATCCGTCCATTACTGTACTGGGTGAGTTTAGTTTGCACTATGGAATATCACAGTTGCAGACATGATGACTCAAGTTGTAAGCGATGACCGAGTTTGACTTGCGACTGATGAAAATGGATAGCTATTTTGCACAGTCGTCTGTTTTTAGAATAGACCAATAAAGCTAAGATGTAAATACTTGAATTATGCACAAAAACATGCTTTCTAATGGATAATCTTTCAACATATATATATATAAGTATAACACTACACAAAATATTTGTTTCATGCAGTCTTACCAACTGGTTTATTTAGCATTGTACATCAACGTATTTTTACAAGAACATTTTCTAGTTTTTGTTCATAGACTAGGACATCTTAAAAACTGGTTGTCTATTTCATGGTTTGAAATTAGCCTGGGTAGTAACTAACTATTAACAGGCAGGTTGCTGAAAAACGTTTCTTGAATGTGGGAATACCATGACTGCTCTGAACGTGAAAGAGCTGTGCAGTTAAATTGGTCCAATATAAGGCTAAAAGAATTGTTTATCATCTGAATGTTTTATCTACTTCTCGCAAGCTAAACCTTCAAATAGAGAACAATATTTATGGTGTATTAAACAATTTATTCGGCAGTATACCATCATAATTTGTATTCCAATCTTAAGAAGACTATATTAATATCAACAACTGAGGGACAGGCGACCTCCCTTTAATTGACTCTTGATCTTGCCAGCTAAACCACAACTGTGTCTTGTCATTTTCCAGGTTCCAATGTCCGGATTCCTGCCGAGGTGATAGTGCTCAACTCTATCGTTCTGCCACACAAGGAGCTTGGCCGCAGCTACAAGAATCAGATCATCTTGTAAAGACATCCTGTAGACACACCATTATGTCGCTTCTGCTACTGTCTACAGTAGAAAGATGCACACAGTCTGGACAGGCCGGAATATTCCATTTTTATTTGTAAAAACATCATGAATAGTGTGTGAAATGTAATTGAGGGAGTGTGAAAGGAACATGATAAGATATTGTTTAAGTTAGTAAAATCTATGGGAATGTGTGAGGCTTTAATGTGAAATATCTGAGATGATTTTGCTTCTCCCAGTTGTAAATCCAACCAAAATGTGTGAGGCTTTAATGTGAAATATCTGGGACAGTGTAGCACCTCTCAGGCCTGCAAGTACTGGGTATTGTGTATAGTGTAGTATTGGGATGGTTGGAAATAATAATTTGATCTGTGTTGAATAGTTTGGGTTATGGGATCTGTCAGGGGTGTTGATTTTCAGATGTATTGAATCTCAAAGGATTGTGATATTACTGTCAGGTTTTTTTAATTTCTGTTTGCCTAACATAAATGAGTGCGAATTCAGTGTGTGCTTGTGGTCTATCAATGGATTCACTGTATGTTCTGACAGTGAATTCAGGCCCATTGTGTGGTTGGATTTGAGGGGGTGCATTTTTCGATGTTCTGCGAAATATAATATGATGCAGCAGTCTGTTTCATTATACCCATGTTGATGCTGATCTCCCAATTGTCTCATGTTGTTTTGACTCCTGCATTTGATACGCAGTTGATTCATGAAGTGCCATATGTGTAATGTTCACTGCTGTTCAAAGTTCAGCAAATGGATTATTAACTGTCTACTGCCTGTTGTGATGTGGTGTCGTCACCTCACACCCAGTAAAAACGTATGTTATGTGACACTATAAAAACAAATAGTGCTATTATGTGTATAAAGACATTGTAGATAGCATCCATTTAATATTCAGGGTACCTGGCATGGCAAACAACTGCTTTATTGGTGTTATTTATTTGTTTATATTCAATTAAGTAAGTATGTTCCATGCAAGCGAATTGTGACCAGAAATCTATGCAAATAAATGATTCTGACTACCACAGTATTTCTGTATTATTCCATTTGATCAGTTCATTTTTATCATACAAAATTGTCCTCATCTGTTTAATGGATGGGAGCAGGTTTTTCTTTTGCTATATGACTGAACACTAGCAAAAAATTCCAGTTAAGAATCCACAATAATCTACAAATCCACTATTTCACTGTCAACAGCATCTACCAGCAAAACAGCCATTGTAATGGTTTGCTGGTAAAATGCATTTATGCCAGACCAAACATGATATGAATGTTTAAATTTCACATAAAAAAATACTACGATTCTATGTAAAAGGGATTCTATAGACTCATTGCGTGGATTTAATTGTTTCAGTTCAACAGAGGGCGAGGCTGTGGGATTGCTTTGGCTGAATTGTTTCAGTTCCCCAGAGAGGCGAGGCTATGGGATTGCTTGAGTGGTATTGTTTCAATTTCACAGACAAGGCGAGGCTGTGTGATTACTTGGGCTAAATTGTTTCAGTTCCCCAAGAGGGCAAGGCTGTGGAATTGGTTGGGTTGAATTGTTTCAGTTCCCCAAGAGGGTGGGGCTGTGGAATTGGTTGGGTTGAATTGTTTCAGTTCCCCAGAGAGGGCTGGGCTTTGGGATTGCTTGGGTTGAATTGTTTCAGTTCCCCAAGAGAGCGAGGCTGTGGGATTGGTGGGGATGAATTGTTTCAGTTCCCCAAGAGAACGAGGCTGTGGGATTGGTGGGGATGAATTGTTTCAGTTCCCCATGAGGGTGAGGCTATGGGATTGCTTAGGCTGAATAGTATCAGTTCCCAAGAGAGGGCAAGGCTGTGCGATTGCTTTGGCTGAATGATGTCAGTTCCCCAGAGAGGACAAGACTGTGGGATTGCTTGGGCTGAATTTGTTCAGTTCCCTAGAGAGGACAAGGCTGTGGGATTGCTTGGGCTGAATTGTTTCATTTCCCCAGAGAGGTTGAGGCTGTGGAATTGCTTAGGCTGAATAGTATCAGTTCCCCAGAGAGGGCGAGGATGTCCTCGATTCTCCCGCTCAGTGCCACTTCTAAAATCACTGCATTGGCTCCCCATGCAATATCGCATTATGTTGAAGATCTGCACAAGCCCTTTCATCCAAACAACCTAGTTATTTACACTCAATGTTCACACCAGCTAGACAAGCCAGACAACTTTGGTTGTCTAGTTCGAAGTTGCTATCTGTATCTAGGCTGTGTAATTGCTTGGACTGAATAGTTTCAGTTTTTTTAGAAGGCAAGGCTGTGAGATTACTTGGGTTGAATTGTTTCAGTTCCCCAAGAGGGCGAGGCTGTGGGATTGCTTGGGCTGAATTGTTTCAGTTTCCCAGAGAGGGCGAGGATGTGGGATTGCTTGGGCTGAATAGTATCAGTTCCCCAGAGAGGGCGAGGCTGTGGGATTGCTTGTGCTGAATTGTTTCAGTTCCCCAGAGAGGGCGAGGCTGTGGGATTGCTTGGGCTGAATTGTTTCAGTTCCCAAGAGGGCGAGGCTGTGGGATTGCTTGGGCTGAATTGTTTCAGTTCCCCAGAGAGGGTGAGGCTGTGGAATTGCTTGGGCTGAATAGTGTCAGTTCCCCAGAGAGGGCAAGGCTGTGGGATTGGTTGGGTTGAATTGTTTCAGTTCCCCAAGAGGATGAGGCTGTGGGATTGCTTGGGTTGATTTGTTTCAGTTCCCCAGAGAGGACGTGGCTAGACGAGGCTATGGGATTGCTTGGGTTGAATTGTTTCAGTTCCCCAGAGAGGGCGAGGCTGTGGGATTGCTTGGGCTGAATTGTTTCAGTTCCCCAGAGAGGGTGAGGCTGTGGAATTGCTTGGGCTGAATAGTGTCAGTTCCCCAGAGAGGGCGAGGCTGTGGGATTGCTTGGGTTGAATTGTTTCAGTTCCCCAGAGAGGGTGAGGCTGTGGGATTGCTTGGGCTGAATAGTATCAGTTCCCCAGAGAGGGCGAGGCTATGGGATTGCTTGGGTTGAATTGTTTCAGTTCCCCAGAGAGGGCGAGGCTGTGGGATTGCTTGGGTTGAATTGTTTCAGTTCCCCAGAGAGGGCGAGGCTGTGGGATTGCTTGGGCTGAATAGTATCAGTTCCCCAGAGAGGGCGAGGCTATGGGATTGGTTGGGTTGATTTGTTTCAGTTCCCCAGAGAGGGCGAGGCTGTGGGATTGCTTGGGCTGAATTGTTTCAGTTCCCCAGAGAGGGTGAGGCTGTGGGATTGCTTGGGTTGATTTGTTTCAGTTCCCCAGAGAGGACGTGGCTAGACGAGGCTATGGGATTGCTTGGGTTGAATTGTTTCAGTTCCCCAGAGAGGGCGAGGCTGTGGGATTGCTTTGGCTGAATTGTTTCAGTTCCCCAGCAAGGGCGAGACTGTGGGATTGCTTGGGTTGATTTGTTTCAGTTCCCCAGAGAGGGCGAGGCTGTGGGATTGCTTGGGCTGAATTGTTTCATTTCCCCAGAGAGGTTGAGGCTGTGGAATTGCTTGGGCTGAATAGTATCAGTTCCCCAGAGAGGGCGAGGATGTCCTCGATTCTCCCGCTCAGTGCCACTTCTAAAATCACTGCATTGGCTCCCCATGCAATATCGCATTATGTTGAAGATCTGCACAAGCCCTTTCATCCAAACAACCTAGTTATTTACACTCAATGTTCACACCAGCTAGACAAGCCAGACAACTTTGGTCGTCTAGTTCGAAGTTGCTATCTGTATCTAGGCTGTGTAATTGCTTGGACTGAATAGTTTCAGTTTTTTTAGAAGGCAAGGCTGTGAGATTACTTGGGTTGAATTGTTTCAGTTCCCCAAGAGGGCGAGGCTGTGGGATTGCTTGGGCTGAATAGTATCAGTTCCCCAGAGAGGGCGAGGATGTGGGATTGCTTGTGCTGAATTGTTTCAGTTCCCCAGAGAGGGCGAGGCTGTGGGATTGCTTGTGCTGAATTGTTTCAGTTCCCCAGAGAGGGCGAGGCTGTGGGATTGCTTGGGCTGAATTGTTTCAGTTCCCCAAGAGGGCGAGGCTGTGGGATTGCTTGGGCTGAATTGTTTCAGTTCCCCAAGAGGGCGAGGCTGTGGGATTGCTTGGGCTGAATTGTTTCAGTTCCCCAGAGAGGGTGAGGCTGTGGAATTGCTTGGGCTGAATAGTGTCAGTTCCCCAGAGAGGGCAAGGCTGTGGGATTGGTTGGGTTGAATTGTTTCAGTTCCCCAAGAGGATGAGGCTGTGGGATTGCTTGGGTTGATTTGTTTCAGTTCCCCAGAGAGGACGTGGCTAGACGAGGCTATGGGATTGCTTGGGTTGAATTGTTTCAGTTCCCCAGAGAGGGCGAGGCTGTGGGATTGCTTTGGCTGAATTGTTTCAGTTCCCCAGCAAGGGCGAGGCTGTGGGATTGCTTGGGTTGATTTGTTTCAGTTCCCCAGAGAGGGCTAGGCTGTGGGATTGCTTGGGCTGAATTGTTTCAGTTCCCCAGAGTGGATGAGGCTATGGAATTGCTTGGGCTGAATAGTATCAGTTCCCCAGAGAGGGGAAGGCTGTGGGATTGCTTGGGCTGAATTGTTTCAGTTCCCCAGAGTGGATGAGGCTATGGAATTGCTTGGGCTGAATAGTGTCAGTTCCCCAGAGAGGGGAAGGCTGTGGGATTGCTTGGGCTGAATTGTTTCAGTTCCCCAGAGAGGGCGAGGCTGTGGGATTGCTTGGGCTGAATTGTTTCAGTTCCCCAGAGAGGGCGAGGCTGTGGCATTGCTTGGATTGAATTGTTTCAGTTCCCTAGAGAGGGCGAGGCTGTGGGATTGCTTGGGTTGATTTGTTTCAGTTCCCCAGAGGGGGCGAGGCTGTGGGATTGCTTGGGCTGAATTTGTTCAGTTCCCCAAGAGGACAATGCTGTGGACTTGCTTGGGCTGAATAGTATCAGTTCCCCAGAGAGGGCGAGGCTGTGGGATTGCTTGGGCTGAATTGTTTCACTTCCCTAGAGAGGGTGAGGCTGTGGACTTGCTTGGGCTGAATAGTATCAGTTCCCCAGAAAAGGCGAGGCTGTGGGATTACTTGGGTTGAATTGTTTCAGTTCCCCAGAGAGGGCGAGGCTGTGGGATTGGTTGGGTTGAATTGTTTCAATTCCCCAAGAAGGCGAAGCTGTGGGATTAATTAGGGTTAACTGTTGCTCCTGGCCATCCATGCTCAGCATCAAACTAGGCAGTTTGATGGGTGTCTAGGCGTAGCTCCCCCTCTGCTATATTGAACTCGGCTATATTTCTTTTGGAACTAACGCATTGAGATATGAAAGTTAGGCAAAACTCGAGTTATAAATTCGAAATCGAGGTGGGTCCGAATTCTACACAAGTGCCCAGTATAATAAATGCATTTGTTGAATAATGAGTCGACGTGACAACGGTCTCTAACATCACCAACTGTCTCAGAGCCCGTGTCTGCTAGTGATAAACAATCGACAGCGTTTGTATTTAAACATGATAAATGTTTACCGTTATAAATAATATTGGACATTTGCGCATAACCAACGCAAATTGTTCAATGAATAGATTTAACAGATAATTAAGCCCTTAAGCTACTGTACTTATCCTTTTCAGTTTCTTGTGACATGTTGGGTTTGTTCCTTGTTTGACGTTAGCATTAGTGATTAGCCGGATCGTCAAGTCCGTGGTCATATCCGTCGATTAACGTTTGGGTTGCGTTTCCTAGGGGCGTCTGTGACGTCATTTTCGTGTTGTCACGGGTCGTGACCAGTACCCCTAGATATTATTCGTAAATGTTATCGTGAAAAAAGCAAGTAGACAGCTTTATTAGCCGACTTCCTCGTTGGCTTTACACTAGCGATACGTCGCGGACCAGCCTAACTAGTCGTCTCGATGTATGTGACGTCACGTTTGATTGTGTGTGTGTGTGTGTGTGTGTGTGTGTGTGTGTGTGTGTGTGTGGTGTGCGTGTGTGTGTGTCCCCCGGCTGTCCGTCTCTCGCTCTCTCCCTTCTTCCCCCCTTACCTCGCCGTCTCTCCCGCTCTCTCTCCCTCTTTCCCTCCGCAACAGTTGCTATGCATCGACTGTAGTGGATAATGCGAGATCATCTTCAATAACCGGTAGCACCTCAACAAACTCTGCAACATGAATTCCGGTATCCATCCAGCATTCATTGGATGGTCGAACAATACCGTTGATGTAGCAGCAACGGAAACACGAAGGGAAAAGGGTTCTGTTGTAGGGTGGGGTGGAATGACTGTGAGAGAAGCCCTTGACTTGTTGTAACTTACCAACTGTAGCTGTTTCCTGCACTTTGTCACATCACAGGCTTAATCGGAAAATTATCTGAAGAAGTAGTAGGAATTCAATTACTAATCGATAGACATCTAAGTTGTTTCTCCATGGTAAAGACCTTGCTCTTCCTTACCCCTGTGTCAACCATCTTTTTACCTGTCACCCAACACCGTCACATACGGGCCGTTCGCATGTTCACGTTCCTTGTATTGCCAGTTCCTAACAACGCGACATATAGACCTACTCACAGTTCTGTAGACGTTTGGCCAATAAATAAATTATTACACAATTGTAGAAATTATTAGCCGGACTGTCCCGGAAGCAATGTACCTTCTGGAACGTCAGATTGGTGCAAAGGAATCAGCTGACTGGGAAAGCATGTGTGGCATGATAGTTTGTACTCCGAAATGCCTACGAAGCACTACGCCCACAGGTATCCGATGACGTTTGACTCGGTTGTGATCATTTAACAAGATTTAACAAGATTGCCACCCAGAGAATTAACTCTAGGTAGCAGGTGGACAAGGAAGCCCTTGGCTTATCGAGAGTCCGACCTTTTTATCTATGTGTATCCCGCCTGTCTGAGGTATGTGTCGATTTAATTTTTAAACATTCACGCTACTAGCACCCACACAATCAGCAGGTAATCTGTTCCATTCATTTACAGTCCTTTGTGAAAATGAAAACTTTCTTATATCCAATCTACTCTGCTCCTTTGCTAATGCAAGATCATGTCCTCTAGTCCTTCTATCTTTCTTAACTGAGAAAAACATATTTCTATCAATATTTTCATAACCCTTCAATATTTTAAACACTTCTGTCTGATCTCCTCTCAATCTCCTGGTCTCTAGTGTTGTTAAACCGCATTTTTTAGGCGTATTTCATAACTAAGATCCCTCAGATTTGGTATCATTTTAGTTGCTCTCCTCTGCACTCTTTCTAGCATATCTATGTCCTTCCTGCGATATGGCCTCCACGCTTGAATACAATATTCTAAATGAGGCCTAACTATTGTTTTGTACAGCGGTATTATTAGCTCTTTTTCCTTATACGTTATGTTTCGCCTAATTAATCCAAGGATTTGATTTCCCTTTGAAGCTGCAATTCCGCACTGCTCTGAAATCTTCATATCAGCACTAACGGTTAACCCTAAGTCCTTTTCTTTTACAGTAGTACTTAGTACAGTACCCCCCATTGTATATTCTACCTCTTCGTTCCCATGTCCTATGTGGAGGCATTTACATTTCCCAAAATTGAACATCATTTGCCACTTTTCAGACCATTTGATCAACCTGTCAAGATCATATTGTAAATGGTGTCTATCTCCATCACTTGTAATCCTTCTAAACACTTTTGTATCATCCGCAAATTTCATTGCTTGTTATTTCATCATCCAAATCGTTGATGTATATTAAGAATAATATAGGACCTAATACTGATCCCTGTGGTACCCCACTCAATACCGATTTCCAGTTTGAAGCCTCCCCATCAACTACTACACGTTGTCTTCTGTCAATCAGCCATTGTTCTATCCATTTTATTATACCATTTCCTATGCCATGGGCCTTTAGTTTAAGCAGTAATCTTTGATGTGGTACTTTGTCAAAAGCTTTTTGAAAATCTAAGTAGACGATATCTACTGGTGATCCCTCATCTACCCACTTAGTGATGTCTTCCAAAAAACATAACATATTCGTTAAGCATGACCTCGCTTTAAAAAAACCATGTTGAGATGGGTTTATCAAGTTTTGTTTAACAAGAAAATCCACCATGTGATCTTTAATTAGTCTTTCTAATAATTTACAAATCACTGATGTTAAACTCACTGGTCTATAGTTATCTGACTTGTTTCTCGAACCTTTTTTGAATAACGGTATAATGTTTGCTTCTTTCCATTCTAAAGGAACCACTCCCTCTTCTAATGACAAGTTGAAAACTGTTGCAAGTGGTATGCTAATTTGTTCTACAATTTCCAATAGTAGTTTGGGTGGAATGCCATCCACTCCAGGTGATTTATTATCCTTCATAGCCCTTATTTTCTTAGCTACCATTTCCGGGGTTACAATTAATTGTCCTAAATAGTCTGAATCTGCCCCCTTGAACTTAGCCTCTGGTATTGGCAGTGAACTAATATATTCCCTGGTAAACACTGAACTAAAGTACTCATTCAGGTCTTCTGCCATTATGAATCCTCTGATATTATATTTCCAGCACTATCTTCTAGAGGACCGACTTTATCTTGAACTTTCTGTTTGCTTCGAACATACGCATAAAAACTCTTGCTGTCATGTTTTATAGTACTAGCTAATTGTTGTTCATAGCTTCTCTTTGAATTTCTATTTTCAGCTGTAGCTTGGTTAAGTGCTTCTTTATAACTGTTGTAGTCTTCATCATTTCCAGTACATCTATATGACTTCCACATCATTTGTTTATACTTAATTTTTCTAATGGCTTCTTTCGATAAGTGTTTCTTTTTGGACCGTTTTCCTTGTTTTTTAAGGGTACAAATTTATCGATTATGCACTTAATTTCACTCTTTAATATATTCCAGCATTCTGTTGCCGTCTTATTTTTCAGTGTTTTATTCCAGTCTATCTTTGCTAAATATTTCCTCATGTCCTTATACCTTCCTTTGTGGAAATTTCTCCTATACTGCTTTTTGCTATTCCTTTCTGATTTTACTTTGATGGTAAAATGTATCTGGTTGTGATCGCTACTCCCCAGTGGCTCACATATCTTGACATTGTCAACTAATTCATTCTGTGAGGACAAAACTATGTCTAACACATTCTCACCCCTGGTTGGTTCTAGCACATGTTGAGAAAGGAATGTATCTTGAACTAAAACTAAAAACTTGTGGTCCTCTCTCCCCATACTCTGTAGAAATTTCCATTGTATATGCCCATGGTTAAAATCCCCCATAATAATACAGTCCCGTTTGCTTACTTCCCTTATAGCGTTTTGTATTTTTTCATTCTCTTCTATGCTTATGTTTGGACTTCGATAAACTAACCCAACTGTTAACGTTGAGTTTCCTGTAACTATGTTACACCAAACAGCTTCTTCGCAATCTGCTTCTCTTTCTAATTTTATTTCATAAGCCTGAATAGATTCTTTAATATATAAAATAACTCCACCTCCCTTTCTTCCTATTCTATCTTTTCTAAACATTACATATCCTGTCAGTCCCAATTCAGCATCTGATATATCGGTGGTGGTCCAGGATTCGGTTATACCTATTATATGAGGGTCAATATCTTCTACCATAATGTTTAGTTCATTTCTTTTGTTTACTATACTCCTTGCATTTAAACAAACACATTTATATCCAGCTTCAGAAGAGTTTTCCAGACTGTTATTTGTGCTGTCTTTATCTATGCCTCCATTTTCAAGCTTTTCTGTGAGTCCCCCCTGCGAATCTAGTTTAAATAGATGCAACCTGTCCCACTGTCAACAGATTGCAGCAGATTCTCTGAGAAAACTGCTGCCCCTTTCCACTAAGATGGAGGCCATCTCTCATGTACATATCTTCCCTCCCAACAAAGTATCCCCATAAATCTGTGAATCCCACCTCCTCTTCTTCACACATCTGCTCAGCTAGTGCATTGATCGCCATCCTCTTGCAGTTTCTATACGTTGCCCCCCTTCCTCCCATTACTGGCAAAATTCCTGACAAAATAACCTGTTCGACTCTCGTCTTCTTTAGCTTCCTCACTAACTGTCTATACTTCTGTACTATCGCAGTTGTTCCCTCCCTGTCTGCATTATTTGTTCCTACATGTACCAGTATAGAACCCCCCTTGCCATGTCCCAATACCTTCTCTACCCTGTCAGTTACATGTTCAATCCTAGCCCCCGGTAAACAAACAACGATGTCCTTCCCCTCGCTCAGTGTCTTGTCCGTCTTTCTCATAATGGAGTCACCCATAAACACCCTCTCTTTCCTCATTGCCCCCTCAATCACTGCCTTAGAATAGCTCCTTCTTCGGTTTGCATCTGTCTGGTTGTTGTCTTTCCCCCCTGCCGTCTTCTCTCCTGTCACATTCTCTTCCGATCCATTCTTTCCTGTCGCTTTTTCTCTTGTCACCTTTCCTCCTGCCAGCGTCCCTTTTATCGACTTCTCTTCTATCACATTTGCTCTCACTTCCCTTCGTCCCTTCTTCTTTCGTCCCGTCTCATTTTCCTCTCTCCTCTCCCGTTCCATCTTCCCTCCCTCCTTCTCTACAGTCACTTTCATCCCTGTCACCTTCACGCTTGTCACGTTTTCTGTTGTCGATTTTCCAATTTCTTCCCCTCCAATCACCTTCTCTCCTCTCAATCTCCTTTCCTCAGTTTTCTTGCCACTGCTATTCTCCTTCAGTATGGTAGAAGACGTGAGATGATTGATACTGGTAACTTCTGTTATCGTTCTCGTCTTAAACCAATTGGATCATTTTGAAGGTAATTTCATTCCAAACAAATCATGGGAACATTGACAACATATCTACCACATAACATTGAGTTTAAAAGCTAAACAACATGATGCGAAGATAACATAATTTTCTGGCGTTCGTACAAACATGTTGCTGACGTCCGATTTGATATGGATGCAGTAGAATATTCCAGTTACAAATGTTGTGCTAATTTCCATACTGCACGTAATAAACGCTTATACGAGTTCAAATTAGATCAAAAGACAATAAGATGCATACAGCTAATATTTTCTAAGTGTTTTATTAATTACTTTAGGCAGTACAGACGTAAGAATTTTGTATGGCGACATAGTGTGTCCCTTTGAGGTACCTATTTACCATAGTAGTTGAGTTTAAAAATAATCGTTGGTTTAGTGTCAATGATTTTTTTAAAGTAAACTATCAGTGTATATTCCCCAAAAAAGTTGTGCTTCCTGGAGAAGTCGAGATGGTGTTCAGTTGAACAAGTCTGTCAGGGAATAAAGAGTAATGCGCTCTGAGCAGCCCTGAGGACTGGATACTGTATAAGAACTTACCTTTTTATGTATACATGGTCAATATATTAAACTGTATGATGCGTCTTGTGCAATGTGTAAAGCATTAAGTTTCCATGCTAATGTTGCGTAATAAAAATAGCCTGCGTGCCATAATCATGATGACATAATAAGAAATCCAATACTTGTGATGCAATATTAAGAACTATGATAGATCACATCCATAACTTGCAAAATATATAGTAGACCTATTAATTATAATTTAAATTTAACATCTATGGCAACTGAATATATTACTGTTTGTATACATGCATTATAAGTATGTTTTGTTCATAATGCATAGGTGAAAAACGCAAAGGGAATATCATGGAGCGTATTGCCCAGGTGGGGGGGGGGCATCTAGCCTCAAGGTATGGGGGTTTGGGGTACTCGTACTACCTACTCATTTGGTTTGTCTATTTATTGAAAACAGTTTCCTCATGGGCAACACATATATTTGTTTGTAATATGAACACATTAAAGACGTGTTCGCATAGTTTCATGGTGGGTAATCGGAACGTTTTCCTTAGTGGGGCGACGTTGCACCAGGTTACCATAGATCGCTACAAGTGCGGAAAAAATATTTGAACAATTATGTTGTTGATCGATTGTTTGTTATTAACATATAACGCAGTTTTACATAATTATTATTATTAACAAACGTTGTATCCTCAAGAAGAGCAGTAGAAATATAATGCATGAAAAGACAATTGCTTGGGACATCTATTCTGTGTGAGAAGCATGATTTAAGCTAACTAGTGTTTCCAGAACTGGCCACTGAACAACGTACAACCAAATGAACAACATTAATTAAGAGGTTTCCGGTACATGTAACGTGCTAATATAATGTAGGAATATGTAATTGACAATAAACAGTAAATAGGCTGAGGGAGTTAGTAACAATATAACTTTGTTTTAGAACTTACATTTATGCAAACGTTCATCGAGGCATGTTTTCCTCGGGAAATCCAGTATTGCATCATACGCATGTATTGTAAAGCCTGGGTATCGTCAGACCTGTTATCTTATATACAACGTGTTTATTGTAACAAACCGTCAAAACCACTGATCTGTTTTATATGTACAAATGTTGTTATGGCTCAAGGGACCCGACGGTTGGCGTCCCTAGTGCCACTTCACTTGCTTCCACTAATTTGCACTGCCTCTATGCTTGGAAACTGACATATCCCAGCATCTTGAAAAATGGCAGCCATCATTGATGAATGATGATATGGATCATTTTGAATATGTCGCAATAACTAGCTCATTTGATTAGCGGGCTAACATCTTACATTCTTTTGTTGTTTGCGTGTTGAAAATGGACAAGTATTGCTGGAAGAAATACTAAACTCGATAGTTTAAAATGCTTTGATATGTCTCCAAGAGAGCTGGTTATCTGATAATGATGACTAATCACTAATTCAATTAAATGGATATGACTGTATATCCCAAGGAAAAAGTTGCAGCTTCAAAAGGGGACTATTAATATATAAATAGATAAACACTTTGATTATGAAGTAAAGATGAAATTAAATATGTATGAGCAATGGGAGGGACAAATAATACAAGTAAATGGAGGAGGCTTATCACAGACAGTCACTATAGGAAATATATACCGACCACCAAGGCCTTTAACTGAAAACTATAACGAATTTATAAATGAATTTACAATGGTCATATCATCTATGCAACATCATCGAAATAACAATCTTATTCTTGCAGGGGACTACAATACAAATATGCTAAAAATAAACAAACAACAACACTGTAGCATCTTCCCCCAAATTATTCTTCCTACAAGGTTCACAACATATACAGGTACACTTATTGATAATTGTTTTTGTAATTTTACAAAGCATATTTTGCAAAGAACAGCAGGAATATTAATTTTAAAAAATTCTGATCATCAACCATATTTTATGCTTATGAACACTGCTCTAAAAGAAGAACATACTACAAAATGTATACGAGTTAATGTACAAACTAAAGAAGCTATGTTAAAAGTTAGAAATGATAAAATCTCTTCTGAAATACATAACAAAATTTATACAAGTTGAAATGCTGATCCAAACCATAATTATAACATTATCATTAATTAAATAAATCAAGCTAAAAATAAATATATGACTAGCAAATGAGTTAAATTCAATAAATATAACATACAAAATCTACATGGATAACTCAAGGATTGCTAACCTCAATACGATACAGAGACAACCTTTAGAAACAATTAAAAATCACAAACCCTGAATCTTCTGAATATGGCGTATTATTGATTAATCTAAAAACATACAATAGTATTTTAAAAAGAAGTTTTCGCAAAGCAAAGCAATGATATTTTGACAAATATTTTAATTAATTTAAATTTGATATAAAAACACTTGGAAAACTATAAATGAAATCCTGTCTAAACATAACATTTTAAAATCATTTCCAAAATATTTTAAAGCATCCGATTCTATTGAGGCAGACAAATTAGAAATTGCAAATAAATTCAATACATTATTTACCAAAATAGGTAGTAATCTGGCTAATGATATTAAATAGAAATGCAGTCATGATCATTCATATTATATAAATCAAATAGTAAACTGTAATTTTACATTTAAATACGTTGAAAAAGATACCATGAAGAGAACAATAATTAATCTACCCAACAAAAGTAGGTGTGAATGTCATGGTCTGTCTGCCAATCTGCTAAAAATGCTTGAACGTGGACTAACCAAATCTTTAACTTTTTTTAACAAATCAAGTATTAACCTCAGGAATACTCCCTGATAAACTAAACATTGCTAAGGTAATTCCAATTTATAAAAAGGTGAGCCAGCAGTATTCAATAATTATAGACCCATATCTCTTCTACCAGCAATTTCAAAAGTACTTGAAAAAAATATTTGTGACCAATTATCATCTTATTTAAGACTCTAAACTTTTTTTTCACTGACAGTATGGATTCCTACCTAAACACTCAACTGAATGCGCAGCACTAAAATTAATAGATAGAATAATGACCAAACTGGATAAGGATGAAATACCCATTAATATTTACCTAGATCTTTCCAAAGTCTTTGATACCATTGACCATTTAATTTTAATTGACAAATTGAAATATTATGGTATACATGGAACAAATCTGAACTTATTCAACAGCTACCTAACAAATCGTAAACAATATACGGAAATTGACAATATAAAATCAAATATGTTATCAATAACAACAGGTGTACCCCTGTTATTCATCATATATATCAATGATTTTGTACAAGCCAGTAAAATGTTTAATTTCATAATTTATGCTGATGATACAACTCTATCAAGTACACTAAGCTCTTTCAGCGATAACATAAATGACGAAAATGTTGAATCTTTAATAAATGAAGAACTTTTAAATATAAACGAATGGCTCAAAATAAATAAATTATCGCTAAACGTAGCAAAATCTAAATACATGACATTTCAAAAGGCAAAGAAAAATATACAGACACTTACTCTGAAGATAGACAATGTAAATATTGAACAAGTCAAAGAATTACATTGTTTGGGTTTAATTATAGTGTATCTATAATTAAACCCAAACAATGTAATTCTTTCAATCGAAACTGAAAAAAGCACACTGACAAAATATCAAATGCTTGTTCTAAAAAGATTGGCATTTTAAATAAATTGAAACATGTGTTACCTCTTCATATTAAAATAATATTATATAATTCTTTAATAGTGCCACACATTAATTAGTGCACCATGGCGTGGGGCTTTCAATTAAATAGAATAATAAAATTAAACATGGATTTGCTAAGAAATGTCTTAGGCATAATTTGCCACTTTTACTAAATATCATTCCTGATATTGTCAAAGAAAAGCTTAGTACACACAGTTTACAAGGATTTGCCAAGTATGTTAAACTGTTTTACAAAACTATCAAGTAACATGCACCAGGCAAAATTGCTATATATGTACACAAAATTAAGAACCGACAACCACCTGTCAACTTGATACAGTAAAACAGAGCCTAAACGACAAACTCATGTAAACTTGCTCACAGTACTCACATGCATGCATATTGTGTTTTTTCTTCTTCGTCTTTTTCTGGAAGAATTTAATTAGGTGATGTATTGATTCACTTAGTTTCATTACAAAAGGCGGCTCCTCGATGGCGACTACCAGAGTCTTAGAGGAGTCTCCTGACCCTATGTTTTGTTATTTATTATGCATTATACCATGTTTACCATCAGGTTATATATTTGTATTTTTTCTGACATGGATGTATTGTATGTGTTATTTGAAATGTCTGGGTCAAATAAAACAAATTCTTCTTCTTCTTCTTTCGTTATGTTCTCATATGCGCAGCACTATGTAGCCGTGTGTACAAGGATATAATCAAGAAACATATCCAGTACAAAACATCATCGATATGCAGTTTGTATGCAATGGAGACTATTCCATGATGAGTCACTTTGAAAACTGAACATATACAGTAATGTTAAAATGGCGGCCATATTGTAAATAACGCAGCCATCTTGAATGTTCAACAATATTTGGAATGCGTAAAAACACTTCTTTAACTTGGCCAGCTTGAAAAAAATAGATCTAAATTATTTATATCCCCAAACATTATTTTAAAAGAAATATCGTACATTTTGTTAAAATGGCCGCCATCTTGAATTTTCAAATGGCTCAACGACTGGATTAGAATAATGTACCAGTGGGAATATCCATGCAAAGTTTCATACTTGTATCACCATTTGAAAGTTTCTTCGTCCAATCTTCTTTACTAAGCGTGGAATGATATAATGATAAAAAGATCAGTGGCGGAGATTCGCGATAAAACGTGATGTCACATATATCGAGACGACGTAGCACGGTCCCCCGTTTTATCACTCATGTAAAATCGACGAGGAAGTCGGCTAATAAAGTTGTCTAATTGCATTGTTAGTCTACAGGACAAATTTATTTATTTTCCACTACAACTTACGATAACATTTATGAATAATCTGTATTGGTCCAAACAGGTTACTGCACGAGAATGACGTCACAGACGTCCCTAGGAAACGCAACCCAAACGTTAACCGACGGAGATGACCACGAAGTCGACGATCCGACTATTATTAAAGTAAAACAAGGTGAAAACCATCAACATGTTACACGTCATTGTAAAGGATAAGTACAGTAGTTTAAGAGCCTGCTTATCTATTAAATCTACACATTAAGCGTAAACAAGCTTTCCGCAAAAGTCAAATGTCACATATATAACGGTAAAGAATCTATACTCCTATTAAAAAAACTTCGATGATTGTTCAGCAGACACAGGTAATAAAACAATTGATATCACCACAGATCTTTGACGTTTTGGCACGTGAACATTGTTCAATAAATGTGTTCATTATTGATCATGTTTTTGTGTTGCGCACCAACATTCTATCCATCACTTCCCATCAAACTGCGTTCACGGGATTTGTTTGATGGTGAACGTGGATGCCAGTTGCAACAGTTAATCCTAAGTAATCCCCCAGACTTGCCCTGTCTGGGGAACTGAACCAATTCAACCCAAGCAATCCCACAGTCTTGCCCTGTCTAGGGAACTGAAACAATTAAGCCCAACAATCACACAGCCTCGCCCTGTGTGGGGAACTGAAACAATTCAGCCCAACAATCACACAGTCTCGACCTGCCGATGGAACTGAAACAATTCAGCCCAACAATCACACAGTCTCGCCCTGTCTAGGGAACTGAAACAATTCAGGCCAACAATCACACAGCCTCGCTCTGTCTGGGGAACTGAAACAATTCAGCCCAACAATCACACAGCCTCGCTCTGTCTGGGGAACTGAAACAATTCAGCCCAACAACCACACAGTCTCGACCTGTCGAGGGAACTGAAACAATTCAGCCCAACAATCACACAGCCTCGCCCTGTCTAGGGAACTGAAACAATTCAGCCCAACAATCACACAGCCTCACCCGGTCTGGGGAACTGAAACTATTCAATCCAAACAATCCCACAGCCTCGTCCTCTCCGGGTAACTGAAACAATTCAACCCAAGCAATCACACAGCCTCGCTCTGTTTGGGGAACTTAAACAATTTAACCCAAGCAAGCCCACCCTGTCTGGGGAACTGAAACAATTCAACGCAAACAATCCAACAGCCTCGTCCTCTCCGGGTAACTGAAACAATTCAACCCAAGCAATCACACAGCCTCGCTCTGTCTAGGAAATGTAAACAAGTCAACTCAAGCATTCCCACAGCTTCGCTCTGTTTGGGGAACTGAAACAATTTAACCAAAGCAAGCCCACCGCCTCGCCCTCTCTGGGGAACTGAAACAATTAGGCCCAAGAATCACAAACCCTCGCCATGTCTAGGAAATGTAAACAACTCAACTCAAGCATTCCCGCAACCTCGTCCTGTCTGGGGAGTTGAAACAATTCAACCCAAGCAAACCCACAGCCTCGCCCTGTCTGGGGAGTTGAAACAATTCAACCCAAGCAAACCCACAGCCTCGCCCTGTCTGGGGAGTTGAAACAATTCAACCCAAGCAAACCCACAGCCTCGCCCTGTCTGGGGAGTTGAAACAATTCAACCCAAGCAAACCCACAGCCTCGCCCTGTCTGGGGAACTTAAACAATTCAACGCAAGCAATCCCACAGTCTCGTCGTGTCTGGGGAACTGAAACAATTAAACCCAAGCAATCCAACAGCTTCGCCTTGTCTGGGGAACTGAAATAATTAAACCTAAGACATTCCACAGCGTCGCACTCTCTGGAAAAGTACAATAATTCAGCCGAATAATCCTACAGCTTCGTCCTCTCTGAGAAACTGAAAAAATTCAGCCGAAGAATCACAAAGCCTCGCCATCTGTGGGGAACTGAAACAGTCAGGCCCAAGAATCACAAAGCTTTGCCCTGTCTAAGGACCTTAAACAACTCAGCCCAAGCATTCCCATAGCCTCGCTCTTCGGTGTAAATGAAACAAATCACCTCAAGCAATAGCCAATAAGTGACAACGGGGCTGGTTGGCGCTTGGGGCGGGTTGAAGTTTACGATCCATTGGAAAACTAATGCATAAATCCTTCTGTGGTTCCACCTTTAAGGCCAATAGCTTTGCGCATAACTCCAGAAAATTGCAGATTTGTCGCGTTTTCACTACGTTCAGTAATAAAATTGAAAGATGATCGATGTCCTCAACGTTATGGTCATTGACTGGTCACGTGCTACAATTACATCGATTTAAGCATCTAGCACTGTTCACTATGCCCTAAATTGACCACGGGGCATTGCACCGATCGACCGTGACCAACATTACACTGCGAGAATGGCCGGCCCACTTTGTACCGAACAGTGAGAGAGTCTATTACGATTCCATCGTCTGCACTAGTCAGTTGGGGTGGACGTGTGAATGATCTGCGTCCATCAATTCTGCGTCAATGATGTGGATAATTAAGCGAGGCGGCTGTCAACGGCTGGCGGGTCATCCCGTCGTACAATGGCGTCGCGCAGAATGTCGCTTGCTCCACTGCCGCTGCCCGGGAAACCGACGAGATCCCGCGCAAATTTGTTGCGCGCAAATGACGTCATCAAAAGATGAAAGCGCGCACGCGTCATTAAATTGTCTGGCGTTCGCGGCGCATACTTTAACAAATGGTACTGCAGAAATAATAACCCAATTTGCATGTGTTTAGTCGTTTTAATTTCAAAATCTGTTGCGAAGACTTTTGTGTCATCCTATTCAGTTAGGCCTAAACTTGAACCCGGCTTTGTCAAAGGTGACCAAAATCGATCGATTGGTGGGTCGCTTGACAACTAGATTTGGAGCGAGAAATGTTACTGTCGTTGGAACCACCTTCTTTATAACCTCGTCCAATGATAACAGTGTTAATGTGTATAATGCTATGCTTTAACATGTATAGTGTGTACATCATATACCTGCCAACTCTTCCGGAATTTCCGGGAGTCTACTGAATTTTAGATGTGTGTCTCCCGGTCTCCCGGAGTACAGGCAAATTTACCGGATTTTCGCTGAAAATCTCCAACAGCACTCCCACCGTCTTCGAGACAGCGCGACACCCATGCGCGACACACATATGTTCCGATGTGATATTATATCCAGTACTGAACACAGCCTGCGAGCTAGCCTACTTCGTGCCAACGCAAGTGAGCGGCTTACACCCATATACTATGGGCAACGCGCCACCGTCGACCAAAAGGACAAATAGAACGGAACCAACCCGGTGGATGATACCAGAGACATCTGCGGGATGGATGGTTTCTGAACACACGTGCAATAAAAACCTCGTAAACTGCCTCTTGACATTAAAAGGGGAACACCATACAGCTCAAGTGACGTGGCGGTCGCCAATATGTTCGTGCAGTAACACCCTCCAACAACATCCCCGCCCTTTCGTTCAAAAGCTCCATATCGCGTCAACGTTTCTGGTTGGACCAGTGACTCCCTCTCCGTCTCTGGGATGTCATACGCCATCCTGTCACCCGTCTCTGGGCGTCCCGACCCCTCCACCCCTGGGCGGCCCGACCATCATTCCCCGGGCGGCCCGACTCTTCCACCCCTGGGAGGCGCAGGTGTCTCGCACCGGTGAATCGATGCAAACGGCGTAGCCATCGCTTGGTATTTTCGTTACAAACAAAAGAATTAGGGAATGTTTTATTTCTGTGTGTTCTAGAAAGAATGCCATTGCTTGTTTCTCGTGTTTCTTAATATTATCTTTGAATTTATTAAAACAAGATTCGTAATGCATACGTTTAGCTGTACGTATAAGTTTATTTAAGAATGGTATTCGGGTTGAGCCATTTTGAATGTCTTATATAGTTTATCTCTGCGTCGAATTGATTTAAGCAAACCTAAGGTAATCCAGGTGGCTTTCTTGTGTTTGTATTTTTTTTAATTTAACTGTTTTTTATGACATATGTTTATTTTTGGCACATTTGATTACGTCATGTAGTATATCATAGTTTATGTCAGGATTTGTAAATATTTGAGGGTTTGTAAATACTTTGAGGATATCCTGTTAAAATTAGATATTGCATTAGAATTATGAACGCAAATTGTTATATGTCTTGGCACATGTTCTGTGTAGGAACATGTATTTAAAAAGGTGAAGTACAGTTGGTGGTCTGATAATTGTTTAGTTAAAATGCCTGATTTAGCCTTCATTGTGGATTTGGTTAGCTTACAAAGAAGTTATCAGTTAAGGTTCCATTATTTGTTGATAGCCTGGTCGGAGTATAATATGAGGACACAAACTACATGAAATTAAGGTGTCAAAAATCCTCAAATACTTCTTTCTCGTTTATTTTCAAAAGGTTTATATCGGAATACCTTGCAATAATAACATACGAGTTAGTTCTGTCAAATGACGAGACGATGGGTATAAATTCGTTTGTTTGTAATTTTGGTTAAGGTCTCTTGGTGGCCTGTGGATGTTGCCAATTATTATAATTTCTGAGAGCCCACCACCAGTTACTTTAATAAAGTGACCTTCCCAATTGTCATAGTGATTTAGAGATAAGATTACTTTGTAATTAAATGTTTAAATAAATGACCAGTTCACCGTTACTGCTACCTGTATGTCCCAGCGCAATGCAATGATATCCCTCAAGTTGTAAATGACACATATCATCATTCTCGGAAAGCCAGCATTCCTGAAAACATATTAAGATAATTTTTTAATTGATCAGATTCAGTTCTTCGAGAAAGGCTTCTATTTCACACTATTTAGCATTGATTGATTCTACGTTTGTGCTTAGAATGCTAAAACGGCCATTGTTTCTTTCTGCCAGTAACTTAAAATTATCAGCCTCTTGGATAAGCCACCAGGTGTCAGCCCAGTCAGCTGTGTCTGGGACGAAAGTACGACATATGGAAAACGACTTTGATGATTCGCATAAGTGATAACGAAAATTGTGCAAGTTCGTGGAACCGCGGTTAATTAATTTCTAGATGAAAGAGAGCCGGCTGGTTTTAAATTCGCACATGCTACGTGAAACAAAACTTGGACACGACAAAACATATATTATACATTCTTATATGCGGTAATATATATGACCAATAAGTGCTTTGCTTGAGTGTTCCAAAAAACGAATGTTTGTACTGCTGTTGATTAACTGTATGTGATATATATGAGAACATGATCAAACGTGGATACGTTGTGTGCCTCAATAACAGACTGTACCACGTCACGCAAACTGCTCCATTACGCGAGATAAGATGAACAATCTCCGAACACAATTCACTTAGAATCACCAAAATGGTTCTTTCAAATAATTGTAACATTATATTTAGTATACATACATTATATTTATTATACTTTTGGTTACAGGCTACTACGTAATAGTACGTAAAATAACACTTGGGATTATAAACTAGAACGTATTACCATGCAACCAGGGATCAAAACTTTAAGCAGACCGGCTTTGGTCTGTTTTCCTTTTTAAGTAGCCCAGATGTACTTATACAGTAAGTTTATATGGAACTGACTATCTTGAAAGTGATGACATTCTCATTGAGTACAGTGGCTTGAACGAGCACCCGCTGCCGTGACAAGGCGGTCGCCAATATGTTCGGTGCAGTAACACTGTCGAACAGCATCCACACCCATCCTTTCAGCCTCGCCACATTACGTTTCTGGGTGGACCAGAGACTCCCTCTCCGTCTCTGGGGTGTCATATCCCATCCTGCCACACGCCCATGGGCGGCCCGACCCCTCCACCCCTGGGCGTCCCGACCCCTCCGCCTCTGGGCGGCTCGACCCTCAACCCCTGGGCGGTGCAAGTGTCTCGCACCGTCGAGTCGAAGCAAGCGACGGTGCCAACGGTTCTCGCCGGATACTCAACAACAACGCGTTTTTATTCCAGTGCTTCGTGTTGTGTCACTGACGTGTGAAGACGTTCTTGACATAGATCTACGAACTTCGTTTTCAGTACGTTAACATCGAACACGCTACGTATTCAGTGGCGCGGAAACGAAATTCACATTGAGGGGGGGGCTACCGGAGCTTCAGCATCACTGAATTATTTTCGCCGCCACATATCTTCACATCTTCCTTCACCTTGTGGCTGTCTCGGTTGGCTCGACTGTGAGACATCGGAGGGGGGAGGGGGGCACTTCGGAAAAAAAATTCGCAACCGCGCCGCCTTTTACTGGGAGGGGGGCAGAACTCCCTCCCAGTAATAGTTAATTAATCGTCTCATAAAATTTAGATTTCCATACGCCATTGACGCTCGCCAAAAAAAAATAAAACATTCACGCTCACATTTAGGGGGGGGGGGCAGAAATGTTAGTGTTAACTCGCAAATTCACGCACCATCCGACACACATATTATCCACCTTTTCCGACCTTCAAATCTGTCCAGACTCTTTGAGACGTGTTTGGTGCGAGAAACACATGAACCCGGTAAAACACATCGCAGTTTATCAATGCCACATGTCATTAAACTGTAGCAAATATTACGAAGTCAAGTGTTCTGGTGGTATTCAGGATTGATGAGGTGCGTCTCGCGAAGTGTGACGTATGGTGGATTTTCTGGACACTGACCATATTATTCTTTGCACGTGCGAATGTGTTATTATAAAAGCCGCGCATTCCCGGTATAGTTAGTTTTTTTTATATATAAAACATATGTGTACGTGTGTACGTTGTTGTGCGTATGATGTGCGCACGGTTGGCCTACACCTTTGATTGAGGTACATTACAATATTCTCTCGTTGTAAGGATCTCTGGAGAAAAGAACATCCGTAAAGAATCAACTTTGAAATTCTTATTTTGACCGACATTTGTTATGTACCCATTGATATAAGGAATATCGGATATATGGACACACGTTTACAAAGTCTCAACGTGTTCTTAAATCACGCCGAGAGACTAAGTTGGAAACCTAGCAAGTTCATCGTTACAGGACGCAATTTTCCACACCACTGGGAGAAGATTATTAACAATACGGGAGGGCGCTTCGTGCTACCACTCTATACGTACAAATGCCCTTTTATGATTGGTCTGATATGCAAAGAGGGTTAGATGTAGGGTTAAGAGTAGGTTGAAGGTACTCAAAGATATTTGGACACTATTGACATCCGATTTCCACATGCATTTGTACATGGATGAGTGATCATCGCCAACAACGTGACACTGCGATCTGTCTCTCTCTCTCTCTCTCTCTCTCTCTCTCTCTCTCTCTCTCTCTCTCTCTCTCTCTCTCTCTCTCTCTCTCTCTCTCTCTCTCTCTCTCTCTCTCTCTCTCTCTCTCTCTCTCTCTCTCTCTCTCTCTCTCTCTCTCTCTCTCTCTCTCTCTCTCTCTCTCTCTCTCTCTCTCTCTCTCTCTCTCTCTCTCTCTCTCTCTCTCTCTCTCTCTCTCTCTCTCTCTCTCTCTCTCTCTCTCTCTCTCTCTCTCTCTCTCTCTCTCTCTCTCTCTCTCTCTCTCTCTCTCTCTCTCTCTCTCTCTGTCAGCGTGTGCACGCATGATTAATAGTGAAAAGTGTCAACGTCGGGTGCCGTACTTGTCCTGGGCCCCGGCCCGGGGATGTCTTTCGGCGCGCTGACCCCGGTCCGTCGCGGGCGTTGGCGGGGCGGGAGATGTCACGAAAGCGTGCCCCGTGTCGAGGGCAGCATACTGCCGACAGCTTTAAATGGGCGGAATAACTTTGGGGGGGCGTCCTCGACAGTTGTCGCTTAACTGTCGCCGGACGCCGTCAAGCGCGATGACACCACTCTGTCGCCTGCCACCGATGAAAGTCGTCGCGCTCCTGACGACGAGCGCGGTTTAATTAAGCGGAAAGACAGGTGTACATAATGAGCGCGGTCGATCTGCACCCATTGTGCGATCTCTCTCGCCTGATCGGCGTCGCTCGAGATCCGGGCAATGACGACCGGGCGATGTCGGCGACACAATGGCGTGCTTCGCTCGACAATTGCTACTTACACGCATTGTTTAGACCCATGTCGACCACACGGGTGTCGGCGCTTCAGCGATACGGACGAGCAGTAGGATGCAGCCACCGATGTGTCAATGAGTACTGTAATTCCATAAACCGCGGTTACAGACCGGTCTTGTTTCTTCGTTCCGCACCGCCGAGTCTGCGCTGTAAGCAGTTTTATGGCAAGTCAGAGCTAACTAAGTGGACGACAACCGGCAGTCGCTTCAGGCGAACTAATGCCTTCCGCGTGGGTGGAGATAAAACGGCGCATCCTTCGTGACGTTTCAGCATGTTTTTAACCGCGACACATTTGTTACCGCTTAGAAGTTACGGGCTACGTGGCAAATGTCCACCGTAGCGCACTGACGTATCCATCCATCTGTTGACAACTTTAATACCGCTGATCGAATTTGAGACTGGCCAACCCTTTTGTCTTGGTGCACCTCTGAGTTACGTTTCCAAAGATTTAAGCGCAAAAGAAATACTTTGTGTGTGCGTGTATATATATATATATATATATATAGTGTATATATATACACTGCTCGTACATATATATATATATATATATTCAATCGAACACCTTCGTACACAAATATCCACCACTGTCTATAGCCAGGTACTCATTCTTGGCTGGATGCTTCCATAGAGAAGTCGAGATGGTGTTCGATTGAACAGATCTGCCAGGGAGTAGTGTAAAACTTGTGAGGACTGGATACTGCGCTATATATATATATATATATATATATATATAATAAATTAACCTTTATAATATACGAATCTTTGAATCATGTTTCTTTCCTGCTATAGGCACTACTTTAATTTATTTCGCATATAATTCGTTTAATTTGGTAGGATATCCTATTGTTAGACTCATCCTCTTCTTTCACTTCCAGTTTCACCAGTCGGTCCTGTATGCGTGTTCCGAAGCGAATTGCGGCGTTATTCCGCTCTCGTGCGATCCGTCATTCAATCGCACTGATCAATTCTGCGCCGTTGTTTCAGGTCTGTGGGGAAATTTGGCGGGACGGCGGCGGTTTGGAGCCAGACGACTCTCGCGCGGAACAACGTCACCGGAACGAGGTGAATACAAATGGCCGCCTTTCCGTGGTGTGTGTACCTTGACTGATTAAATCGCTTTTTGCAGGACGCGGTGCACACAAAGCGCATCGCTTCGCTTATTCACTTGGTTACGAGCGAAGCGCCGCTGTTGAAAGACCGAATGGGTTGATTGTGCGGTCTATAGGGGCTGGTCGAGGGGTGGCCCAAAGGTGGTCTAGGGGAGGTTCAGGGGTGGTGTGAAGGGTGGGTTAAGGGTTGTTCGAGGCGGACACGTGAATTCAGTTGATTGACGCGGGGGCATTAGAAATGCTTGTATATACCGCATTCGGAGTAGTGGTCGGCTGTTTTAAACGACAAAAAAGAACCTCTATGGGCGCATTTTTTTATGAAGACATTTTAGTATTTGTGGAGAAATTCGTAATTGATAAGTATGTTTCTGATAACAACACTAGACATACGAACTACTCCTACCTGGAACATGAATAGCATAACAGAAACATAGTATATAAACAAACGAGTTATTTCGATTCCAATATGTGTAGCGTTGATACTTTCACTGTTACAATCTTTGTGATACCTACATTGATCCGATCTTTTTCTAGCGTATTTAGATCCATATTAAAATACCAAGATAAATTCTATAACAAATTACCTTGGGTCTCAAATGTTTGACTGACTGTGCTACCAGAATGGCATCGGCCAATAAACCTACGTTTTGAAAGAGCAAGAATATAACCTAACGATATAGTTTCATTAGCAAGTGCGCCACATAGCCGGGAAGATTTGTAAGAAAAGCTTCTGATTTCTCATGGGAACTGAATTGATTAAGGCTAGTCAGATTCCTAAGAACGGTAGTGGTAAATGTAAATATATCCGATATATCACCATAATGAATGTGTCATTAGCCAGTCATTCCAACACCAAATACAAATCTCTCGTATCCTTGCACCGTGGTTGCGACAGTAGTAAGACGAAGGAACCGGAATCAGACGTTATTATAAACTGCATCTGTGCGTCTTCCGACGTGATGTGGGTAACATGTAGTTTGTCTAAACCATTCCATTTCGATGTAAAATAAACTGTACCATGAACGTTTTAAAGTGTTAATTAATAAAAAATATAATTAAACAGTAATTAAAAGTATTAATAAAAGTCACATAAAGTGTTATCACTACGTAATAAATAAATACATACATATTAAAATATAATATAAAGATATTTCCATCGCCTTCCATGCAGTGCTGGAAGCGCTGAAGCGATATAAACACTGACATGGGCTTGGACATTTGCATGATCTGAAGATGAACGATCAGACGGATTAACGTCACAGTTGAGTTCCTATACGATTACTGGATCACGACAAGATAAACACAAATCATGAGCGGAACTGTAAACAACTGGACGGAATGGCGAACAACTGGAGAGTCGTTTGCTCGACAACAATTTAGGTCCAACATAAGGCAACATGGAAGAAAAGAAGATGACTGCTACCAGGAATTAGGTCCAACATGGAAGAAACGAAGGCGACTTCTAACAAGACAATAACATATGACAAGGAGGTTATCTTTCAATAATTTTGATTCGTGATAGATATGAAAATGTGAGAAACTGATGCCTTTAGTAAAATGCCATGCTATTTCGCAAAAGATTAATGATAGGCAGCCTACATATTAGCGATGATGAACTATTAACCCACCTGCGTCGCAAACCACCCCGTGAGTAAGCTTAAGGAAGAGGGTATCAGTAATAGTTGTGCATGGGTGTTATATTGTTTCATTATAACCAACATGTATTGCATACATCAGTAACATTTATTCATGCAGTGTAGTTGTTTAATTATTGAGGAAATGTTTAACACATTTTACTGATACGGTCGGCATAACGTCGTTACTGTCGATATTGTTTGTCGGCGGAACCACCCGTTATAAAGTCGTTACTGTCGATATTGGTTGTCGGCGGAACCACCCGTTATACCGTTGTTACTGTCGATATTGTTTGTCGGCGGAACCACCCGTTATGAAGTATCGAATATTACTGCGAGTCTAACTGATACCATGCAGCGTTTCCTTGGCGGTAAAGGTACGTTACTCCGTCACATCCACGCGGTCGACTCGTTTACACGCTTGGTGTTTAGCACACCAAAGTACGGATAACAATATGCACTTCACCTCTGTCAGCTGAACACACAATGGGACGGAAATGCACGATATATTAGTCCAAGAAAGTAGTTTCCGTAAAGATGCAACACTGCGAAGTGGACGTGAATGAAATGCTGCTCTATAATAACAACAATTAACTATACTTAGTTCTGTCAAGGAGACTGTTTCAGTAGCGGTTCTCCCTGACTGTCGGAGTCGCTCTGAGAGGCAGTGTCCGTCTTTTTGTTCTTGTGCGTCTTCACGTGTTTGCTCAGGTGATCGCTGCGCATGAAGCGCTTGCTGCATATGTGACACGAGAACCGCTTCTCCCCCGTGTGTGTCCGTATGTGGCGCTGCAGTTCGTCGGACCGCGTGAACCTCTTGCCACAGAAGAGCCAGTTACAGACGAACGGTCGCTCACCAGTGTGCCAGCGAAGGTGGGCCTTCAGGTGCGACGTCTTGTTGTACACCTTGCCGCAACCGGAAACGTGACACGTGTGCACATTGCGCTTGCGCACGCCGCCGGAAGGCTCGAGTCGGTCGGCCTCTTGGCAGTTGGGGCAGTCGCATGTCGATCGACCCGTGTAACGGCGCTGCGAACGCGGGTGCGACAGCGCAGCGCCGATACCCGGATGTGTGAGGAAGCCCCCGCCGGTGGCCATGTTGGCGCTGAAGCCGGCCCCCGTCACGGAGCCGTGCAGCATCGACTTGTATCCGTCGGCGATGAAGTGCTGCTGGCTGGGCGCAACGAAAGCCGACGCGTTGCCCCCGCACAACTTGCTCAGGGTATAGTCGCCATTCGGGTAAGTAAGCGGTGACGTAATTTCCGGTATCCAATTTGCGTGAGCCGCGGCGTTTGCATTGTGCATGTCCCACCAGGCGGAGCCCGCTGAAATGTTCGCTGTCAACTCCGACTTGATGCTGACTGTCGTCTGGTGATTGACCGGACTCGCGGCCCATGAGTCGTAGAAGCCGCCCCCGCCGCCTGCGCCCACCCCAGACACACGGGAGTATGCGGTCGACGCCGGCGTGAACGAGTTATTGAACACATCGGCCGTAAGCTTACCGCAGTGGTCAGCAGTCGAAGCGGAAGTCGCATTGCACGCCGGTAATACGCCACCCGGAAACGGTGCCGAACACGATGCCCGTTGGCAAGACATGCTGACGTCATTTCCGCGATATGTGGCGCCGCCGTGTGGCGAGAAGTGGAGCGATCGGCCGGTGACGACATCCGCGGGTTTTCGCCAAGGCATGAATCCTTTGCCCGTGTTGATGTCGGCGGCAGACGGGGGTGTCCGACCGCTGATCTTCCTGCACTCTCCTCCTGGCATGTACAGTGGCGCCCCGCCGTAGTGGGCATGCTCCTGAAACTACGAGACACGTTACACTAGTTAGTTAACATTACGGCATTCGCAGGAACGACCTCTGGCGTTCGTCGCTGGATATACACGCACCCGCCCGCCCGCCCGCACGCACACAAATACAAACACACATACCCGCTGACATGCACGCACGCACGCACGCACGCACGCACGCAAGTTAAAAACGAAGGAGCATTGCAGTTGCTCTTTGATGTCCACCCTTATATGTGCTTCATTTACCCCGTTTTATTGAGACTGACACCTTGCCGTGGTAGAGTGGCTTGTGTGTCTCGATGATCAGGAGAGCTACGCCGGCAAGAGTCTCGGATCCTGGCAGGTCTAACCATGCCGGATAGGTCGACGGATAGAGTCCAGTCAAAAGTCAGTCTCCCAGCCCTCCAGTTTTGGGGGTTGAGCATGAGGCCAACGACCTCATCTCGTAAAAAATACAATATTACGGAAACGGAAACTCTACTCCTGTGTGTCCTGCGGCGGTGGAGCAGGTGACTGTAAGTATGAGGAGTGACAGTGAAAGCCTTCGGGAAGCTGTCGCCGCAAGACCATCAGCAGTAGACCAAAACAAACCTGAAGGAAGACTAGAAAAGGAACTCAAAGAACTACATCTACGCTTGGGCCAAGCCGCAAAGATAGCTGCCGACAGGAAGAGGTGGAGGATTCTTGTCTCCGCCCTATGTGCCAGTGGGCATGAAGAGGAGTAAGTAACAGGCCCGCAGTCAGCTTTTCACAATGGGGGTTCATTTTACCAATTCAGATTCCAGGGGGCGCCACAAGTTCATGTGGGGTTATATTTTTTCACAATGCAGAGGGCCCCACATGTTCACGTGGGGGCTCATAATGCAGATGTTACATTTTTAACTGGAAGAACAATGAAGTGGGTGCGAGATTGGTGGACCATGTGGTTTCGTCTTATATTCTTTCATATATTCTTTCTTATATACAAACACTGCATTAGTATCCCCAGCACGCCCATAACGAGGTCGTTTTGAGGGTGCGTTTTCAGACAAAGTGGGACTCATATGAGGTCTGTGGAGATTGGTCCCATTTTGTTGCCTGATTAAGTCTAATTTACACCCACTTGTATTCATAAAAGCGCACGCAGTGACAGTATATTGTTAATATAACTGAATTATGTACTTGAAACTTTTCGCCGTGTGTGCAATTGTTTTGAATATGTTCATATTAATATAATAAACGAGGCACCGAGGTGTGTGTTTGTGTCCAAGTTATTTTTCAGAATAAACAGTTAAAGTGTGACATTTACAATCTGGTTTTCAATCGATTAATACATTATATTTATATTATCTGATATGCAAAAGTTCCATAATTTATCATAAACATAATTACATTAGTAAATTAACAACACTTTATAAAACATGCCCGGTAAATAGAAGCTAGATTAACAAAAATTGTCCTCTTGTGGAATTTGAATTTAATTATATGTGTCAAACAGTCAAGTATCATATCCTGTACACCACACTGACTCCAGGAAACACAAACTGTATTTTACAACTCTACCGAACACAAAATGGACATAATAATTGATAGTAAAGGCCCTTCACACAGTATTGCCTGCTACACATCTTAAGTTGTTGATTGTTGAGAATAGCTTCTTTGACAGTCGGTAGTTACCTTAATCAGCATACTAAAAATAAAAAGCAGCACCTATCTTTTAATAATAATAAATGTTTAATGAGTTATTTTATGTGGCTTAAATGTGCTCATAATTGTTAAATCACCGTCACCCCGTTTATTCACCAGTATTTTGTCTGCACCTGTCACCTCTGAGTGACTACAATTAGGACTCATAATTTTACGTTTGGTGTACAACTGGCTTCTTGTGTATTTGTTACCCCATGAGTTTACATAACAGGAAACCCTTAGATAGTGTGAAGTCCTTCTGCATGGCTAATAGGATTCAATGGTCCTTTGACACACATTCCTCTAGTGACTGCCCTTTTCACACATGGCATTGGAGACAGACCCCTCAGCCAGGCTCCCATACATTCAGTGATGATCACTTAATAGATATGGGTTCTCCCTTTAACATATGTACAAATCAGGCTTTCTTGGCATTCCTTGTAATGCTTGAACACTATCCAGCAACATTTAGGAGGGGGGGGGTTAACGCTTTTGAAAAACATGGAATACAATTAGTGATTCACATTTTAAGGATGCAATTTTGCGGGGTTCACATTTTGAAGAAAGGGGGTTCACAAAAGGGGGGTTCACATGAATCCCGAGAATCCCCCTGGCTACGGGCTTGAGTAAGTATATACTTAGTCATTCAAATGCCCTAATATATTCACAACTTGCTATGCGCGTATTTTGATGTATGAACGAAGTGTTCACGCTTTCTCTTTCTAGATGTTATGGACAACAAATTTTGGAAAACGAAAGCAGGAAGACATGTTAGTACCAACGGTTTACAATAAAGGAGCTTGGTTGTAGAAGAAAGCACCAGGTTAGTAATGTTATGTTTTGGAACTTGTAGAGTCGCATCATAAAATGAATGCTTTGTTTCCACATAGTTGAAAACTTAATGGTCTTAGGAATGCACCATGATTGAATGCATATTGTGCATGGAAGCCTAATATTGTATGAGTTGGATATTTTCTTTACATTTGATCTTATATAGTTTCACAAAAACTTCATACTATTTTATTGCCAACTTTCAAGATACCTGGAATATATACCAAACAAACCACCAATAACGAAGTCGATCGTGGGGGAATGTCAACAACGTCGTCTCACTGTTTCACTGAAATTTAAATCAGTTAATTGTATGCCGATTGGACAGAGAATCAACGACTGCGTCAATAACTTTAATTGCCTTACGTGTTGCTGGGACGATACGACTAATTGAATTGACCGGTGAACGGGAACAGCGGGACCCAGTAATCGCGACACACGGATGACACCAAAGTTGAGACGCGACATGTTGTTACGTAAACATCTCACTGCGACACTTGTTGTTATTCAACCAATGAACACACGGCCTGTATTTAGCGCGGAGCGGCAGTGTTCTCGCGCCTGTTGTCCGCTGATCAAAGGTGTGACGCTCACAGCGCTTCCTGCACAAACTCGGACAGATTTATGCATGTTTCGTGGGGCGGCTTGAGAGAGAACCCGGTATTACGTCAAATTGCTATGTCGTGAATAACTAATCAAAGACTTTCGTATGTTTTGACATGGATTGTCTCCGCCTTCCGCCTACTTTGTAGGACAGTATCACCGTGGTTGGAGAGTTGAATACAAATGACTTGTTAGGGTCACAGCTAAGATGTTTGCCGTTTCTGTTTCAAGTGAATGCCAAATCACTGATGATGTGTCATACTAAAAAGACACGGAAAACAAAAATATCAATTACGTTGTGCAAACACACCGACACGCTATCAAGAAACATGAATTTATTAACATGTTATTTAAGATAATTGTTAATCAGATAATCTAAACGGTTCTGTGCGACATACGCATTTAAAGACACGCAACAAATTAAGAAGGAACCCGATGCAAGACGTGGAAGAGTATTACAACATAGGAATGTGGAGAGAACGGTGAAAGAAGACCAGAACACCACAATCAAGTGCATTGGTGCGACGAGCTTCACTTGAGAGAGAATGATTCAACGCATATACACATTGCCCGTTTAAAATCACGGGAAATGCCCTTCTGTATGTAACTTACACTGCATGTGTCCGATGAATTTAATTTATAGTACCTGATTTAAACGATGGTGGATATACTTGGTAAACAGGGCAGGTTTCATGAAGCGGCTCAGAACGTTCTTAACGCTAAGATGATTGTCTTAGTAAATGACGTGTTTTTTAATATAAGCGAACATAGGAGTTTACGCAAACACGTGACGCTAAGTAGTTGCGTAATTTTAAGTACGCTTCTGAAACCGGCCCACTAGTTAGATGCTCGTGTAATCGATTACCTTTTTAATACATGTTTAAGTACTTGCGATTTTTTTGTATCATTTTCGTATAATATACTATGCAAACGTTCGTATTATAATACTTTTTAAAGTATTCATTTTTCAATACTTTATTAATTGCTCACGATTATGCAACACGATTAATTATTCACCCAGTCATAACATATTGTGGCAGGTCGTAAATCCTTTCTTTGCCGAAAATACATAAATATTGTCGATGATCATGCACGCTGAAGATGTTTTTAAACAAGTAAACAAAGGAGTGAACAACAAAATAAAACAGCCGTGAATGTGAACTGGGTGAAGGGTTTGATCGACATCCGTTTAGGAGACGGGATCAACGTATTCTGACATGATAGAACATGAATTTGGAATATTTAATGTGGACGTTGTCATATTTTATAACGTATAACACCACTAAATAAAAGTAAAAAATAAATTAAATACCGTTTAAGTTGGAACAGTCTATCGTACAATTGCGAAATCGTATTTGAAAACGAAACTATTCCCCTGTCGTCTAGTTCTGTCCAAACAAAGCGTCACCGTATCCCATGTATGTCGTAACGTATCCCACGTATGTATCCGGATTTACCGCATATCCGTAGCATGACTACATGTACAGATACGTCAGCGACTTGGGTACAACACTTCGGGTGTATCCCGCGACATTTGTGTTACATTTTCCATTATCGGATGTAGTTTTGAACTTGTTCAAATGGCGACGTTTTATGGGCGCAAATATATCAAGTAACAAAATAGAACGAATCAAACCCATCTAAAGTTTTACACATACGTAATGGTTTACACCACGCGCTGTAGAGCACTGAAGTGTGACGTCACGCTGCAGCGCTGGCTCCATCAAATGTCTCCCGTCGTATCTGTTGACATGGTGTTATGTTTTGTTGCAAACTGAAACCATTTTCTGAAAGTCATACGTGTAGTTCTTTGTGGTTTCCATAAGTTGAAAGTGAGAAGCATATATGGGTGAAACAAATTAAGTATTTTATGCATTCTGGAAGGTAAAAACGATATTTTAAATCGAGCTACTTGATCGAAGTGACAAAATCGATCGCATTGCAACATATGTTTTGTTGTGAATCACGCTACTTTCATCGCAATATGCGGAAGGATAACCTGTCAACATCGTACAATTATTGTACGAAATTCTTAAAATCGAAGGATTTGATGATATCTTCAAATTAAAAAAAAAATATTTCAGGCTAAGAAGTTAGGGAGTGGTAATTAAGTTGGCGTTTTGGTGAGCCTCAAGCGGAGGTGCAATTGGCCGGTTTAAAATACGGGTTTTGAGTTGTTTTGTCCACGATTGTAATCATAAGTTTGTGATCTACACATAGAGGTTATCGATTTCTAAAAGCTGCAAGAAGAATGCAACTATTGATCATAATCAGATATTTAAAAACATATATTTTGTTGAGAAAACCATTCATACTCCCCGGGGACCACTTCCTGAAAATCTATGTTAGTTCACAATTAATAAAACAAAACATTTTGTAGGGGGATTTACCCATTGAAAACAAACTGCTAGCATCGCTAACTTTTGTTCGAATATAGCTAATGGCGTCAGTAGGCCCCTGTCTCTGCACTTGCTGCATATTTCTCAGACGAGCCCAAACTGCTTAAAAGGGAGAACATCATGTCAGATCTGATCATGTTAATAACTTATTTTCTAAGCGGTCTTCGAGGTGCGGTGCATGCTAGTATGGTGCTAATTTTGCTAACAGCATATTTATATTTTAAAAGGTGTTGTTGACATTTTACATATGCGTCGGAACGTGATGATATTTCATAAAAACCCTCCAACTGCAGGTTCACTAAAATCCAACTGCACCCCTCTTGAGGCTCACTAAAATCCCCAACTGTATCTCCACGTAAGGTTCCCCCAAACCCCCCGACTACATCCTTTTTGATGGTGACCAAAAACTCCAACTTATATAATGACCGCTCCCTAACTTCTCAGTCTGAAACTTATTTTGTTCCTTAATTCACGATATTATCAAATCTTTCGATATTGGCAATTTCGTACATGAATTAAATAGTATTGACAGGTTCTCCTTTCGCTTTCTGCGGTGAAAATAGCGTGATGCACAACAAAAAACTGTGTTGCACCGCGACCAATATTGTCAATGCGATCAAATAGCTTGCGTTACAAAATTATTTTCTCGTTCCAGAATATTAAAAATACCAATTTTTTTTCACCCATGTTTGCTTCTCATTTTCAACATATGGGAACCATAAAGAGCCACACGTATGACTTTCAGAACATTGATTGCAGTGTAGAACAAAACGTAACACCATGTTCACATATATGGCAGGGAAGTTTTGTTGGAACCGGCTGGGCCGGTTGCTAAGCGGCGTGGCGTCGTCACTTCGGTTCTCTATATAAGTTGCCGAATATTACAGTTGTTACGTCAGCTGCACTTGGCGTCAGTCCCATTTGTATACCTGCGCACGCACGCAAACCCTCACTCGCACCTGTCGCATTCCCAGCGCACTATCTGGGGGCGTCCGTTTTACTTCCCGCACCTCCTCGATTGATCCCAACCCCGACAGTCGTAACAGCGACCTGACGCACTAATCAGGGACGTAATTGGGTGATTAGCACGATGGCCGGCACTGCGGATCTATTGAAGTATCAGCGACATTCGCGTGCTATCTGTGGTGGCTCGTGCGTTATCTACGACTTATCGTAATCTCGGACAGCCGCCAACAGCCGTTGCTACGTTGAGACCCTCTCCCCTCCCGATGATCTGTCTTATGATGTATGCAACAGATCAATGGAATACAACTATACAGGCGCGAGAACTCTGCTGTGACGCCCGCCTCGTGATCAGGGTGTACCTCGTAAGAAGCAGTCGGTTAGTAATTACTGAATTAACTGCCTAGTTAACTGCCTAACTGGATTTACTGCCCACTAAAATAATAATTATACGATTAATTGCCAATGCGTCTGACACCAATGTCCTCAACCCGCGCAGTCCTGCTACACCTTGCCCGAGGACGTCGTTGAAAGAATGAACTAGACAAAGCTAATTCTTCGGGAACGCACGCACGCACGCACGCACGCACGCACGCACGCACGCACGCACGCACGCACACACGCACGCACACACGCACACACACACCGTAATATCATGTAAATGACACAGCTGAAAAATTTTGCAACAGAAAACACTGGCAAAATATCACGTAAATATACGTTCTCTGCGGAGTTGTCACACGAGCACGCGCCGGTCTGGCCGAATTACGGCCGTTACAAACTGTCAATAACCGGCCGAGTGTCTGAGGCGAGAAGCCGACCTGCCCAGTCGATTGATCAAGTAATCAAATCAGCTGTCTCTCTCGGTCGGTGTTAGCTCGCTCGCGACAACGTTCTTGCATTTTACAATGAAATTGCATCGCTTGGTGAGGACAGGTTGGACGCTTTGTATGATTTATTTATCCAGTTACACTGTCATACAAAAGTGAGCAAAAAGTGTTGGAAAATATTTTACCGAAAGTCATCCAAACGTGTTCAGTGAAACACATTTTGTTGACGTTAATCACTTTATCTGGTTAATGTTACTCTTTCGTCCCGAATATAATGTTTACATAAGAATAACACACCAGAAGGACATATTGTATTGAAATCGGTGGCTGAAGCTGCTTTTTAAACTGGTTTAGCCTATCACGAATCCGGTTCTATGATGTCACAACTTGTTGTGAAGAATATTTTAAATAAAATCCGCAGTCCGTTTAATAAAAAAGTACGCACATTTGTTTAATTGATCGAAACAATCGATTTTGGTTGCGACATCTGGTAGGCCTAACTTGCCAAAGCCAATTACCACTCCGACAGTTAGCCTTCAGTTGTTCAACCCACTTAATTTGTTGGTAACATGGTTTTTATATATAACAAGGAAAGTCGAATACACCATCACAGAAACACGCGCAAAATGAAGTGAAAATTCTAATTTTGAAAATTCACTTGGTTTGGGTAAGAATTAAATAAGGTAATAGTTTGTCTGGTGATTTCACCAAAACTACACATAAAAGTTGCACAAAACATGTCGTACTGTAGGCTTGCTTTTTAGACAAACTAATGTGAAGTGAGACGAAAAAAAATTCGAACTGAGGAGGCAGTTTTAAATAAAATACAAATGGGCGGTCAGGATTTCACGATTAAAGCGGTCAGACGTTGTGGCTTTTAGTGCTAAAGTTAACACGTGGCCTCGAATACGTTCCGAGATCTGCCTTTTACCACGACACTGACGGAGGGCCTCGCAACGCGACACAGTAGCGGGGATGAAGACAGTGCGCGGACACAGGAACAGTGAACTTGTTGATGAGACCCCCAGCAGAGCTGACAGCACTAACGAGGGGTGTTAGTCCCTGACACGTGACGTAGCGTCGATCGCCGTCTGTTGGCATACGACACCCGACACTTTGCCCACGGTGGGGCGCTCACTGCATGGTGGCTATAGCGCTCAGTGGGTATGCACTCGCACACACGCACGCACGCACACATGCACGCACGCACACACGCACGCACACACGAACTATAGGTTGGGTTGGGACACAACCTGCATCACATTGTCGCTGGCAGTGTCTTTCAAACAAATAGGCGCCAACTACCGAATAGAAACGAGCATTTTGTATATTAAAGGTACCGAATTTGGTTGTTTAATTGCAAAATCCGTATTATTATTATGTAGAAAATATATTCCAACATAGATCTACTAGCACGATGGCGCTACATACACACGCGGACGAAGAAAACAGTTTCCCGAAGTGTCGTGTATGACATTTAACAAACAATCGTAGAAAACACATATCACGTTACGAATAATCGCGTCACGTCCTTCTAACACCTAGTACGAATCATTAACTGGCAAGACCCATAACTTAGGGGAATTTTGAAAAAAATCAATACGCTACATTTCTTCATAGCGGTGGTACATACGTACATACATACGTACGTACATACGTACATACGTACATACATACGTACATGCATACGTATATACATACATACGTACATTCGTACGTACATACATACGTACATACATACTTACATACGTACATACATACATACGTACGCACGCACGTACGTGCTTGTGTGCGTGCGTGCGTGCGTGCATACATACATGCATACATCAGGAAATGCATATACAATGCACATACGTACGTACGTACGTACTTACATAGGTGGATGCATGCATGCGTGCGTGCATACTTGCATACATACACGCATACACGCATACAGGCATACAGGCATACAGGCATACAGGCATACAGGCATACAGGCATACAGGCATACAGGCATACAGGCATACAGGCATACAGGCATACAGGCATACAGGCATACAGGCATACAGGCATACAGGCATACAGGCATACACACATACATACGTGTACAGAATTGTTTAGCACGTGTAGTACTAAAAGCACCTAGTTTCTCACCATCTCTGCCCCTACTTAGACAGTTGCATTGGCTTCCAGTTACATATCGAATACAATTCAAATTAGCCACTGTCACATATCGTATCCTTTCTACGCAACACCCATCCGATTTGTTTAGTTTCCTTCGTTTTTCCGATATCCCCAGGAATCTCAGATCATCTGTTTCACAACGAGTTTTTGTTCCGAAAACCAAGCTTAATATCGGCAAACGTGCTTTTTATGTAGCTGCACCCAAAATCTGGAATCAACTCCCTATCGCTTTAAAATCATCTGAGACTATAAATACCTTCCGTAAAAAACTAGACTTATTTATTTGAAATTGCATTCCCACCCTAACCTTTGGCGGTCTCTTGCTCTAATGGCGACTCTTGCTTGTCCCTGTTAACTTTTTTGCCCAATGATTTTTGTATGTTGCGCCTCTGAGCTCATATTCCTGGGGATTTAGGCGCTATAGAAGTTTGTCATTATTATTATTATACATACATACATACATACATACATACATACATACATACATACATACATACATACATACATACATACATACATACATACATACATACATACATACATACATACATACATACATACATACATGTTGTTGGTAGTCCGTCGTATCCGACGATGGCGATGCTGTGCTAGTCATCTGTGGTGTATGTCCTCAAGTGGCTATGTAGGCCAATTCTGGACGCACATAGTCTCTTGCAAGTCGGCCAACGGAAGCCCGTTGTGGCTGGTGCTGACGATGCTGCTGTCCGATGTCGTCTTTCCCTGGCATCTTGCGGGCGTTGGCAGCGTCTTTCTTCAAAGGCCTGGCAGGCAGTGCTGGTGAAGGCTCGCCATTGACTTCTGTCAGCTGCTGCGCTCTCGAGTTCTTTTGGACGGATGCCACTGTACTGGAGGTTGGCCTTGATGGAGTCATTATATCGCTTGCGAGGACGCCCATAGTGCCTGTGGCCTCCAGAGAGGTCGCCGTAAAGAAGTTGTCGGGGGATCCTTGTCTCATCCATACGGGTGACATGCCCTGTCTATCGTTGCTCTCATAATCATCACCTTGATGCTAGTGATCTGTGCTCGCTCAAGCTCCTCAAGGTTTGTTACCCGGTCTTGCCAGCGGATATGGAGTATAGACCTGAAGTTGCGCATGTGGAAAGCTTCCAGCTTCTTGATGTGGGGCCTGTAGGGTGTCCACGTCTCACAAACATAGAGGAGAGGTGAGAGGATGACAGCTCTCGCTTTCCTATTTCCTGTTCTTTAACATGCCACATCTGCCATAGACGTCATTTCAATCTATATGTAACGCAGCACAAATTTTGCCGCAGAATACGCTTAACGGAACTTATAGTCAGCATAATTTAATTATTAAGAAACACGAGCGGATTGCCTCTGTGTTGGTAGCAAGTGCCAGGTGTTGTATTCAGCAACTCTGCTGCTGAATCCGCCCAACATACTACTACCGGAGCAACAGTGCTATTTATCGCCAACGAGTACTGTGCAATTATTGCACGCATCAGATATCATCACCATAATCATCACTTATTGTCCAGGACTGGCCAGCATGGTGTAAGACCGGACCTAATAGCAACAGTAACCATTTTGACAATTTTGAAAACAGAAATGTGTCCTAAATTAAGGCTCGTTAACATAGCAATAATATACAGCTGTAAAACTTGTCGAGTTCACGCGTTGCACAGTGAGTATGTTGAAGTATGCGTGCATTCACTTAAAAGTTCCTTTAAAATTCGATTTTAGCGCGTTTCATTTCAGATTAATTTCGCGTATACATCTAATGATACCTAGATATACGGCATGCTAATTTGTTTGTGCATTTGTATTTAGTTTTGGCGAAATCGTCGAACAAACTATCAATTATGTTCGACCGGATGTGATATAAAATCGGCAGAAAAATAACAGCAAAGTCCGACTCTACCTACTATAACTTCATCACATCTTACATTTAGACGGCTAGTCAGACTTTCGCAAATTATCAGATCTAACAACAAAGGTAAATCCATTCGACGTTTTTAAAAGATAACATAAACTCCTGTCTATTATTAAACCGGCTGCACATAATTTATTCCCTAGATACTGTTAACACAATTACAGAATTGAACATTAACGAACCTGACTGGCGATGTAGATTAACGCGTGCCTACTGATATATTCACTTGAGTGCTCAGTGATTTACTACACAGTCAACGGCTAGATGATGCTTTCACGCCTGGCTGAACACACTTACTTCTATGGTCTCTCACTTCACGGCCGAGTGCACTTGACAACTTTTGTACTCAGCGAATATATCATTGCATAACTACACTATTCCAGTACAGGTGTTTACTATTGATATTCTATATTAACTAAGCGTGCTAAACGCAAAACAGATTGCATTTTGATACCAACTTATTTATTTCTGGCCATCAAGTTTTGCTTGTTCAGGAAATCGTTTATTCCAGGATAGGTGCAATAACTGTACAAATAAATCTGTATTTGCGATAGAGTATTGCAGGTTTCTTAAAGTATTGCAAACAAGTTTAACCGTATCATAAATATTTGCGATATATTGTTAGCGTTATCTTAAAGTTTTGAAAATACTTTAATAACACTATTGCAAATATTCAGTTGCGATGCAATATTGCAATTTCCTCAAAGTACTGCAGGTGCTTTTAAACTTATTGTAAATACTTAAATGCGAAACAGGATTACAGTTTTCTTAAAGTATTATAAGTACTTGTAAGAGTATTATGATGACGATGGTGATAATAATAACAACATCAATAACAACATAATAACAATAACAGCAGCAATAACAATATAATAACAATAACAGCAGCAATGACAATATAATAACAATAACAACATCAATAACAACAATAACAATATAATAACAATATCAGCAACAATAACAATATAATAACAATAACAACAGCAATAACAATATAACAACAATAACAGCAGCAATAACACAAGGTACACACTTTTTCATATTCGACACAAATGTGTTAATGGTAAATTATTGTCGATACATTATTAGAGGGAACAACAAATACAACGTGTTTTAATGCTATTGGAAACAAGCAACCAAACATATCAACATCCCTTTGAAGGTGTATAGAAATATTGCAAGAACTTGCAATAATTTTGAAAATAAAACACTCGTACGATAGTCGTTGCCAGGTTTGAAATATACTGCACATATTTCGCAAGACTCAAAGCTCAACGAAGCAATGGACATTCTGTGGATATCGCCGTGTTAGCAAAATTCACCACACGTATCCATCATGTGCATCCATGCCAGCTGATGACCATGTCCACTAAGATTTCACCGTGGCCCCTGACCTGACAGATCGAATCTACACGCGCACGACTGACGTCCCAATACACCACTTCCCCGGGGTTCACGAGGACTCGGACCATCCTTACTGGACAGTGGTCAGGGATGGTAATCCGTCAGAGATATGAAGCAAACTGGTGCGGCGAGACCGGAATTCGGCGATGAGATTTATTTGTAGACAGACGGGCACTGAATTTTTGAAGGGATATTTGAGAACACACACACAGATACGTTAAAAACATTGACAGTTTTTGTAGGGAATTTAAATATAACAAATACGAAGATTAATTATTTTCAAGTAATTACAATTTGGAAAATACACACAACAAACATACGCTCCAGCCATTGGACTCGTATATTCTTTCATAGGTGCACTCATATTCTAACTTGCTAAACTGCGCAATCCTAACTAATAACCTGTGTCACATCCGCCATCCTCAGATCAACTATACCCTAATGGTATTTTACAAGTGGACAATACAATACTTGCTCTGGGCTGCATTGGAAGAAGAAAGCACAAGAGATGAAAGGAGAGATGTTGAAATAGTGCGGGGAGAGCAGTTGATATGACACAGAATGGGAAGGCGAGGAGAGGAAAGAAAGGTTTAGAAGGAGGGACAACGAGAAGGATACATACGCGCGATGGAATAGGTAGGGAGAAGACGGGAGAGAGGGCATAAAAGTAAAAGACGTGTGGATTTGTTTACTTTCAGAAAATCTACCGAACTAAATATATACAACAAACTACTGTAAATTCGAGGTAGTAAACAGGGGATAATGCTGATACGTTACATCACTTAGACGACACCCGACAATACAGGAAGACTCGCTTCTAGTCAAAATATCTCCTGTCCTTATCAAAACAATCTCGCTTATAACTGTCTTACCCACTGTATTTATCGCATACGTATCGTAAAGCGCGAAGAGTAGAACTTACCCCAATTATCGTTCCAGCCATATTTTCCGTAGAAATCCAGCGATGTCATGGGAGTTATATTCCGACATAAGTGTAGACGATAAAGATGTGAACGGCTGAACGCGACGTTCGTGCCCTGCTCGGTCCGGTAGCCACGCCCAGTCCACACTAGCCACGCTCATACACGTCATACCGGGTGATTGACAGCTTAGATGGGAATTGCGGATCCAATGGAAACACGATTCACTAAACGGTTACGCTTGGAGGGTTTGCGGTTGTGAAGATGACAGATGAGCCTCACGTATCCATCATGCGGTGTTTTCTATTAGCGAAGGCTTCGTGACAAATCCTGTCGAGTAAATATGGACACAATTTAGGAGGTTAATTCTTGTATTGGATAAACTCGAACGTTGTTTATATTGTTAGACCTCGTAAAATAGCGTTGCATACCGACACATACAATGCCATATAAAATTCATTATGTGCAGTCCGGAAAGATATTATTTAGACGTTGCTGTCGAATTTATAAAATAATATAATGTATAATTCATGTAGTATAAACCGGATCGCACCGGTTTTAAAGAAAAAAATCGACGTTCATGAAAATACAACACGGAGCATCTATGGTATTTATACTCATTAAATAAAAATCATGACGTATGTATGGAGAAATACTTATAATATGAACGAATCCAAGGTTATGCTGGGGGATACTTGTATAACTGGCGAAGGACATGGGGTGCTATCGACACGTGTTATCCCTCAATATGCGTATAGGGTAAGTTCGGATAATCCGTATACCGTCGGGTAATCAGACTAGACCTGGATGCCACTTCGAGTTTGAATGATGAAGTGTTTAATAGTCCCCCGGGTGGATATTCGAAGTCTTTAGTAAGCCTATCTCGTGAACACGGAGTCATTCAACCGCACGTTTAGACATTTTACCCCCGGTTAGACCCAGTCATAAAAAATAAAATAAACGTATTCTGTGTGATACGTTTCTAGCAGATAGTAGGTCTGGTAGAATGAAATAGCACCGTTCAAACAAGGTGGATTCAGTATTTCTTAATAAAACTTGATAACAATAACTGTGTTGTAAATGCGAAATGGTTTTAGATGAAAATAAATGCGAGTTCAGATTTGAGCAACAGGGGGGGGGGTAATTATGTATACCAGTAATATACGAACTGATAATTGTTTGTTTATTTCTCTACCCACTATACTCTATGCATTTACACATCAGACACTTGTATTATTTCTCTACCCACTATAGACTCTATGCACTTACACAGCAGACACTTGTATAATTCTCTACCCACTATAGACTCTATGCACTTACACAGCAGACACTTGTATAATTCTCTACCCACTATAGACTCTATGCACTTACACAGCAGACACTTGTATAATTCTCTACCCACTATAGACTCTATGCATTTACACAGCAGACACTTGTATTATTTCTCTACCCACTATAGACTATGCACTTACACAGCAGACACTTGTATTATTTCTCTACCCACTATAGACTCTATGCACGTACACAGCAGACACTTGTATTATTTCTCTACCCACTATAGACTCTATGCACTTACACAGCAGACACTTGTATTATTTCTCTACCCACTATAGACTATGCACTTACACAGCAGACACTTGTATTATTTCTCTACCCACTATAGACTCTATGCACTTGCACAGCAGACACTTGTATTATTTCTCTACCCACTATAGACTCTATGCACGTACACAGCAGACACTTGTATTATTTCTCTACCCACTATAGACAGCAGCAGACACTTGTATTATTTCTCTACCCACTATAGACTATGCACTTACACAGCAGACACTTGTATTATTTCTCTACCCACTATAGACTCTATGCACTTACACAGCAGACACTTGTATAATTATCTACCCACTATAGACTCTATGCACTTACACAGCAGACACTTGTATTATTTCTCTACCCACTATAGACTATGCACTTACACAGCAGACACTTGTATTATTTCTCTACCCACTATAGACTCTATGCACTTACACAGCAGACACTTGTATTATTTCTCTACCCACTATAGATTCTATGCACGTACACAGCAGACACTTGTATTATTTCTCTACCCACTATAGACTCTATGCACGTACACAGCAGACATTTGTATTATTTCTCTACCTACTATAGACTCTATGCACGTACACAGCAGACACTTGTATTACTTTCACCCGCCCGTACTCAGTTGAAGTTTGTTACCCTCACGTCGGCTAAACAGTACCGATTGGCCTTTTTATAAAAGTTGTTGTAGCTTAAAATTATTTATTTATTTACGTTGAACATAGTTCATCTTTATGATGTCAGTTGGGCACCACTTTCCAGTAAACATGTTGGTAAAGTTTAATTTGTTTTCCTTAGGTGGTGTGGATTACCAAAACCTCCCCAATGACCAAAATGTTCTGATAAACAAAACCAATGTGCTGACGTAAATTGTATGGGATTCTTAGACGTGTCTGACGTACATTGGAGTATTTGCCGAAACTCGAATACCAGAGCCAGATTTTGGACTTTAGGGACCTCTGGGACCCTGGGAAGTGATTGGCCGGGTATCGATCGTATCATACTAGTTCTCATTCCTCCCCACCTTCTATAACAGGAACGTCACAGTGAAATGCCACCATTTATAATACCAATTTGCATTATACTAAAGCACAAGTTACATATAAAACCGTTTTGACTCCAAACGCGTTTTGTGGAGGCTCTAAGCAATTGTCCCGTCTACCCTGTCTTAAATCAGGCATTGCCCGATATCCTTTGGATTCGCCGCTTTGTAAATTAAATCACACATTCAACAGCTGTTCCGTCCCGAAGATGATAGCACTGTCATTCCCATTGACGCACCCAGCAAGCGCCGGATTTGCTGGATCTGTCAAGATTGTTCCGCAGGCCGTTTAGTTGCCGTGGTGACGACGGGTGAACCGCCAAGACGCCGGCGACCATGTCTTTGATGTCCCCTAGGAACAACGCCACCGGTCGCCAGGGGGAGCGGCCGCGCCCTTCCCCGCGATACTCACACCTCGGGAAGAAAGAACCGACAGGCCGCTCCCATCCCCCAATTTGAGGTCCTAATTATGCATTCCCACAAAGTGTCGGCGCACAATGGTGCCCTCGACGTCACGTGGGGTGACGACAATGGCGTCTCAACGGTCACGTAATGGTTTGTTTTCGCGGCGGGCTTCCGCCAAAGATGCCGTCACCGCTGAATTCGCTCTTTCACATTGACAGCGCGTAAGCAGTGGGTAATACGTAATTGAAGGCCGACCCCGGGTGATTAAGGAAGTCTCCAGCCGCGGATGGCGAGGTTTTTTGCGAATTGAAAGTGTCGGACGCCGGGGAAGTAGAGATGGGTGACAGGGCGCGGTCCCTCCCCGCGGGTCACATCTGGTCGGCGTCGGTGCTCTATGGCCTTCCCCGGTCGCCGCGAACCCTCGTCGACAGAAGAACCTCTAGTCTTCAAGTCGCAACGATGGTCGGTTTTTCTATTCCATTGCTTATGATGTTTTAATAATAGCCACAGATTTGGGTAGAGCCTACTTGTTAGAAGATGACTGTAAGTCTGGCACCAACAGTTAGGGGCCTATATCCTACCTATGATTGCAAGAAAACAACTACACAATTGTGTTAGCTTGAAATAGGTCTACTAGGCGGACAGTCGCGCGTTTACAAGATTAGTATGTGTACTAACAAAAATTCCCTTCACCTGTTAGTGTAGCATTGTCAAATAGTATTGCTGTGCTATTTGGCATGAGGGTAGACATAAGCATTATTGTGTCAGCGTCTATTTCATGTTGTCAAGTCCATGGCACAGAGGCCGTTTTCATGAAGTATTTGCCGCGCGCGTGTGGTTCGTGCGATTGTTTAGTTACGTTTTACGTTCCGAACAACTGATTTACCCCATGAAAGGTGAATCTTGACACACCCAGTATATGTGGATATTTTGAAAAGATGTAGGTCTTATGTCCTATTCCAGGGGTCGTAGATTATTCACTGAAAGTTTGGCGCTCGAGGTTCAAGCTGTCTAAGATAAAAACGTTAACCTACCCGCATACACAGACTCGATTATAAGTAGATACATTCATAAGAAAACATGAATAATGGTATATGTAACAATGTGTACAATTGTGGTAGTCTTTCCGCATGAGATTACAGACTTTGCGGCTCGAATATGTGGCGTGGAATATTTAATTCGGTACATCTTTCCTGAAATTATCCTGAATATCCAGTAGCTACTTAGCCAGTAGTAGTATAGAGGATACACACACCCCAAACCACGCCCCCTTTTGTATGTAGGTACGTGCATAAAAAACGTCGATTTCAAAATCGGGATCCTACTTATAAAAAAAAGATCAAAGGCTTTTTGGTAACCTGAGTGGAATCGGGATCCTAGTTATAAAAAACGTGATTGATGGCCTGTCACTTTTTTGTGACTGAAAAGCGCCATCTAGTGGTTAATAACAACGTCCTAGTTACGGCGTCCTTAGTTACGGCGTCCCTAGTTACGTGATAACGCCATCTAGCGAATAATAATAGCGTCCCTAGTTACGTGATAACGCCATCTAGCGAATAATATAATAACAGCGTCCCTAGTTACGATACGGAGATATAGCAGAAACCAATGTGGTTATGTTAAATCCACCGTGGTTACGGTAAAACCACCGTGGTTACGAATGCACTAAACCCAGTGTGAGCGAGATTAGCCGCTGTACCCTGGATAGGGCGGTAGTGGTGAAAGTTGAGACGCGGCTGGTTATAAATAAATTAATTAAAATTAATTAATTATATATATATAGGCCTGTCACTTTTTGATTGATGACCCTTCCTTGCTTGAGGTGTCACCACCTATCGGTTATCCCAGTGACTAATTCCCTAGCGATCAACGTAGGACCTACCGTTGTGCTTACGTAAGCACTTATATAGCGTCCCTAGCGATCGTTGTATATATACGTAATAGGCCTTTATATAACCACAACGGTTATAGCTAAAACCACTGGGTTATAACGGCGCTCTAAACCCATTGTGTGAGAATAACACCGCTGTACCCTATGTAGCAGTAGCCAGCAGCGCTGGCCTATGATCTGGCGGCCTAGTCGCCTTGCCACGACGTCTTACGCACACCGAGCTCCACCTTCGTGCCAGTTAATGCCAGCACGATATATATATATATATGCTTATGTAAGCCCGTATATAACCACAACGGTTATAGCGGCGCTGCGCTCTAAACCCATTGTGTGAAAATAACCCCGCTGTACCCTATGTAGCAGCAGCGGCGTGCGCTCGCAGCAGCAGCAGCAGCAGCAGCCATGACCTATGATCCGGCGGTCTAGTTTCTAAATATAACCATGCGACTAGCCGACACTGTAACGGCGTTAATTTCAGCCGTGGCGCTATCAAAACGAAACGAATTCCATGCATGCATTTAGCGTTTAAAAGCTGTACTCAGCGGCCTGTTAAAGCAGGATGGTTATATTCGGTGGATAGACGAATGGACGCAAAATGGTGTAAGTTATGTTTTATTAATAGAAGTCACGGTGGCGTGAGCCAGGTCTGCGTAATGTTTGCTTGAGAGCCTCGTCCCTGTCGTAGCCGAGCGGCGCGTGAGTTGTCCCCGTCAAACTGCCGTTGTAGCATTTGTTGAGCGACTGGCTGGAATTAACGGCAAGTTTTCACACGACATACAGGTTTGTTGTAGAGTGTTGTGTGTAGGCAAGTTCCTTTCCACGTCGAGGCAGGTGGATTCTGTGAAATAATGCATATGAATAATGAGGAGTTTCCCAAGAACTAAATCACTGTTATTAATATAAAAGTAAATAATAAAGAATAGTTTAATACAAGAATAGCATATAAATAATATAAAAAGTAATTAATATAAAATTTACCGATAGGATAAAAGACGAAATACCGCTGTACTAAATAAAATAAATAAAATAAAACTTACCGCTGTTCTTTGCATATGAATAATGGAGGAGAACTAAATCACTGTTATTAATATAAGAGGAGAACTAAATCAATAATTAATCAAGAATAGTAATTAATAAAGAATAGTATATTATTAATATAAAAGTAATTAATAAAGAATATAAAACTTACGGATAGGCTAAAAGACGACTTAACGCTCTACTAAATAAATAAAATAAAATAAAACTTACCGCTGATCTTTCGTGGAAGGTTGCTCAGACGTTGTGCTGGCGGTAGCCATGATTGAATGAAAATGAGCAACGACCGTTGCATGCATGCATTATTTCCTAAAGACATTTATGCGTTAAGCGCGCATGCGCGAAAATGTTAAGCGCGCATGCGCAAAAGTGAAGTAAAACATTGAAGGCAAAGAGATCAAAATGGCAATAAACGAACGTTTAAATCATAAAATGAACCGTTGTATACGCTTAGTTAGGGATCAGGCATATTGTGGAGTATTAATAATAGAGAAATTCGATGTGAAAGTCACATTTGACAACGAACGCGCTAACGTGAACGTCGAATTTTTTTCTTGGCAATAACTGAAACCGGATGGTGACGCAAGCCAGCTGTGGCGCGCGTGACGCTAATGGGGGTAGCTTATCACGATCGGAATGTGAAGCTAGAACAATGCCATTTCAAAAACGATACACGAACTATAAAAGCATGAATTGAAGCGTTGTTTAGGATCAGTGGAGAGTAGGGATCTGTGTAGTGCCATTATATTATAGAAAATCGATGTAAATAACGTTTGTGAACGAAAAGCACTACATGACCGTTCATTTTTTTCTTTTTTTTTCTTTCCGAAAGCAAAGACATCCGAGACTAGTCAGTTATGCGTTAGGCGATTAGTAGGATCTGCTTTGTGCTGTAGGGGTGCGTGCGTAGCGATAACGAGTTGGACGTTATCATCGAGGAGGCGTACCACACATCGAACCGCCGACGTACGAGAGTCTGTACACGGTGTCGCCAACACCGCCGGAAGTGATACAACGTCAAGTCATCGCGCCGGGTCGGGGTCAGTTGGCCTTCCGCTATGAGCGGCACGCGATGTCCCCCCTCGCCGAACACCTCAGTGAGATGATTCTGGAGAGGGCGCGCGATCGATGCGGCGCTGTATCTGGTCCAGTTCGTTTCGGACTGGCTGCTAGGCACGGACTGGCGCGACTACATCAACCGCGCTCTGCTGGAGTCGACCGTCCATACGTACATTCAGCGCAGGAGCGGACTCGAATAGAACATTATGCTTGCTTTGTTTGCTATAACATTGGTTAAAAATAAAAGCCGTTGTTTTGAATGTTGTACTACGATGGCGACGCTTAATAAAACGTTGAAAATGTACTTTCCGTTCGACAGTCCCACACAGCTCCCCGAAAGTGCCACACAATTTCCTGACAGTCCCACACAGCTCCTTGACAGTAACACACCGCTCCCCGGCAGTACGTCTAACTTGTTACATGTTTGCCTTCCGTACATGGTCCAGCATGTTACACGTCTACCTTCCATACATGTACTAGCTTTTTAATTATTTGCTATCCATACATGGTCTAGCTTGTTACATGTTTGCCTTCCATACACGGACTAGCTTGTTACATGTTTACCTTCCATACACGGTCTGGCTTGTTACATGTCTACCTTCCATACATGGTCTAGCTTCTTACATGTCTGCCTTTCATACATGGTCTAGCCTGTTACATGTCTGCCTTCCGTACATGGACTAGCTTGTTACATGTTGGCCTTCCGTACATGGGCTAGCTTGTTACATGTTTGCCTTACGTACATGGACTAGCTTGTTACATGTGTGCCTTCCATACACGAACAAGCTTGTTACATGTTTGCCTTACGTACATGGACTAACTTGTTACATGTTTGCCTTCCATACACGGACTAGCTTGTTACATGTTTGCCTTACATACATGGACTAGCTTGTTACATGTTTACCTTCCATACATGGTCTAGCTTGTTACAGGTCTGCCTTTCATACATGGTCTAGCTTGATACATGTTTCCCTTCCGTACATGGACAAGCTTGTTACATGTTTACCTTCCATACACGGACTAGCTTGTTACATGTTTACCTTCCATACACGGACTAGCTTGTTACATGTTTGCCTTCCATACACGGACTAGCTTGTTACATGTTTGCCTTCCGTACATGGTCTGGCTTGTTACATGTCTGTCTTCCATACATGGTCTAGCTTGCTACATGTTTCCCTTCCATACATGGTCTAACTTGTGACATGTTTGCCTTCCATACATGGTCTAGCTTGTTACATGTTTGCCTTCCATACACGGACTAGCTTGTTACATATTTGCATTCCATACATGATCTAGCTTGTTACATGTATACCTTCCATATATGGTCTAGCTTGTTACATGTCTGCCTTCCGTACATGGACTAGGTTCCCTGACAGTCCCACACAGCTTCCGACAGTCACACGCAGTTCCCTGACAGTCCCACACAGCTCCATGACAGTCCCACACAGTTTCCGACAGTCCCACACAGCTTCCCGACAGTCTCATACAGCTTCCGACAGTCCCACACAGCTCCATGACATTTATTTTATTTAGGTCTTATTATTTAGCAATAGACCGGTAAGTTGCCTTTTACACGAGTCCTATTAATTATCTTTATTAATTAATAAGAACCTCATTAGTCATGTTTTGATTTAATTTGGGAACCTCCTCATTAGTCACAGCGATAGAGCGGTAGGTTCTGGCAGTCCCACACAGCTCCATGACAGTCCCACCCAGTTTCCGACAGTCCCACACAGCTCCATAACAGTATTACACAGCTTCCTGACAGTACCACACAGTTCCTGGCAGTCCCAGACAGCTCCCCGACAGTCACACGCAGTTCCCTAACAGTCCCACACAGCTCCGCCTGATAGTCCCAAAACTCCCGACAGTCCCACACAGCTCCCTGACAGTCACACACAGCTCCCCGGCAGTACCACACAGTTCCTGGCAGTCCCACACAGCTCCATGACATTTATTTTATTTAGGTCTTATTATTTAGCAATAGACCGGTAAGTTGCCTTTTACACGAGTCCTATTAATTATCTTTATTAATTAATAAGAACCTCATTAGTCATGTTTTGATTTAATTTGGGAACCTCCTCATTAGTCACAGCGATAGAGCGGTAGGTTCTGGCAGTCCCACACAGCTCCATGACAGTCCCACCATACACTTCCCGACAGTCCCACACAGCTTCCCGACAGTCCCACACAGCTCCCTGGCTACATGTCTCCCTTCCATACATGGTCTAACTTGTGACATGTTTGCCTTCCATACATGGTCTAGCTTGTTACATGTTTGCCTTCCATACACGGACTAGGTTGTTACATATTTGCCTTCCATACATGAACTAGCTTGTTACATGTATACCTTCCATATATGGTCTAGCTTGTTACATGTTTGCCTTTCATACATGGTCTAGCCTGTTACATGTCTGCCTTCCGTACATGGACTAGGTTGTTACAGCTCCCTGACAGTCCCACACAGTTACCCGACAGACACACAAACTCCTGACTGACAGTGCCACACAGCTCCCTGACAGTCTCACACAGCTCCCTGACAGTACCACGCAGTTCCTCGTCAGTCCCATACAGGGGTTCTGTATGTATGTATGTATGTAGGAGCCGTCGCACCACGGCGCCGATACTCGTCTAACTCGTATCTTATTATTTAGCAATAGACCGGTAAGTTGCCTTTTACACGAGTCCTATTAATTATCTTTATTAATTAATAAGAACCTCATTAGTCATGTTTTGATTTAATTTGGGAACCTCCTCATTAGTCACAGCGATAGAGCGGTAGGTTCTGGCAGTCCCACATAGCTCCATGACAGTCCCATACACTTCCCGACAGTCCCACACCGCTTCCCGACAGTCCCACACAGCTCCCTGGCTACATGTCTCCCTTCCATACATGGTCTAACTTGTGACATGTTTGCCTTCCATACATGGTCTAGCTTGTTACATGTTTGCCTTCCATACACGGACTAGGTTGTTACATATTTGCCTTCCATACATGAACTAGCTTGTTACATGTATACCTTCCATATATGGTCTAGCTTGTTACATGTTTGCCTTTCATACATGGTCTAGCCTGTTACATGTCTGCCTTCCGTACATGGACTAGGTTGTTACAGCTCCCTGACAGTCCCACACAGTTACCCGACAGACACACAAACTCCTGACTGACAGTGCCACACAGCTCCCTGACAGTCTCACACAGCTCCCTGACAGTACCACGCAGTTCCTCGTCAGTCCCATACAGGGGTTCTGTATGTATGTATGTATGTATGTAGGAGCCGTCGCACCACGGCGCCGATACTCGTCTAACTCGTATAACTAACTAACTAACTCGTCTAACTCGTAGGGGGGTGGCGGGGGGTTCTGTATGTATGTAGGTATGTAGGTATGTAGGGTAATAAAAACATACTTTATTACTACTACTATACACGTAAAAGCGCGCAGTCCCACACAGCTCCCTGACAGTCACACACAGCTCCCCGGCAGTACCACACAATTCCCTAACAGTCCCACACAGCTCCCTGACAGTCCCACACAGCTCCTGACCATCACACACAGCTCCTGACAGTCCCATACAGTTCCCTTACAGTCACACACAGCTCCCTGACAGTACCACATAGTTCGTTCCCTGTCAGTCCCACACAGCTCCCTGACAGTCCCACACAACTCCCTGACAGTCTCACACAGCTCCGCCTGACAGTCCCACACAGCTCCATAACAGTATTACACATCTTCCTGGCAATCCCACACAGTTCCTGTCAGTCTGAAAACAATTGTATGTTTTTATTACCCTACATACCTACATACCTACATACATACAGAACCCCCCGCCACCCCCCTACGAGTTAGACGAGTTAGTTAGTTAGTTATACGAGTTAGACGAGTATCGGCGCCGTGGTGCGACGGCTCCTACATACATACATACATACATACATACATACAGAACCCCTGTATGGGACTGACGAGGAACTGCGTGGTACTGTCAGGGAGCTGTGTGAGACTGTCAGGGAGCTGTGTGGCACTGTCAGTCAGGAGTTTGTGTGTCTGTCGGGTAACTGTGTGGGACTGTCAGGGAGCTGTAACAACCTAGTCCATGTACGGAAGGCAGACATGTAACAGGCTAGACCATGTATGAAAGGCAAACATGTAACAAGCTAGACCATATATGGAAGGTATACATGTAACAAGCTAGTTCATGTATGGAAGGCAAATATGTAACAACCTAGTCCGTGTATGGAAGGCAAACATGTAACAAGCTAGACCATGTATGGAAGGCAAACATGTCACAAGTTAGACCATGTATGGAAGGGAGACATGTAGCCAGGGAGCTGTGTGGGACTGTCGGGAAGCTGTGTGGGACTGTCGGGAAGTGTATGGGACTGTCATGGAGCTGTGTGGGACTGCCAGAACCTACCGCTCTATCGCTGTGACTAATGAGGAGGTTCCCAAATTAAATCAAAACATGACTAATGAGGTTCTTATTAATTAATAAAGATAATTAATAGGACTCGTGTAAAAGGCAACTTACCGGTCTATTGCTAAATAATAAGATACGAGTTAGACGAGTATCGGCGCCGTGGTGCGACGGCTCCTACATACATACATACATACATACAGAACCCCTGTATGGGACTGACGAGGAACTGCGTGGTACTGTCAGGGAGCTGTGTGAGACTGTCAGGGAGCTGTGTGGCACTGTCAGTCAGGAGTTTGTGTGTCTGTCGGGTAACTGTGTGGGACTGTCAGGGAGCTGTAACAACCTAGTCCATGTACGGAAGGCAGACATGTAACAGGCTAGACCATGTATGAAAGGCAAACATGTAACAAGCTAGACCATATATGGAAGGTATACATGTAACAAGCTAGTTCATGTATGGAAGGCAAATATGTAACAACCTAGTCCGTGTATGGAAGGCAAACATGTAACAAGCTAGACCATGTATGGAAGGCAAACATGTCACAAGTTAGACCATGTATGGAAGGGAGACATGTAGCCAGGGAGCTGTGTGGGACTGTCGGGAAGCGGTGTGGGACTGTCGGGAAGTGTATGGGACTGTCATGGAGCTGTGTGGGACTGCCAGAACCTACCGCTCTATCGCTGTGACTAATGAGGAGGTGCCCAAATTAAATCAAAACATGACTAATGAGGTTCTTATTAATTAATAAAGATAATTAATAGGACTCGTGTAAAAGGCAACTTACCGGTCTATTGCTAAATAATAAGATACGAGTTAGACGAGTATCGGCGCCGTGGTGCGACGGCTCCTACATACATACATACATACAGAACCCCTGTATGGGACTGACGAGGAACTGCGTGGTACTGTCAGGGAGCTGTGTGAGACTGTCAGGGAGCTGTGTGGCACTGTCAGTCAGGAGTTTGTGTGTCTGTCGGGTAACTGTGTGGGACTGTCAGGGAGCTGTAACAACCTAGTCCATGTACGGAAGGCAGACATGTAACAGGCTAGACCATGTATGAAAGGCAAACATGTAACAAGCTAGACCATATATGGAAGGTATACATGTAACAAGCTAGTTCATGTATGGAAGGCAAATATGTAACAACCTAGTCCGTGTATGGAAGGCAAACATGTAACAAGCTAGACCATGTATGGAAGGCAAACATGTCACAAGTTAGACCATGTATGGAAGGGAGACATGTAGCCAGGGAGCTGTGTGGGACTGTCGGGAAGCTGTGTGGGACTGTCGGGAAGTGTATGGTGGGACTGTCATGGAGCTGTGTGGGACTGCCAGAACCTACCGCTCTATCGCTGTGACTAATGAGGAGGTTCCCAAATTAAATCAAAACATGACTAATGAGGTTCTTATTAATTAATAAAGATAATTAATAGGACTCGTGTAAAAGGCAACTTACCGGTCTATTGCTAAATAATAAGAACTAAATAAAATAAATGTCATGGAGCTGTGTGGGACTGCCAGGAACTGTGTGGTACTGCCGGGGAGCTGTGTGTGACTGTCAGGGAGCTGTGTGGGACTGTCGGGAGTTTTGGGACTATCAGGCGGAACTGTGTGAGACTGTCAGGGAGTTGTGTGGGACTGTCAGGGAGCTGTGTGGGACTGACAGGGAGCTGTGTGTGACTGTAAGGGAACTGTGTGGGACTGTCAGGGAATTGTGTGGTACTTTCAGGGAGCTGTGTGAGACTGTCGGGGAGCTGTGTGGGACTGACCGGAACTGTGTGGGACTGTCAGGGAATTGTGTGGTAGGGAGCTGTGTGGGACTGTCGGGAAGCTGTGTATGACTGTCGGGTAACTGTGTGGGACTGTCAGGGAACTGCGTGTGAATGTCGGAAGCTGTATGAGACTGTCGGGAAGTTGTGTGGGACTGTCGGAAACTGCGTGGGACTGTCATGGAGCTGTGTGGGACTGCCAGAACCTACCGCTCTATCGCTGTGACTAATGAGGAGGTTCCCGAATTAAATCAAAACATGACTAATGAGGTTCTTATTAATTAATAAAAGATAATTAATAGGACTCGTGTAAAAGGCAACTTACCGGTCTATTGCTAAATAATAAGACCTAAATAAAATAAATGTCATGGAGCTGTGTGGGACTGTCGGAAGCTGTATGAGACTGTCGGGAAGCTGTGTGGGACTGTCGGAAACTGTGTGGGGCTGTCAGGGAGCTGTGTGGGACTGTTAGGGAACTGCGTGTGACTGTCGGGGAGCTGTCTGGGACTGCCAGGAACTGTGTGGTACTGTCAGGAAGCTGTGTAATACTGTTATGGAGCTGTGTGGGACTGTCGGAAACTGGGTGGGACTGTCATGGAGCTGTGTGGGACTGCCAGAACCTACCGCTCTATCGCTGTGACTAATGAGGAGGTTCCCAAATTAAATCAAAACATGACTAATGAGGTTCTTATTAATTAATAAAGATAATTAATAGGACTCGTGTAAAAGGCAACTTACCGGTCTATTGCTAAATAATAAGACCTAAATAAAATAAATGTCATGGAGCTGTGTGGGACTGTCGGAAGCTGTATGAGACTGTCGGGAAGCTGTGTGGGACTGTCGGAAACTGTGTGGGACTGTCATGGAGCTGTGTGGGACTGTCAGGGAACTGCGTGTGACTGTCGGAAGCTGTGTGGGACTGTCAGGGAACCTAGTCCATGTACGGAAGGCAGACATGTAACAAGCTAGACCATATATGGAAGGTATACATGTAACAAGCTAGATCATGTATGGAATGCAAATATGTAACAAGCTAGTCCGTGTATGGAAGGCAAACATGTAACAAGCTAGACCATGTATGGAAGGCAAACATGTCACAAGTTAGACCATGTATGGAAGGGAAACATGTAGCAAGCTAGACCATGTATGGAAGACAGACATGTAACAAGCCAGACCATGTACGGAAGGCAAACATGTAACAAGCTAGTCCGTGTATGGAAGGCAAACATGTAACAAGCTAGTCCGTGTATGGAAGGTAAACATGTAACAAGCTAGTCCGTGTATGGAAGGTAAACATGTAACAAGCTTGTCCATGTACGGAAGGGAAACATGTATCAAGCTAGACCATGTATGAAAGGCAGACCTGTAACAAGCTAGACCATGTATGGAAGGTAAACATGTAACAAGCTAGTCCATGTATGTAAGGCAAACATGTAACAAGCTAGTCCGTGTATGGAAGGCAAACATGTAACAAGTTAGTCCATGTACGTAAGGCAAACATGTAACAAGCTTGTTCGTGTATGGAAGGCACACATGTAACAAGCTAGTCCATGTACGTAAGGCAAACATGTAACAAGCTAGCCCATGTACGGAAGGCCAACATGTAACAAGCTAGTCCATGTACGGAAGGCAGACATGTAACAGGCTAGACCATGTATGAAAGGCAGACATGTAAGAAGCTAGACCATGTATGGAAGGTAGACATGTAACAAGCCAGACCGTGTATGGAAGGTAAACATGTAACAAGCTAGTCCGTGTATGGAAGGCAAACATGTAACAAGCTAGACCATGTATGGATAGCAAATAATTAAAAAGCTAGTACATGTATGGAAGGTAGACGTGTAACATGCTGGACCATGTACGGAAGGCAAACATGTAACAAGTTAGACGTACTGCCGGGGAGCGGTGTGTTACTGTCAAGGAGCTGTGTGGGACTGTCAGGAAATTGTGTGGCACTTTCGGGGAGCTGTGTGGGACTGTCGAACGGAAAGTACATTTTCAACGTTTTATTAAGCGTCGCCATCGTAGTACAACATTCAAAACAACGGCTTTTATTTTTAACCAATGTTATAGCAAACAAAGCAAGCATAATGTTCTATTCGAGTCCGCTCCTGCGCTGAATGTACGTATGGACGGTCGACTCCAGCAGAGCGCGGTTGATGTAGTCGCGCCAGTCCGTGCCTAGCAGCCAGTCCGAAACGAACTGGACCAGATACAGCGCCGCATCGATCGCGCGCCCTCTCCAGAATCATCTCACTGAGGTGTTCGGCGAGGGGGGACATCGCGTGCCGCTCATAGCGGAAGGCCAACTGACCCCGACCCGGCGCGATGACTTGACGTTGTATCACTTCCGGCGGTGTTGGCGACACCGTGTACAGACTCTCGTACGTCGGCGGTTCGATGTGTGGTACGCCTCCTCGATGATAACGTCCAACTCGTTATCGCTACGCACGCACCCCTACAGCACAAAGCAGATCCTACTAATCGCCTAACGCATAACTGACTAGTCTCGGATGTCTTTGCTTTCGGAAAGAAAAAAAAAGAAAAAAATGAACGGTCATGTAGTGCTTTTCGTTCACAAACGTTATTTACATCGATTTTCTATAATATAATGGCACTACACAGATCCCTACTCTCCACTGATCCTAAACAACGCTTCAATTCATGCTTTTATAGTTCGTGTATCGTTTTTGAAATGGCATTGTTCTAGCTTCACATTCCGATCGTGATAAGCTACCCCCATTAGCGTCACGCGCGCCACAGCTGGCTTGCGTCACCATCCGGTTTCAGTTATTGCCAAGAAAAAAATTCGACGTTCACGTTAGCGCGTTCGTTGTCAAATGTGACTTTCACATCGAATTTCTCTATTATTAATACTCCACAATATGCCTGATCCCTAACTAAGCGTATACAACGGTTCATTTTATGATTTAAACGTTCGTTTATTGCCATTTTGATCTCTTTGCCTTCAATGTTTTACTTCACTTTTGCGCATGCGCGCTTAACATTTTCGCGCATGCGCGCTTAACGCATAAATGTCTTTAGGAAATAATGCATGCATGCAACGGTCGTTGCTCATTTTCATTCAATCATGGCTACCGCCAGCACAACGTCTGAGCAACCTTCCACGAAAGATCAGCGGTAAGTTTTATTTTATTTTATTTATTTAGTAGAGCGTTAAGTCGTCTTTTAGCCTATCCGTAAGTTTTATATTCTTTATTAATTACTTTTATATTAATAATATACTATTCTTTATTAATTACTATTCTTGATTAATTATTGATTTAGTTCTCCTCTTATATTAATAACAGTGATTTAGTTCTCCTCCATTATTCATATGCAAAGAACAGCGGTAAGTTTTATTTTATTTATTTTATTTAGTACAGCGGTATTTCGTCTTTTATCCTATCGGTAAATTTTATATTAATTACTTTTTATATTATTTATATGCTATTCTTGTATTAAACTATTCTTTATTATTTACTTTTATATTAATAACAGTGATTTAGTTCTTGGGAAACTCCTCATTATTCATATGCATTATTTCACAGAATCCACCTGCCTCGACGTGGAAAGGAACCTGCCTACACACAACACTCTACAACAAACCTGTATGTCGTGTGAAAACTTGCCGTTAATTCCAGCCAGTCGCTCAACAAATGCTACAACGGCAGTTTGACGGGGACAACTCACGCGCCGCTCGGCTACGACAGGGACGAGGCTCTCAAGCAAACATTACGCAGACCTGGCTCACGCCACCGTGACTTCTATTAATAAAACATAACTTACACCATTTTGCGTCCATTCGTCTATCCACCGAATATAACCATCCTGCTTTAACAGGCCGCTGAGTACAGCTTTTTAACGCTAAATGCATGCATGGAATTCGTTTCGTTTTGATAGCGCCACGGCTGAAATTAACGCCGTTACAGTGTCGGCTAGTCGCATGGTTATATTTAGAAACTAGACCGCCGGATCATAGGTCATGGCTGCTGCTGCTGCTGCTGCTGCGAGCGCACGCCGCTGCTGCTTCATAGGGTACAGCGGGGTTATTTTCACACAATGGGTTTAGAGCGCAGCGCCGCTATAACCGTTGTGGTTATATACGGGCTTACATAAGCATATATATATATATATATATCGTGCTGGCATTAACTGGCACGAAGGTGGAGCTCGGTGTGCGTAAGACGTCGTGGCAAGGCGACTAGGCCGCCAGATCATAGGCCAGCGCTGCTGGCTACTGCTACATAGGGTACAGCGGTGTTATTCTCACACAATGGGTTTAGAGCGCCGTTATAACCCAGTAGTTTTAGCTATAACCGTTGTGGTTATATAAAGGCCTATTACGTATATATACAACGATCGCTATGGACGCTATATAAGTGCTTACGTAAGCACAACGGTAGGTCCTACGTTGATCGCTAGGGAATTAGTCACTGGGATAACCGATAGGTGGTGACACCTCAAGCAAGGAAGGGTCATCAATCAAAAAGTGACAGGCCTATATATATATAATTAATTAATTTTAATTAATTTATTTATAACCAGCCGCGTCTCAACTTTCACCACTACCGCCCTATCCAGGGTACAGCGGCTAATCTCGCTCACACTGGGTTTAGTGCATTCGTAACCACGGTGGTTTTACCGTAACCACGGTGGATTTAACATAACCACATTGGTTTCTGCTATATCTCCGTATCGTAACTAGGGACGCTGTTATTATATTATTCGCTAGATGGCGTTATCACGTAACTAGGGACGCTATTATTATTCGCTAGATGGCGTTATCACGTAACTAGGGACGCCGTAACTAAGGACGCCGTAACTAGGACGTTGTTATTAACCACTAGATGGCGCTTTTCAGTCACAAAAAAGTGACAGGCCATCAATCACGTTTTTTATAACTAGGATCCCGATTCCACTCAGGTTACCAAAAAGCCTTTGATCTTTTTTTTATAAGTAGGATCCCGATTTTGAAATCGACGTTTTTTATGCACGTACCTACATACAAAAGGGGGCGTGGTTTGGGGTGTGTGTATCCTCTATACTACTACTGGCTAAGTAGCTACTGGATATTCAGGATAATTTCAGGAAAGATGTACCGAATTAAATATTCCACGCCACATTTTGTAATAATTTCAGGTTATCACATTTTGTAAGAACATGCAGGCCCATTTTGTAATAACAATGACTGACCATCAACTAATGTAAAAAAGACGAACATATTGACTACAACACGTATATTCTACATACGCACGCACGCACGCACGCACGCACGCACACAATACGCATGGATCATTAAGTGACACAGTCGTTTCTGTTTATGTCAGGTTAACACATTTAAACTCGTCCTAATATCGAATGGTAGCGCGTCTTTCGTGATCCTCAACTGGACGATGACGAAGAATACTATGATAACTGAGAAAAACAAGATGATGAAGACTAACATAGATGATGATGAAGACAACGATGATGGTTATGATGAAGATTACGTGATTAGGATGAAGAGGATTGTTATAGTGAAAATGAAGATGTTGATTAAGATGAAGATAAAGACGTTGACCAAAGGGATATGATGATGACGAAGATGACGGTGGTGCATACGAATATGAAGATTATGAAGAAGATTAAGATGACAAAGACGAAGATGATGACTGTCCAGATTTTTATGTAGGTGATGTTAAATAATGTTGATGAATATGAAGGTTACCATTGATTATGGTGAAGTTGAAGACGGTGGTTAAGATTATTACAAATATGTAGACAAAATGACGAGGAAGGAGGTGATGATGATGCACATTATGATGAAGACGAAGATGGTGAAGGTTATTAGAATGACGACGAAGATGTAAACGCCGGTGATGATTATGATAACGAAGATGGCGATGATGAAGACCAACATGTTGAGAACGTAGGTGATGTTGAAGAAGAAAATGATTAATATGATGATAGTAATAATGAAAATAAGAATGATAACATTAACTTTAATAACAATAACACTAATAACAACAACGTGCTATTCTTCATCTTCGTCATCCACATATTGTGCGTTTGTGTGAGAGTGTGTCAGCGGGTGCATGTGCTTGTATATGTGCATTTTTAATATTGAACGCGTGGGGAAAAACGCCACAGTTGTAGGCGTTTTTATTTAAAGTCGTCTTAAGAATCATCTTAAAAATCGTGACTGGAATTGCAAATTAATCAGTTCTACATATATATTATTCCACAATAGCATTTGGTTTAATATAGTTATTGTTCTTTCATATTCACATAGATGACATATATGGTATTTCCGCGATCATGTGCGTCTTGTCCCACTAGTACTTGGGCGCTTTCCCCACGCGTTCAATATACACTCACACGCGCACACACGCGCACACACACGCACACACCCAATATGAGGATGATGACGAAGAGGAGAATAATACAATGTTGTTATTATTATTAAAGTTAATGTCATTGTTATTATTATCACGTATTAATATTAATCATTTATTATTATCATTAATCATTTCTATTATTGTTATTATTATCCTCATTACCGTCATCATATTCATAATTTTCTTCTTCAGTATCACCTACGTTCTCAACATGTTGGTCTTCATCATCGCCATCTTCCTTATCATAATCATCACCGGCGTTTACATCTTCGTCGTCATTCTAAACACTTTAATAATCTTCACCACCACCATCATCGCCTTCATCATAATGTGCCTCATCATCATCATCACCTCCATCCTCATCATTTTGTCTACATATTTGTAATAATCTTCACCGTCATTTTCAACTTCACCATAATCAATGGTAACCTTCATATTCATCAACATTATTTAGCATCACCTACATAACAATCTAGACATTCATCGTCACTTTCATATGTGTATGCGTCACCGTCATTTTCGTCATCTTCTTTATCTTCATCTTAATCAACATCTTAATTTTCACTATAACAATCCTCTTCAACGATACAAAACTGTTTTTCTGTGAAATCAACAATACAACACAGCGTTGGTTTTTAAGTTTATTTCACGAAATGGTACACCGGAACTTGCAAAAAATTCACCGTCGGCAACCAGCCAGGCATTTTCGTTGACGCCAACGTTGGGGTGATCAAAACACCGAACCAATCTTTGAAAATGATTGACAGCTAAAGACGGCGGGTTAGCCGCGGTTAAACGACGGCAGGAATCTGGAACCCGGCCACCCAATCTCTAAACCATTTAGGATAAGGTGATGTGATTTTCCAGTTGCTTAACGTTGAATCGAGAATACTACCCTGCGAACTATACACGATTAATTAAAATAAATACAGCGATCCGAAAAACAGGAAATAAAAACTATCCGTCATAACGTCTTTTTCCGGCGAAGAAGGTGGCAAGCAACCCGTCCTGTTGGTTGTCGTATTGGCGCAGGGCAATCGTAACGGAAGTGACTGGAACAAAGGAAACGTACAAAGGTAACACATTTTGCTCGGTAAAGATACAGGAAAATATCAACAGATATTGATAAATAAAGTAACACAAATAAAAGATATTGCTAGGAATGTAACAGCGAGCGCTCGATCAAGCAACTGTATAATTATTTATCATTTCACCAATCAATTTATGCAAACTTGTGGTATATGTGTTTAAAAAAATATGCTAACGGAAAACTATTTTTTTATAATGTACCAGTAATGCTAATCTAAATAATCGGCCATAACACAACAACCGAAATAGAGAAATACATGTGTATAGACTTTTACTTGGATTAAACATCTTTCGAGGAATTATGGCATTCAACAACTAACTCTAAGGCGTCGGAACCGGGGGATTGGGGGTGGAGGGGCTGAACCCCTAGTATTTTTGGTGGCAGGGCTGGATTAGCCCCACAAATATTTAGGGAAGGGGTTTGCATTTTTGGAGTGCAATTGGAGGTTTTTGGAGATTCTCTAGGTGGGGTTGTTTGGGGCGCCTCGGATGCAATTGGAGGTGCTTGATAACCTCAAGGGGTTTTGGTGGAGCCTCAAAGGGATGCACTTGGAGATTTTTTGAGACTGGGCGAGCTGATTGTCGGTGCTGCAATCTAGTGATCAGTCTAGTGACTAGTTTACCAAGTAGTGTATTTTAGACATTAGGAATTAAAGAATAAAATGGTTGCGTTATTAGATAAATAAAATGAATGCCTCGTTGTTCTCAACTATACGTAGATTATCTAAAGCCATCTACGACATGGTGTCAGGTTGTGTGTAAGTATCCATACACGACGAATGCGCTAAAGCCTCCGGAGCCGATGGATTTTAAAAGCGGAAATGTGGCTCAAAATTGGAGCCGATGGGAGCAACAGTTCCTAACGTATTATGCCGCCTACGAGCTGGGTCAGAAAGCGAAGGAGACCCAGGTGACATTCTTGCTACACACGGCAGGCCCCGAGGCACAGCAAATCCATCAAACTCTCACGTATGCTGCCGCAGAAGACAGTCAAGATAACAAGACTGTTTTAGCTAAACCTCGAGCGTATTGCGAGCCGCACAAGGACATCGTATTTGAGCGTCACCAGTTTTGGATAAGAGACCAATTTGAAAGCGAAACAATTGGCCAATGGGTCACCGAACTCAGAACAAGGGCGGCAAAACGCGACTTCCAAGAAGGGAACTACTTGCTACGTGACAAAATAGTGTTTGGTGTTCGCGACAGCGCTATGCAGGAACGTGGCTACTGCGAGAAGCAGACCTGTCACCGGAGCGTGCATTAGACATGCCGAGCAGCGGAGACAAACAAACAGCAGTATCAAGCCATGTCCAACTCGCAACTAGAAGATCCACGCCATTAAGAAAGGGAAGAAAAGTTGGAATTGCCACGCTAAACAGGTAACACAACCATGTACATAATGTGGCCACGAACACCCGCCTCGTAAATGCCCCGCATACGGGAAGAAATGCAAACAAAGCAAGGGGATGAACCATTTTGCAAATGTATGTCAGGGTGGAGGACACAGGAAGACTTCACACATTAGAAGGTGATACAGATGGTGCAGGAGATGAAGGACGGTTGTTCATAGGGATAGTGTTTATTGGTGACATTCAAGGAAATGACTGGCAGACAAAACCCAAGATTAATGACACTGTCTCAGTCACTTTCAAGCTGGACACTGGAGCACAGGCAAATGTGTTACCGGTGAATGTGTATCGTCATGTCAAACTAAGCAAGCCTCTAACAAAGACCAAAACAGTTCTGACAGCATTTGAGATGCAAAAATAATACCAGTAGGTGAGACACAGCTGTGAGTAACTTGCTCTGTGAGAGGAAGAAGTGAGTTCATGAAGTTCTTTGTCACTGATATTGTAAACATGGTCACACTAGGGAAGGATGCATGCCAATCTATGAACGTTGTGCAGCGTGTTCGCATTGATGGAGTAGTATTTCAAGAGAACAAGTCACTGACGAAGGACGATCTGCTCACTGACTACATAAAAATTGTCACTGGTACAGGCATGTTTGAGAAAGAGTACCACATCAAACTAGAAACTCATTCAGGCGCCTCGCAACGTTCCCTATGCTAAGCACGCACAGCTGAAAGTAACAGTGGACAAGCTAGAACATGATGGCATAATAGCCAGCGTAGACGAGTCAACTGACTGGGTCCATAATCTGGTCATCACGGAGAAGGGGAACGGATCGTTGCGAATATGCCTAGACCCAAAACCACTGAACAAAGCTATCAAGCGCGAGAGGTACGAGATACCCCCATCAGCCAACGTGCAGAGCCAGCTAGGTGACAAGCAGATCTTTACTGCCATAGACATGAAAGACGGGTACTGGCATGTGAAGTTGACTGAAAAATCATCACACCTGTGTACCTTTCACACTCTCTGGGGGAGGAAGAGATTCAAGCGCATGCAGTTTGGAATAAGCTCAGCCAGTGAGAACGCCAATGAGGCGTCCTGTGAATCCAATGCTGCCTCAATTAAAGAGAACAGGGACAAAATTAACGAGTTACAGAAGTCGCTCAGAGAAATAACGAAAAGAGAAATGGAATCGAGGGCGAGGATGAATATTCATGAGGAGAGAATTAACTCAATGGGAAGAAGAAGAAGTCGTGAGTGGGGTATTAGAGTGTTTGGTGTCGAGGAATCCAAAAGTGAAGATGTCAAAAAAAACCTAGCCAAGGATGTGCTCCTCAAACACAACCTTGGTGGCATCGTCACACTTGAATAAGCTATGGAGAGTGTTGAACATTAACACAGGCTCGGCCTTATTTCCAACAATAGTTCTACAGGCAGACCCGTCATCGCGTCAATTGTTACGAGGCCACTTAGAAACGCGATCCTATTGGCCGCCAAGACGTACGTAAACAGGTCGACCGCGGGTGCTGGAGTGTACTAAAAGATATGACGAAGGTGGACTACGAAACAAAGAAAATTGCACGTGCGCAGATGCAACATGCCTTCGCGGAGGGGAAGCATGCGGTGTTCCGCAGAGGCAAACTGATAATAAACGGCGTCGTTGTGCTTGTGGACTAGTCACATATAGGTGATAGACACCTCTTCTGAATGGAACTGGCATCGACTTGGCACCAGTTCCAGCACGTGGCAGTTTGGCATCGAATGCTGCCCCTGACGTGCCCCAACGATAGCCGATATGGACATGGCAACAAATGTCGATGGCAACAGTATAGGATCTCCACAAAGAAGCCAGAGGACCACAGCCGTCCCCATCACGACCATGTCGCCTATTCCCAAAGTGTGCGAACAAACACCCAGAAAAAGCCACCGACGTGGAAAGACCTGTATCATCACACTCAGGGTTGGGTTGGGAGAATCACCTCCAAGTGGTCCAACCTGGGTGCTGGTTTCGGCCAGCAGCTAAGGGTTCTGTCCTTCTCCGTTGGGCGGGGTTTCTAGCGGAGTTGTAACTTTGCGCGCATGTGTAATCCTAGAGTCCGCCAATGGCAGACAGTGATATATTCGGGGCCACTGCCCCGCTGAGCGCTAATGTGAGCGGTCTGGATGATGCGGGCGGTGTGACGGCGCCGCGATACCTTACAGGTCTGTTAGTATGTGAGTTGTGTAGGGTACCATATGGCGCCGCGAGGAGCCTGGCGCTCCATCAAAGGGCAAAACACCCAGAGTGGTACCACGCAAACAACATTCCAAAGGTAGTGAGAAGAGGGTGGTCTCATGATGAAATTGTGTTGATAGCCAGAGAGGAGATCCGGCTGGTGGAGGTGGCCAGAAAGAAAGGTTTTAAGCTTGTGAGAGTGAACGCTGATATGTTTGTTTCCGCACAGATCTCTCGATTCGATGAAAGGCCTGCGCGCGTCTCTACCTTACCGCGCAATGAGAGACAAGCTCAGAGAGGAACCTGGCCCCTCCCCAGTCGGGGAGACCCCTGGCAGGAATGAAGGTATTACGATGAATGTAGATGAGAAGACTGTAGGCAGCCCACCCCGTCTTCCAAACAATGCAACGGCTGATATGAGCGAATTACCTAAATTCGTAACACCCGAACAGAAGTCAAGAAAGGGCCCCAAGGCGCGCTGGTCTGACGAGGAGCTGAAAGAGGTGGCGGTGGAGGAGGCGAGACTGGTTTTCGTAGGGTGTACAAAGATTAATGTAGATCTTAATAAGAAATTCCCACAAAGAACACACGAGGCAATTAAGGGAATGAGACGGCTCAAAAAGTACAGAGCAATTGCCGACTGGGTGTTCAAAAACAGAGCAGCTTGGGACACTAGCATTGGCCCGCCCGAGCCAGCTTGTCCGCCTCCGGAGCGCCTCTTTCAACACGTTTCAACAAGAAGGTGTAGACAAAGATTCGAGGAATGTTGAAATGAACAGGATGGCCAATGCGTCGCCTCAAAGGGCAGCGCAGGCCGAACAGACTGAAGTGATCAGTCCTGATTGTGACGATATGAGGGATGTCAATTCCCCCACACGTACGCCGATTCTGTCTTGTAATCCCGGGCAGCAAGACGGAAGTCAAACTGCTCGGGACGACGATGCAGCGGCTAATGAGAATGCACCGGAAAGGTGCAATGAACCGAGCCCAGTCCGGGAATGCGGATGGGAGGCCCGTGGTCGCCCAGTCCCGACCGGGGATGGAGACGAGACAGAAGAGCTCAGCCCCGAACGTGACGTTAGTTGGGAAGTGAGGTTCCCTATACACATGCCAATTCCGTCTTGTAATCCTTGGCAGTAAGACGAGAGTCAAACTGCTCAGGACGACGATGCAGTGGCCAATGACCAAACACCAGAAAGGTCCAAAGAACAGAGTCCGTATCGAGACCGATTGTTGATGACCGCCGATGGTCGTCCAGTCCCAACCGGCAATAGAAACGAGTATGGTAAGACTGGTGAATATGAGAACTGGAGATTGAAGCTCACAGAGGAGCTCTTGCTCACACAAGGTTACTTTGTGGGTTGGGAAGACTCATTGGAGTTCTTAGACTTCCTGCCTGGCCAACTGAACCGGGAGGAAAAGACCTCTATAGACGAGGAATACTAAAGGTGGGTTGAGATGGAGCTGGGAACCGGTCACAGAAGGAAAGGACCGCGGAGGAGGAAGAGAAGACGGGACGCTGCGGGCAGGGATGATGTAGCTGACCCGGAGGCGACTATGGGGAAGAAGAAGCGGGGGAGGGCACAGTACGCTCGAGTACAGAAGCTGTACAGGTCGAACCGGAAAGAGTGCTCGCGCAAGATCCTGAGTGGTGAATGGAGAAACGAGGTGATCCCGGGTATTCCTCTGGAGGACCAAGTGGTCTTCTGGAGTCGAGTATTCGGGAAAGAGTCCGTACATGACGAGAGAACCGTTCACCCTCAGGGTATGGTATTGTGAAGCCTTGTGCAGCCCATTTCGGCTGATGAGATTTATGCCGCCCTAACGCAGACCAAAGATGGTGCGGCGGGGCTTGACAAAATCTCGCGTGGTGATGTTCGCAAATTAGATCCGCGCGCTCTCCTAGCGCACTTCAACCTATGGTTGTTCGCTGGGTATCAGCCTGCAGAATTCCGCCGCAGTCGGACCGTCTTAATCCCCAAAGTGCCCAATCCCACGGAGCCTGGCCAGTTTAGGCCCATTGCGGTATCATCCTTTGTGTCTAGGGTCTTTCACTGGCTCATGGCCGGTAGGCTGTCGGAACTCATCGAGTTCAACTCGAGACAACGTGCATTTATCAAGGGAGATGGCATCGTGGACAACGTGTTTCTCCTCAGATGCCTGCTGAGGGACAGTTGTAGCACGCTTGAGCCGTTGTTCGTGGCGTTCTTGGACGTCTCCAAAGCATTTGACTCGGTGTCTCACGCCTCTCTCCTTCTGGCAGCGGAGAGAATGGGGGTGCCTGGACCCTTTATCGACTACCTGCGTAGTCTTTATTCGGAGGCCTCAACGGTCCTACATGTTGACGGCCAGTTGAACGGCCCCTTGGTGAATAACCGGGGGGTGAAGCAAGGGGACCCACTGTCCCCTCTTCTGTTCAACTGTGTCGTTCACTGGGCCTTGGGGGTCTCTTGATTCGGAAAAGGGTGTGGTAGTCGGTGGGGGCCCTCGTCTCAATCCCCTGGCATTTGCGGATGATGTCGTCCTAATTTGCCGGACCTCGATTGGCGTCCAGCATCTTTGCCGGCAGTTCGAGAGGGCGTTGGGACACTGTGGTCTCACGCTAAATATGGAGAAGTCTAAGACGCTGCGGATAGCTGTCGACGGCAAACCGAAGAAGTGAGTCTGCGACCCCACTCCGTTCCTGTCCCTCACAGGCGGAGTATAGCCCGCGGTGCCAATCTCCCAGTATTTGGGAGTGTCAATAAGTACGAGAGAACGGGACTTAGCCCCGGAGGATATCCTCACAAGAGTGCTAAATCAAATGACCACCGCGTCGCTGAAGCCTCAGCAAAGGGTCTATATGCTAAGGACTCACCTGGTACCTAAGCTGCACCATAGACTTGTGCTTTCGAGAACTCATGGCGGCGCACTTAGCAGGTTGGATAAAATTATACGGAAAAAGGTCAAAGGGCGCCTTAAGCTCCCACACGACACAAAAAGTGAATACCTTTATGCAGAGGTCAAGGATGGAGGTCTAGGGATACCATCTCCCAGATACTCCATTCCGTTCATGAAGAGAGACCGCCTAGAGAGACTGGCAAGGTCAAGTGACCCAGTCACAAGTAATTTTGTTCAAAACTCACAGACATTCTCAAAAGAGAGAGAAAGATGTCTTTACCCACCAATAAGGATAGGTGGTGTGGTGGTCGGGAATAAGAATGAATCGAAGAAAGCCCTCGCTGATGAATTACACAGATCAGCTGATGGTTATGGGTTGGAGGCGTCAGCCGCGGTTCCTCACGTCCACTCGTGGATAACTGATGGGACCGCACTCATGGCGGGCGCTTCTTTTGTACACGCTACCCATATTAGAGGGGCGACTGTCGCCTCAAAGAAACGTGCGGCACGTGGCAGGCCCATGGCCAACGATAAGTGTGACGCATGCGGGCGGACCGAGACGTTGGGACATGTCCTACAAGTGTGCCAAGGAAGTTGCTCCATGACATGGAGCTACGCGGATGGACGATTATGCGCTCCGGTAATTACTGTTCGAAGCGGAAGCCCACAGATACCGGACGGGGTGTTATATAAGCACGATACGTGTTGGGTCATCGATGCGTCCGTTGTCTCAGATAACGCTGACCTCGATTCGGCCCACCTTAGCAAGTGTGCTAAATATGAAACCCCGGCTGTTCGCGATTGGTGACAATGAAACTGGCCTTCTCCGCAGACGTCGGGGATGATCCTCTTCGGGGCCCTCGTGTTCAACTGGCGTGGGGTCATGTCGTCTCGATCCGCCAGAATGTGTCACCAACTGGGGCTGCCAAAACGTAAGATGAAATTGTACGCTGTTGGCGTGGTCGAGTGGGGGTGGAGAATATATAGGCACTTCCATCAGGATACGAGCAGATGGCGATAATCGCCTTGGTAAAGTCTATAAGTTTTCTGCCTCCCCTTTCAGAAGCCACAACCGCCTCATACATGCGGGAATTGTATTAATGAGAATCGTCCGTCGGAGGTAATACTTATGTCACGTATTTATGTTATGCAATATGTTATGTTTATGCATTATGTTATGTTTTAATTTACACGTGCGATTTCAGTTATAAGTATCCGACGTTGCGAGAATAATTTCTTAATTTCTAATTACAAACGAGAATTGGAGCTGAAGAAGAAAGCCAGCATCAGGTCGTCTAATGAAGAGCCACAGTCCAGCACGAGTGGAATAGCTCGTGGAAGCAAGTTGAAGTCCGCGAAGCCATTGCGACACCTCGCGAGCAGCAAATCGACTTCTAAAGTAGATATGGCACCATGCCTGTATTGCTGCGAGCTGTTTTCGGACAGCAAAAGTCGGGAGAAATGGATCAAATGTGGGGAATGCAAAGCGTGGGCACATGAGGACTGTGCCGGGTATGAAGGCGGTACATTTATATGCGAAATTTTTGTTCGTATTGCATCCCAAGTTTACATGTTGCTAGTTAAAGGTTGGAACGTAATGTTTCTGAAAATAAAATGTTAATTTTTAAATATTTGGAAAATGTGTGCTGTTTTTTAGCTTAGGAGGCCCACATTGTGCGACCTTCCCCTGCGTACACGAAACAACTCGACCCACCCATGGTACGACGCAGACATTGACGATGCCCGTGAGAAGAAACGGAAATTGAAAAATCTTTGGAGGAAAACCAAACTTGAAATTCATCGCCAGTTGTACGTCACGTCACGTGATGTATGCAATGCCTTGATACTGCAGAAAAAACATTATATTTTCAAGATCGTTTAGAAAACGCTAACACCAACACTATGTTTCGTCTGGTGAGATCTTTTGGTGGTCACAATTATCAGCTACATCCGGAATTCAGCTCGGCAGTGGAAGGATGCGAACTATTTTCGCATTTCTTTAGTGACAAAATTGATCAATTGTTGTCAAGCTTACAACTTTGCACATCAACTGATCTGGCTACATGTGATGAAAAGCAATGTTTCGCAGATCCCATACATGACTTCCATCCTACAACAGCCGAAGAAATGACAACAATTTTTGCTACCACGAACACAACCTGCGTGCTTGATCCTCTACATGCCAACCAGCTGACAGACCATGCCTCCAGTCTTGTATCCATTGCAACACTGATCACAGATGCATCTCTTGAAGACGCGGTCATGCTAACACTGCTTAAGCAGGCTATTGTCCGCCCTTTGTTGAAGAAGCCATCGTTTAACACAGACATCTTGATTAACTATCGTCCAATGAGTAATCTCACACATTTGTCTAAAGTAGTTGAGAAAGTAGTGGCGGTTAGAATATCCACACACGTCTCTGATCAGGGAATGAATGAGAACTACCAATCGGTGTATCGAAAACACCATTCGACGGAAACGGCTCTACTATAAGTAGGCACATCACTGGTTCTCATCGATTTTAGTGCAGGTTTTGAGACAATTAACCATGCCATCTCAATTCGACGACTACGATTGCGCTACGGCTTTGTTGACAAATCATTAGATTGGGAGGTCTCGTACCTGCAAGGACGGACTCAGCGCGTCGTAATTGGCGACACATTTTTGGGTACAACTCTTCTGATGTCAGGTGTCCCGCAAGGCTCCGTACTAGGCCCACTGCTCTTCTCGTTGCATGTGTAACCAATTGGCGATATCATCAGAAAACATAGCCTTTGCTACCACCACTACGCTGATGACTTACAACTCTACTCCCACTTTGATCTCAGTACAACCGGTTACGCTGCTGTTTTACGTGGAATGTAAGCATGCCTGGATGACATAAAAGATTGGATGGCGTGGAATTACATGTGCATGAATGACAGCAAGACCGAATACATTTCAGCGGTGCCTAAGTCGGCCGATGCACTTGTGGATGACAGCGTGATACGTGTTGGTGACTGTGTGATTGCAGCTTCACGATGTGTCCGGAATCTTGGCGTCTACGTGGACAGACACCTGAACATGAACAAACAGGTGTCACAAACCGTTAGTGTGTGCGCATTTCCCCTACGCCACATTAATCAAATCAGCTGATTTTTGTCTAAAACAACGAAGGACCGCATAGTCAACGCCATAATAACATCACGGCTGGACTATTGCAACTCAATCATATACGGATCATCTGCAAACAACATCGCTCGTCTGCAAATAATTCACAACTCGGCCGCTCGTCTGATATTGCGTCGCCTGCGGAGTGATGATGCTGCTCCGCTGTTGCCTGATCTGCATTGGCTACCCGTTGCTCGCAGAATCGAGTTCAAAATATTGGTGTTTACCTACGAGGCAATGCAGGAAAATGCGCCCGTCTACGTGATCTCGTGTGTCCTTACAGACCCGCTAGATCACTGCTGACAACATGTTGCCTGTAACGCGTACTCGTGTCACTGCTGGTGACAGTTCGTTCGCGGTGGCCGCAGCAACTCTCCGGAACACTACCTAATTACATCAAATCTTCGGACACTCTTGGCAGTTTTAAATGTCAACTAAAACACATTTATTTAGAATATCATTCTAGACAAACACTTGTAGCTTCTTGTTTGTGACTGCCCTCAGTGATCCAGTGGACTTATTTATATCAGTAATATTTTAGAACTATTTAGTTTATACTGCTATATTTTAGTGATTAACTTATGCATTGTAATTTATTAATTATATTGTACTGTGTTTATTGTAAGTTAACATTTTACTACCAAATATTTTATTCATTACTATTTTTATTATTATTGTATGGCACACTTTTCAGTTTAAATTATTGTGTTAGTACTAATATTTTAGTTTAATAATCATGACGCTTGGTGTATTGTGAAGCGCCACGAACAATTGTGGGTCTGGCGCTATAACAAATTAAATATATTATGATTATTATATGACAAACAACAACAGTAATGGCTGAAAATAAGGAAATAGCGAATTTTTTTACCATTTTGCCCGTTGACCAATCTCCAGGTAACTACGGAATATCAACTCCCAAGAACCACATTTTCTGAACTCTTTAAAACACAACATGCAGCCTTGCCTTGATAAAGGATTATCTGAAGAAGTGACAAAATCACTAAACTGCAAATATTATGATTTGACAGCCGTTACATCGAAGTAGAGAGGCTCTGCTCAACACGGGCAACATTCGTCATCATGACGATGAAAGGAATCTTCGCCAGACACGGTATCCCGAAGAAGGTCGTCTCCGACAACGGACCACAGTTCGCCTGCGCAAAATTCGCGCAATTCGCAAAGGCGTGGGGATTCGTCCACGTGACCTCAAGTCCCTGGTACCCGCAATCCAATGGGTTAGCGGAGAAGGCTGTACAGACCGCAGAGAGAATCATCGTAAAGGCAACCGCAAGCAGACGAGACCCACACCTCGCTGTGCTGGAGTATCGTACGACGCCCATATCAGACTGCGGAAAGTCACCTGCTCAGCTGTTGATGAGCAGACGATTGAGGTCCATCTTGCCTGCGACACACAGATCGTTGCAACCTGCTATCGTAAATCCGGACGTCACCCACCAGCGCTTCAAGCAGAAGCAAGAGAAACAAAAGAACTATTACGACCGAAACACCAAAGCTCGACCGTGTATCTCAGTCGGAGACAAAGTGCTGCTGAGGAGAAACGCGGGAGGCTATCAGCCAGCCGTCGTTACCGAAAAAGCGAACACGCCACGATCGCACATCGTTCGGACGGAGCGGTCTACGGACGCAACAGTCGACACCTCAAGCCGAGACACTACAGAAGCGACGTCCCGCGACCCGCGACACTTGCGACGGACACACCAAGCGAGACAACCCCGGATCGAGACATCAAACCACCAGCGATGGACTTGCGTGTAGCACAACCCGATAAGATCGGCCCACTATTGCAGTGCAGGTATGGCCGAACATACAGGCCTACCATTGTGTACGATGCTTGAACATTTCCCCACGAAAAGAGGAATGTAATGTTTAGTGATCGATCGCCACGCGGCGTCGTGGTCACACGAACATTAAGCATTGAACATTTAAGTTTGACATTAACAATATTCTGTTTATATGTCATCACGTCATGTTCTACTATAACATTGTCCTAGTTGTGTCTAGTATTCAGTACGTTAGATACAGACACTATCAATGGACATATCATTTCCTTCGTTATAATTATGCATGTATTCATGTACCATAATTTAGACAGGCCCTATGCAGTTGTATAATAGCGATCTTGGATTAAAGTCTGGGCTTGGCTTCTACCATGAAGCTTACGCCGCGTGCAAACGTATCGTGTCGTTTCGTGACATGTTCATTGAGCTCTTACGCTACCTGCCCGCTTGGCCAAGTGTAAGGTATTCGTAGCGTAAGGTGAGGGTTGATCAGGCTCATCCTGGCTGCCTTCTTTGCTGAACGCAGTAGTTCAAGGAACGTAACAGTAGTAACACCCTCGATCTTTGTTATGGCAACATTAAAGACGCATGCAAGTCCGTGAAGAAGATGGCACTCGGTACAGCTGATCACAATGTGGTATATTTGATCCCGGCGAATATAACTAAACTGCAGAGACAGGAAGCAGTGCAGAAATCTGTAAAAACGTGGGACTTGAACTCGGTCGACGCTCTCAGGAGGTGTTTTGACTGTACTTCGTGGGATGTTCTTATTGAATCCAGTTCTTCGCTTGAAGAAGCAGTTGATGTCGTCACAGACTATATCAAGTTTTGTGAAGAGATGATTGTCCCCACAAAGACTGTGAAAAATTTCTCAAATAACAAACCGTGGGTGAGTAAAGAACTGAAAAACATAATCAATGAGAAGAAGAGGGCTTTCATGTCTAACAACCGCACCGACGCAAAAAGGATCCAGTTTACTAAAAAAAAGCAGATCATGGACGCTAAACTGGAATACAAGGACAGAATTGAACGCCTGTTCCAATACGGCAATATGCGCAAGGCATGGCAGGGACTGAAAACTCTGTCTGGTATTGAGTCCGGCAAACGTGTCATCCACACCTCAGAGTCAGAGAGTCTCAAGTTCGCTGAGGACTTGAATTCCTTCTTTGGGCGTTTTGACCGGCATGACTTCTCACGTGAGCGTCAGGAGGCGGTGGATGATATTGAGTCTCAGCTCACTGAGGATGATACCCCAGAAACAACTCCTGATGACGTCAGTAAGATCTTCAAGCACGTTAATCCTCACAAGGCAGCTGGGCCTGACGACGTCAGTGGTCGGGTCCTCAAGGAGTGCCATGCTCAGCTGGGTGCAGTGTTCAGCATCCTTTTCAACTGGTCTCTGAAGCAGCATCGCATCCCCCGTCCTGGAAATCGTCAGTCATCTGTCCTGTCCCCAAGAAACCTGTGCCATCTGTTTTCAACGACTACCGCCCAGTGGCGCTTACCTCAGTTGTCATGAAGTGCTTTGAACGACTCGTACTTCGTCATCTCCTGCAGCATGTTGGGGATCAACTGGATCCCCTCCAATTTGCGTATAAACACAATCGAGGTGTGGATGATGCAGTCCTCACTCTATGTCATAGTGTGTATACTCACCTGGAAAAACCCAAGTCGTTTGCCAGGATAGTCTTTACTGACTTTTCGTCGGCTTTCAACACCATCCAGCCAAACATCATAATGAGTAAACTTGTCAATATGCACGTGAACCCGCACATCATCTTGTGGGTAAACCAGTTTCTTACTGAGCGTAAGCAAGTAGTGCTCTATAATTGTGCTGTGTCGAGCTCACTCTTCACTTTCACCGGTTCCCCCCAGGGCTCGGTGATCTCCCCTGTTCTGTTCACACTCTACACAGACGACTGTCGTAGCAGCCAGGGGACCGTCAATTTAATCAAATACAGCGCTGACACAGCTATCGTCGACTTTGATCAAGTGTGTGCGTGCGCTATAGCTGATTTCACAGTGTGGTGTGACAATCATTTCCTAGACCTGAACGTTCGTAAAACTGAAGAACTCATAATAGGTCTTAGGAAAAATTGCTTCCCCCAAGAGACTATTCATTAACCGAGAATGTGTAAGGAGAGTAGATGAATACAGGTATATCGGCACTATCATTGATGCAAAGTTCACATTTTGTGAAAATACAGCGGTAATTAACAGAAAGTTCCAGCAAAAGCTGTGTTTCTTACGCAAGCTAAGGTCACTCAGTGTCAGCACACATGTTCTACAAACCTTCTACAGATGCTACATCGAAAGCTCTATTACATTTGGGTTTCTTGTGTGGTACGGCGGCCTGAGTATCGTGCATCGCAACACTCTGGCACGAACGGCTTAGTGGCAAGGTGGTGGGAAAAAGCAGACCAGTCTAGAGGATCTATACAGGCAACGGGCATAGGGAAAGCAAAGGAATGTCTCCTCTGGCCCCGAACACCCCCTGCTTCCATGCTATAAACTACTTCCTTTTGGCCGCCGCTTTCAACTCCCTCACTGCAAATTGATTGCATTCGAAACTCATTTGTTTCCTCGTCAATTAAACTAATGAATGAGTAACTGACCTTCGTTCCCCTCCATCTCTGCCAGTCTTCCCTGCCAGTCAGACACTGAGTGAGCCTGAGATGATTTAACTTGTTTAAACTTTATTTAACCGATATAACGTTTATAACTATTTTAAATTTTTAAATTGTTATATTGCATATACATTTGTTTTATTTGTTTTAATATGTTGCTACACTCCAAATGAATTTCCCTCCCAAGGGACAATAAAGTATTGTGATTGTGATTCCCTGTTGCGCAAAATGTGTGTGCGGCGAACAGCGGAACGTTAACTATCCCGTTTTGCCCGGGTTTTCCCTATTACTACTGGTAAACGGGACCCAGTCACTCTGAGGAAGAATAAGCAACAGCGCAGACTACTCAACGACAGTATGAAGTACATCCATTTGAAATTTCTTGCAGAATTTCCATCTTCAACCATCAGTTATTCACTATTCTGCCGATTGAGACCATTTTTGGTTGTTCCACCTAAAGAGCGAGATCGACAGACGTGTCCATGTAAACTCCATGAGAACACACAGCTCACTCTCTCTCCACCCTCAAATCACTGGGTGAGATTACGACAAATGACATTGATGATGCCGTTCACATCGTATCGTGCAATGTTGATTCAAAGGATTGCATGTTTGGGGAATGTCAATTATGCAATGATGCAGAGCTGCCAATGTATGCGACCGACTTTAACACAGGAACAGCGTGGGTGCAATGGATGACAGTGACAGAAGAGAGAATGGTCAAGGGCGTGCCAACATTGGTCACACTGACTACCAAGTAGAATGTGAAAGGTTCTATTGGTGATCTAGTAGACGAATGTAGGAGACAACTAGAGGGATTCAAGCGGCATTACTTCATCATCAGACACTAATATCGATTCTGTAAAGAACTCAGGCAGAACATGATTGCAAACGAATGCCTGGTGCTGTGGACTTTGCTGAAAATTATGTGTGCAACATGGCAGGTGAAATACAAAGTGTGCACTTTGGAGCTTCAAAGAAACAACTCAGTCTGCTGTTATGTATTACGGGTCTAGCTAACATGTTCTGCTCTCTGTCGGACAATTTGCAACATAGTCCTGCTTCGATATGGGCACACCTGCATCCTGTATTGGATCGCATTTAACTAGAACATCCACAAGTTGACACTATCCATTTCCTAAGCGATGGAGCGACCACGCAATAATAATAATAATATATTTATTTAAGACAACCATGATGTCCATATATAAAAGTATGTATATAAATATAAAAATACATCGATAAGAACAACATGTTTAAAAATTATATAATTCCCGGACCCACTGGTGCCGCAGTTTCGAAGTACAATACATGTCGCTAGTTTTAATGCTATAAATAATGGAATTACAAATATGTCAATCCTATTCATTAGGCTAAAAATAGCCTTTCTGATTACACATTTACCCGATCTGACATTAGCTGTAGCAAACATGTGGCTAGCGCTACATCTCATGTGCAAATTTTTCAATATCCTGAAAGAGTTGTTATATGCAACAACGAACTACTGAAAATAAACTTTTCTCAAGTTCACCCATAACGCACACATATAGCTATTACCTAAATACGCTGTAAATAGCTTATTTTTTTACAGCAGCTGAACAAAAGTGGAATTGTTGACGTCTTGGCTTGCATGTCAGACTCATCTGACAAGTTATTAGAAATGACATGTCCAATAAATGGAGGCGCCTGTATGTGGCTGCACCATAACAAGCTCTGGAATATTTCAATTTTTATCAAGTTTTTATCCAGGACACAGCGGCGAAGTTTATACAGCTGGTTTTATGAAAGTCTAATGATGATGCTGGACTATACAGTTTTAGCAAACGTTTTTTTATTTTTTTATTTTAGTAACTTTTACATTGTGTGCACCTGTCTAGTTGAACTGCACCTGTGTTGCAACATTGCTGGTCGACCAGGCGTGACGTTGACAACAAGAACATTGTGAACAACCATTCCTACAGCATGATCACATACAATAGGACTGAATTACTGCTGATTAGATGTGCCTCTGTCACCCGACTTTACCCAGCACTGGACAATTGTATTGCACCGCATGAACGCTTGAATCATCGTCGTCGGACTCGTAGGGGCTGTAGGGCTGGCAGGTCCAAGAAAAGACTTATTACTGTACTGACTAATCCTCGCTCCCCGCTCCTGTTTACAGTGAGACGCAAAGCCTGCCTACAAAATCTGATTTCAGTGAACATTCACACATCTCCACGTGTAACTAAGTGTGTGAGACCTACAATAATTGCATGTCTTCTAAATACCCGGTCCGTGAAATCTAAAGTGGATCAACTTGTCAAGTTGCTTGATGACAACGAACTTGATATTCTAGCACTGACAAAAACCTGGCTGAGCCCGGGTGATGCTAGTCGGACAGAGATAAATTCGTTGTCACCAAACGGCTACAAATTTGACCACAAACTGCATAGTGACAGCACTGGAGGAGGTGTTGGTGTCATCTACCGTGCATCTTTCGAAATGAGGCAACTTGCCACAGAGACATACAGATCATTTGAAGTGATGTGTCTTCAGCTGATGTAATGATCATACTATTTCTGGGTATGTGTTATCTATAGTCCTCCACCGTCTGCCCGTAATGGTCTGAGCGCATCGATATTCATGGACGAATTCTCAGATTTTCTGCAGTGTTTCTGCATGGGCCATGACAACTTGGTGATTGTTGGAGATTTCAACAAACACGTTGATTTGTTGGATGATACAAAGACTGTACGCTTTCACAACATCCTATAATCTCATGGTCTGCATCAGCATGTGATGGAAAAGACACATTCACATGGTCACACTCTAGACCTAATAATCACGCGATTCGAAGCAGATATCACTGGTGATATCGTGGTTGAGAATCCGGGTATATCCGATCACTCTGCAGTGACATTCAAGATACAAGGTTGTAAACCTTGTGCTCCTAAGAAACGGGTCAGCTACAGATTATACCGCAATGTAAGTGCGTGTGACATGCAGGCAGACATTTCTCAGTCAGAGCTGTACACTACTCCAGCTGATGACTTGGATGGACTCGTTCGCCAGTATGACTCGGTCTTGCGCAGCTTGTTGGATAAACATGCTCCCGCAAGGCAGAAGACGATCACGGTGCGACCCGACGTGAAGTGATACAACAAAGAATTACGCAAGGAGATACAGACACGTCGAAAATATTAACGTCTATGCCGGAAATCTGGACTTGAAATTCATTGCTAGATGTTCAGACACCAGTGCACGGTTGTAAATAACTGTCTTCGTCAAGCCAAACATCGATACTATTCCAACAAGGTTGTTGAGGCTGGATCAAACCAAAAGGAACTTTACAGCATTGTGCAAACATTGATGCACACTCGGGTGGACCCGCCACTGCCAACACATGCCTCTCCAGAAGCTCTGGCTCAAGTTTTCCGAAATTACTTCCAAGAGAAAACTGCAAGCATTCGCTGTGCACTAGATCGCCGAGCGGGAGCACAACGTGATGCCCAGATCACTACTTATGAACATGATGGAAGTCATCCGTTGGACAGGCTGTCGCCAGCCTCTGAGGATGAGGTCAGACACATCATTACATCATCTGCTCCTCGATCCTGCGCTCTCGATCCTCTGCCGACACGGATGCTGAAGAATTGCCTTGACGCACTTATTCCTGTCATTACCGGGATTGTGAACATCTCGCTGGCCACAGGAGATGTGTCAGCTAACTTGAAAGCTGACTCCGCTTCTTAAGAAGTCATCCCTGGATACCGAATGTCTTACAAGCTACCGACCGATATCTAATCTCAGTTTCCTGTCCAAAGTAATTGAGAAGGTGGTGTCGTCACGTTTGTCACGTCACATGGCACAGCACAACCTATTTGAAGTGAATCAGACAGCACTCAGCATACAGAAAGGGCCACAGTACAGAGAATCCAGAACGATTTACTCTTATATGCGGATAATCGGTGTGTCTCGTGTCTAGTCCTCCTTGACTTGTCTGCTGCTTTTGACACGATTGACCACCAGGTGCTTGTGTCACGTCTGTCTAAGAAGATCGGCCTTTCGGTCAAAGCACTAAACTGGTTTACCTCGTATCTCGAAAACAGAAAACAAGCTATTAAGATTGGAGAAGCCATCTCGAACGTGTCGGTGCTGACATGCGGTGTCTCCCAAGGGTCAGTGCTGACATGCGGTGTCTCCCAAGGGTCAGTGCTGACATGCGGTGTCTCCCAAGGGTCAGTCTTGGGACTGTCACTGTTCAACATGTACACGGCTGGTGAACTGGGTTGCAAAATCCGACAACATGGCTTGAATTTTCATATGTACGCTGACGATACGCAGCTCTACACAACATTCAAGATCCCCGACACATCTGTTGCCATATCTCAGCTAGAAACATGCATTGCTGACATCAACGGTTGGATGACAGCAAACAAACTTCAATTAAATGGTGACAAAACTGAAGTTCTGTTCACGGGATCAGAGGCGCTGCGCAGAAAGATACCTAAAACAACAAAGATCAACGTTGGAGATGCTCAAGTGACCCCCAGTACATGTGTCAGAAATCTTGGGGTCATGTTCGATGTTGGACTTACAATGGATCAACAAGTCAGTGCCATCTGTAGATCTTCTGGTCTGCAAATCCGTAAAATCATCAAATTTCTTACGCCAGGAGCTGCCGAACAAATCATCCATTCATTTGAAGACACACCTTCTTTTTAAAATCGCTTTCACTACCTAAATGAGTGACATATAATTGTGAACTTTTTTGTAAAGCGCTTTGAACAGAACCAAGGACTGGATACAGCGCTATATAAGACATCATTAGTATTATTTACAAGAGGTGGCAAAGTTTAACTTTTTTCCTACTAATATCATTTCTTTGGAAAGATTTGACTTTCTAGATTCAAAGTACATGACCAGGGATGTACCCGCATTGTATTGCACGTCATGCTCACAGACACATGTCTAGTAGTGTTTGTAGTCCTTTAGCAGAAGGTGCAAACAGAAGTAGATCATCGCCGTATACAAGGTGATTAGCAACCATGTTACCAAGACTACAACCGATTTGTTTTTTTGTGCAGTTGTATACTCAGATTTGTTGTGATATGTGCTATATTTATCGTCGGAGATTATCCGAGATTGATGTGTGACACCGTTTCGACTGGAGCTAAAAATAAACGAGTTGGTTTATACTTTTCGTGATCACTAAATAGCTGCTAAGGTCTTCTTCTACCAAACAACAAACATACAAGATGGTGGCAGCGGTGTTTATTCGAACATGCACGCACACATGTTGCAGCTAAGTATAAACGAACACAAGGGAACTTTGTAAACGTAACGAAACGATGTCGAAGTTCCGGGCGCCCGATAATTTCGATTTCGCCCAACCGGCGCACTGGGAAGAGTGGATTACACGTTGGACACGATTTCGAGCAATCTCAAAGCTAGCAACTGAAACGGAAGAAATTCAAGTTAGTTCGCTTTTTTATACTATGGGCCCCCATTCAGAGACTGTGCTAAAGGCATTGGGGCTCAGTGACGTAAATCAGAACAACTATGAAATGGTAGTCGCGGCACTAAATGTGTACTTTAAACCCAAAAAGTACGTTATTTACGAGAGAACAAAGTTCTACAAACGATATCAGAGGCCCGGCGAGCCAGCTGAACAATTTATCAGATCACTGTACGAACTGGCCGACAAATGTGACTTCACGTATCGCAGCACGCAGATACGCGATCGACTAGTGGTTGGCATCTTGGAGAGAACACATAAAAATGGTTGAATCAAAAGTATCAAAAAACATAGCAGTTTTGTAAAAAACTAGGCATGTTCTTGATTGTCAAGCGTTACACACATTATATAATTCACTTGTTGAACCACATGTCATATTGCTGTGAGATCTGGGGAAATACTTATCAATCTAGACTTAGAAAACTATTTATGTTACAGAAAAAAGCTATACGGATTATTTATAATCTTAATTATCATGATCATACATCTGTATTTTTCCATCTCTCAAACATGCTTAAATTTCATGATTTAGTTAAATACAAGACTATGATCATACTTTATAAAGCAAACAACCATTCTTTAAATGGTCGTGTTCAAGCATTATTTGAACCAACCGCAGCTATCCACATACATGATACAAGACAAAGCAAACTTTTCTATGTTAAAAAGACAAACACCACCCTCCGACTGCTGTCAATCACCGTCAAGGGTATAAAAACGTGGAACAATTTACCAAATAAATTGACTCAGCTTCCAAGTTTAACACAATTTAAAAAAGCAATCAAGTTGTCATTACTTTCTACATATTTGTGAATTGTTAATTGAAGGTGACGTTTTGTTAAACCCATGAAATAGTAACACAATCACTATAGTAAACAGTCTATAAAATTATATGAGTTGTGAATATTATTTTGTGATTTATTTATAATTCCTGTTGTATTTATTCAGTTTTCATAGTTCGAGTAGGGCATAGCAACACATAAGTCTATGACTTCAGCTATGTCCTTTCAGCAGCAGCAGCAGCAAACCATACTGTGCATGTATTATGTTGTTGTTGTTGTTGAATAAACGTTCATTCATTCATTGTCGCTCCAAGGAAATGCAAATGATGGAAGACGAATTGCTGACCGATCAAAAGGCGGTGTCGATGATCCGTCAGTCCGAATGTGTCGACAAACAGACAACAGAGTTGAGATCGGCTGGGCGTTCCGAGAATGTGCAGAGTGTGCGAGCAAATTCGTACAAGAAAAGTAACGCTAAAAAACCATGGAAGTCCGCTTCAAAATTGACACCACGACATCAGTGCCGTAGATGCTGCAATCAGTCTCATCCGGTACAACAGTGCCCGGCGAAAGATGCTGAGTGTTACAAGTGCAAAAAGAAGGGACACTTCGCGAAAATGTGCGAAGCAAAGATGACTAATGAGGTCAAGGTCGACGAACCACAGTTCCTGGGGGAATTAACGTCGAACAAGAGAGACTCATGTAGTGCTGTGGTGGCTGTGACAGTATTATCAGCTGAGGATGATGTCTGCTTCAAGCTTGATACAGGAGCATCTGTATCCGTCATCGCGTTCAAAGAGCCCATCCTGAGACAGGTGGACCTTGTAAAATCGGACAAAGTTCTGATGGGTCCGGGTCAAGTGAAACTCGATGTTCTGGGCCAGGTTACGGCAACGATGACCCACCGCAACGTTTCGACTCAGGAGGTGCTGTATGTGGTCAATCGACAAGAACAGTCGCTACTCTCAAAGGGGGCGTGCGAGCGGTTGAAACGGCTTACATTCCACGTCGACTCCGTCAACAACGACTATAGAGCGAAATATAGTGAGTTGTTTGAGGGTCTAGGGGAACTACGAGACTACCCATACTCGATCAAGCTGAAGGACGATGCACGACCGGTAGCCCTCAAAGTTCCGAGACGCGTGCCGTACCCTCTCTTACCGAAAGTCAAAGTCAAGTTAGACCGCATGGTGTCGCAAGGCGTCATCTCCAAAGTCGAGCAACCGTTTGACTGGTGTTCTGGACTGGTCGTCGTGCCTAAAGCGAACACGTCAGATGTCCGCTTGTGTGTGGACCTCACGCAGTTGAATCGCGCAGTCAGACGCGAGTATCATCCTATGAACTCAGTTGACGACAGCCTGGCGAAGTTGAGCAAGGATCGTTTCTTCAGCCGGCTCGACGCAAATTCGGGGTTCTGGCAGATTCCGCTGGATCCGGAGTAGCAACTACTCACCACGTTTATAACGCCGTACGGGAGATTCTGCTTCCATCGCCTGTGTTTCGCGATAAGTTCAGCCCCGGAAATTTTCCAAAAGACGATGAACAAAATTCTCGAAGGTCTTCCTGGTGTGATCTGTCACATGGACGATGTTCTGATACACGGCACGACCAAGGAGGAACACGACCAGCGGGTCGATGAGGTGATGGAGAAAATCAAGCGAAGCGGCATGACGTTGAACAACAAGTGCGAGTTCTCAAAAACAAGCACCAAGTTCCTGGGCTTCATCATTGATGAGGATGGCATTCGCGCAGATCCATCGAAAACCACTGCAATTTCCAGGTTCCCGGCGCCACAAAACGTAACCGAGTTGCAACGATTTCTTGGGATGGTTAACCAGATGGGAAGATTCGCACCCAACATGACGTCCTTGACGGATCCGCTCAGAGAGTTGCTTCGCAAAGACGTAATGTGGACATGGGACACAGCCCAGCAGAGTGCCATGGAGGGCATCAAGGCAGAACTGTGCACGACACCGACGTTAGCATGATATGACGCGAGCAAGCCGTTGATCATATCTGCAGACGCGAGCTCCTACGGACTGGGGGCAACACTTCTACAGGAAGAACCGAACGGCGGTCGTAAAGTCGTTCCATACGCATCACGATCGATGACGGACTGCGAAAAACGGTACGCCCAAATCGAAAAAGAGGCTCTCGCCCTAACGTGGGCGTGTGATCGATTTACACAGTACATTACTGGTGTACACATCCTCCTCGAGACGGATCATAAGCCGCTGATTCCATTGCTCGGGCAAAAACTGCTAGACCAATTGCCGATACGGGTCCAGCGCTTCAGACTACGGCTAATGCGCTACTCGTACAACATTGTCTATGTGCCAGGCAAAAACTTACACACCGCAGATGCGCTATCACGAGCGCCAGTTGCTGAGAAAGACGACAAAGTCGAGGACTTTGCAATGCAGTTTCAGGCCTACGCAGAGTCGGTGATGTACATCCTGGAGAGTACTGTGGCATCAACGGCCATGATGACGCGAATCAAAGCGGCGTACGCGGACGATCCTGTGTGTGTGCAGGTGATGGAGCATTGTGAACATGGTTGGCCGCCAATCATCACGGAGAATCCAGCATTGTGTGAATTCTATAAACTTCGCGACGAGCTTAGCGTTGAACGAGGACTCCTGCTGCTGGGGTCTCGAATCGTGATACCAAGTCTACTGCGGGCAGACACTCGAGAAGATACACACGGGACATCTGGGCATACACAAATGCAGAGAGACCGCCCGAAGGAACGTCTGGTGGCCATGCATGTCATGTCAGATAGCAGACATGGTCAGAACATGCAACGTGTGTCGACTAAATCTTTCAGAACATAGTGAGCCCCTCACGCCACTTGAGTTTCCAGAGAGGCCATGGGAACGCATCGGGACAGACTTGTTCCATTGGCAGAACTCGGAGTATCTTGTCGCTGTGGATTATCACTGGCGATTCTTCGAAGTGGCCAAACTCCAACGAACCGATTCTGAAACGACCATCGAACACCTGAAGTCGTTCTTCGCCCGTCATGGTATACCAGAGGTAGTAATGTCAGATAACGGCCCACAGTATGCAGCGGAGACGTTCTGACAATTCTCCATCAAGTACGGTTTCGTACATGTGACCAGCTCGCCAAGATACCCACAATCTAACGGTGAAGCTGAACGGGCTGTTCAGACAGTGAAGAACTTGTTGCGGAAGAACGAGGACCCATATTTGGCTGTTCTTGCTTACCGGAATGCACCACTGGCGAATGGATACAGTCCCGCACAGCTACTCATGGGTCGACAGTTACGCTCAGCCGTTCCGGCATACACCGAAACACTGAAGCCGAGCATCCCGGACTTGATACACCTGAGAGCGAAAGAGTCAAGCCAGAGAGGTTACCAGAAAACAACCTTCGACGCCCGACACCGCGCGCTCAACTTACCACCATTGGAGATAGGGTCGCGAGTGTTCGTAAAGGACACAAAGCAAAACGGTGTTGTCACCGGACGAGCACAGACACCGGGGTCTTACAACGTACGAACGGATGGTAACTCGAACATCCGCCGCAATCGAAGCTCCTTGGTTGACACGAGTCCCGAGGGACAATCGTCACCGACGGGGTCTGCTTTGTGTGAGTCACCCAGTCGAGAAGTTACCGATCCGTGTGAAGCTTCTACTACACGTACTCCACAAGTCGACGTAAACAACCCTCCAGCGATGATCCGGCGCAGTGAACGTCGATCGAAACCGCCGACTCGTCTTGACCTGTAGGTGAACTGTGAGTAAGCCACGGCATATACTCATACGAACTCATACGAACTTCCACATTAGATGGTCAGTCACATAAAGACTTTTTAGAATGGTCATCAGTGGCTTGAAAGGGAGATGTTGTGATATGTGCTATATTTATCGTCGGAGATTATCCGAGATTGATGTGCGACACCGTTTCGACCGGAGCTAAAAATAAACGAGTTGGTCTCTACTTTTCGTGATCACTAAATAGCTGCTAAGGTCTTCTTCTAAGATTATCCATATAAATGTTAAAAAGTAAAGGGGATAACTTCCCACCTTGCTTAACACCATTGCCTACAGAGAAGAAGTCCGAGTAGGTATTTCCCATCGTATGCATACACGTTGATTGTTGAATTCATTGCTGAGTACTCTTAAGATATATTTCGGTACATTTCGTTGTTCTAGTTTCGTTAAAAGTTTATATCGGTTGACACGATCAAACGCCTTTGATGCATCTAAAAAACGACGTGCATAGCTGAACCATGTTCAGTGTAGAACCTTAATAATTCCTTAAATAAAAACACGCATAACTCCGTTCCATGTTTAGGCTTAAAGCCAAATTGATTAGGAGTGGTTTCCAAGTACATTTCCATTCTGGTAAAAAGAACAGTGTCTAGTATTTTCGAAAATATGTTCGATAGACATATTGGCCTATAATTACTTTTGTCGTTTACTCTTCTATTCTTGTCTTTAATAATTGGTACACTAACAGACTGTGAAATTTCTTTTGGTATATAACCATGCACCAGAATCGAAGACACAAGGATAGACAAAAGCACAGCGAGTTGAGAATCAGCGAAGTTAATATGTCATTCGTTTATTGCCAGTGGAACAATCATAACAAACTTTATCACATCGGCTATCCTCCTTAATGCATAATGATGCTTCCACATTGACCCGATGTTTACAGCACCGTGTATATTATCAATGTTTGTCGGAAGTTTTACTTTACTATTCGTACAATATAGACATAAGGCAAACTCTCTTCACCAAGTATCTGGCCGAAAGAGGATTTACATTTGTTAAGTTTCACCTTAGTACATGTATTGCATGTTGCACACTCACGCACGCACGCACGCACGCACGCGCGCACACACACACACACACACACACACATAATGGGGCTCATATGTCCACGCCACAGTCCACTCTAACGATTATCGAATTGACGCGAACGTTATATCGTATAAAGTATTATTATAAAGAATAACGAATCTGCGGTGTAGTGTGACTGGATTTGTAGGTAGCGGGGCAGTAAATGATATTAAATTAGTAATTGTTTAGGTGCAATTTTATCGAATTTACTTTTTATGGAATTCCGAATTAGCAGCGATACTTTTTAAAATTAAATAACAAATTAAAGAACCACCAACCCATCCAGTCCCTCGTTTACGGTTATTGGCACTGATGCTGCTAAGACAATTGCATTTGCATCTACAGCATATATTATACTAGTAGAAGCTACTACTTTGTGTATATTTCATTTTTTCATTGCAGAAACATAAAACTTCCATGAGGCCGGACATGGTAAAGGTGTGCCTGACGGGGTAGGTGCCACTGTAAAGCGCGTAGGAGACAGTCTACTCCGAAGCAAAGGTCGTACAGATGCTGAGACCATGTGCGGCATATTACAAGACGCACAGTGCAACATTCAGCTGCATATGATACTCACAGATGTTATTGATAAATATGCTGCAGAGGTTTCAGAGCTCATCCTCACCACGGTTCCTGGTACCATGAAGATGCATCTATTGGTATCAACATCAGCCAATTAATTTTCCTAAAGAGAGCCGAGTTGCTATGCAAGAGAGGGGAACTATGTATGTCTTCCAACCCAACGCGGTTCACCGTCACTCCCCAATGCACCTCAAAGCCGCTATCCTTCTCGTCGCCACAACAACCTGATACGAGCAGGGGATCTTACCTAATCGACAAACACGTCGTTGTTACATACGACAATGCTTCGTATCCTGATATTATCACTGATGAAGACAGCAAAGAGGCAGAAGTGAAGTGCGTGCACAAAACAGGATAAAACCGGTTTTATTGGACATCACGCAATGATGTTTGTTCTGTCAGATACCAGGGCTTGAGCGTGTAACACACAAGCATCTACAAGTCAATCCAGCCATTTGGCCTGTTGTACTGCAGAACATTGCTTGAACAATGTTCCTGTGTCTATTCACATACGTGACAAAAGGATGACATAAGGATGTTCATTGAATTTAATGACTGATTTAAAGTCATAACAAGTCAGAGGTGGCAAACATAATCTCCGTTCAAAAACAATTTAAAAGGCAGCGCTGCCGTGACACATACGAAAGGTAAAGGTGAAAGCAAAGGGAAGTGTCCAGCGAAAAAGGCAAAGCAAACTACTGGTACGGGAAGAGATGCCTAGTGCTGCACATTCTGCACAGAATCTTCCAGTTGGTGTCGAGATCTGGCTTCAGTGCATGATGTGCAAAGGTTGGGCGCATGAGGCGTGGACGCCAGGAATGCCGATGTTTTTGTGTCAGAACTGAGACTCAGACGAGGATTAGGGAGCATCATCAATCACCTATGTGAAGACGCGTCGCCTTCTGTCTAAACTGACTTTCCTTTATATACATTTATATATTTCCTTCATACTCTAATTATACTTATTGTAGTTAACTGCGTTTCGAAGACGTCATAGCCAAATGATGCTACAGTAATGTGTTAATAAGTTAATCCATGTCGGCTTGATAGCGTTCGTCAGATAGACAATATCTTTTTATCACAAAATTACTTGAATATGGTGTATTTTTTATCAATAAAAACCGACGTCAACATTTTAATTGTCTGCATCATCTAACGTCATCATGTAGTGTCCCTAGCTTCCGCCAGACAACGCCCCACATTAAGACCAACTGCATTTTATTAATAGTTCGTCATATATAAAGGGTAAGCACACCCACCAAATATGCTCACATAATTGATATAGTGGGGTAAAACGCACATGGTATGTGCGTTTTGCTCACCCTATGGGGAAAAAGGCCTATTTTGATTTTTTTCACAAACTTGTGTATATTTGTCGTTATTTGAAAATCGAACATAGCAGAATGACAGACAAGGTGAGTAGCTATAGGAACATGTGCTTGTGTTCCGTCTGCTGTTTACCATTGCTATTCACGGACCAACTTGCCTTAAGATGTGCGTTTTACCCCTAGTTACACTAATGACACTAGACGAGCGGGGATACATATACATGCATGACTGTATGCAGCGATAGAAATAAGCCAGAATATAAGTTTTTAAATCTACTTGTCCGCTAACATTTTTATTTGTCCGAATGGTTGTGAAGGGGAATCGAAGCTTCGGAAAAACCGTAAAAAATCTGTTTTATTTTTATGACAACAACACAATGTTCCTGCTGTTTCGTTGCATGTATATCTGAGTGACCTGTGATCAAAGACAATTTGATTTAATCTTCAAATTTTGAAATTGCAAAATTATATTTGCAACTATTTTCCGGTTCATTATTATTCATCACGAATATTAAAAGTAGACACGTTACATGATATATACCAATATTTTAGTGATGCTGATATGAACGCTTTTATTAATAACAAATAATTATTACGATGATAGGAATGAGACAATTGTTTTCCTTGCTATTTGTTTTTATAATGTTGCAAAAACTGTTTATGTTTAACATTGTTATATATATAACATATAACAATGCTGTAAAATGTTGGCATCAGTTTGTCATTGAAGATACCACTTGTAGTGTTCAACTCTGTATAGTTCAATTACTGACTAACTGAATGACTAGTATCGCCACCTAGCGTATCAAATTAGACTGAAGATCCGGGATAACTACATCCGGGCGGTTACAGTAAATAAACGTTTTCTCAAAGCTCTCAATAAACAGACTCAAAACACCATACCACTCAACCAGGAGCACGACCAATGCAAAGCCAGGAAATGTCACAAAAATCAATAATAAACATATAATCTGATATTATTTTGTTAAACCTCTATGAACTTCAATATTAACAAAGTTCTGTATTTTACAAACGAAGATAATATTCAATTGATCATCAGCAAACAAACGCATATTTTTTCCTAAATGTTATATTACCATTTCAATGATAATAAAACAGTTTTAACGGTGCCTGAATTACATTTACCAGGCGGAAAATAATTTATATATTTAGTTACGTCGTAACGTTGCTGCCGCGCGCAGACCGCCGTAATTGGCGGAAGCCGACATGTCAACGGCGGTTGGCGCCCCGTCCTCGGCCGCGCGTCTTGCATAATTCGGTTTCGAAAACTCGCAATTTATGGTTAAAATAAATGTTACATAGATGCAACACTTCTGAAATGTCATTAATATTCCGTTTATCAACCAGCACCATAGATTTACCGGAGAGCCAGTTACAAGTTTTGAAAATTCCGATCAGCGATCAGGATCGGCTAACGTTCGATGACTTGGTCTTTGAAGACTGCCGAATCCGCGTGGGTCATGCGTAATAATGGTTAAAACTATATAATTATTCAAATAACAGGTAGCGATAGAAAGTCTACTATTTCCAAAGTTCACCAAATATGATCCGTGAGTGGAAGCAAGTTGTACGTCGGCGAAACTGAACGATTGTGTGAAATACAGCCTCGATCAACGATGGCTGATGCGGAGTCTGTCCTACGCGTATGACAGAGCTAGGTCGGTGCGCTCAGCGGATGACCCTGTTAACGCAGGCACTAAACTCGGTCGAACACTGACGTACAACACACTGGCGGCGGAACGGACAAGACGCCGACACACTAACAAAATTGGAACGCGCGCGATTGCTAGCGAACTTCATTTACGTTTGAATTTCCTCAAATAAAAATTTTGCAATGTTGCACGCGTCACTATTTAATGTAAATTTTCACTTGTCCACCGGATAACCATGTAGAGTCATTTTACTTGTCCGGGCCAAAAATCACTTGTCCCGGACAAACGGACAAGTGCTATTTCGAACGCTGGTATGTAATTATACATGAAAAACGGAATGGCGATTACCAGTGCCTACATTTCAATTGTGAAAGATCGGAATGTTCTCATATTCTCAATTAAATCAACAGTGAACCAGATCATAACTATTGTAGTTAACTACAACAGGTCTGATAGTCATTACTGCTGTACGTATTGTTATCTACAACAGGTCTCATAGTCATTACTGCTGTACGTATTGTTATCTACAACAGGTCTCATAGTCATTACTGCTGTAGGTATTGATATCTACAACAGGTCTAATAGTCATTACTGCTGTACGTATTGTTATCTACAACAGGTCTGATAGTCATTACTGCGGTACGTATTGATATCTACAACAGGTCTAATAGTCATTACTGCTGTACGTATTGTTATCTACAACAGGTCTAATAGTCATTACTGCTGTACGTATTGTTATCTACATCAGGTCTGATAGTCATTACTGCTGTACGTATTGTTATCTACAACAGGTCTGATAGTCATTACTGTTGTACGTATTGTTATCTACAACAGGTCTAATAGTCATTACTGCTGTACGTATTGTTATCTACAACAGGTCTGATATTCATTACTGCTGTACGTATTGTTATCTACAACAGGTCTAATAGTCATTACTGCTGTACGTATTGATATCTACAACAGGTCTGATAGTCATTACTGCTGTACGTATTGTTATCTACAACAGGTCTAATAGTCATTACTGCTGTACGTATTGTTATCTACAACAGGTCTGATAGTCATTACTGCTGTACGTATTGTTATCTACAACAGGTCTAATAGTAATTACTGCTGTACGCATTGATATCTACAACAGGTCTGATAGTCATTACTGCTGTACGTATTGTTATCTACAACAGGTCTAATAGTCATTACTGTTGTACGTATTGTTATCTACAACAGGTCTGATAGTCATTACTGCTGTACGTATTGTTATCTACAACAGGTCTAATAGTCATTACTGCTGTACGTATTGTTATCTACAACAGGTCTAATAGTCATTACTGCTGTACGTATTGTTATCTACAACAGGTCTAATAGTCATTACTGCTGTACGTATTGTTATCTACAACAGGTCTAATAGTCATTACTGCTGTACGTATTGTTATCTACAACAGGCCTGATAGTCATTACTGCTGTACGTATTGTTATCTACAACAGGTCTAATAGTCATTACTGCTGTACGTATTGATATCTACAACAGGTCTGATAGTCATTACTGCTGTACGTATTGTTATCTACAACAGGTCTAATAGTCATTACTGCTGTACGTATTGTTATCTACAACAGGTCTGATAGTCATTACTGCTGTACGTATTGTTATCTACAACAGGTCTAATAGTCATTACTGCTGTACGCATTGATATCTACAACAGGTCTGATAGTCATTACTGCTGTACGTATTGTTATCTACAACAGGTCTGATAGTCATTACTGCTGTACGTATTGTTATCTACAACAGGTCTAATAGTAATTACTGCTGTACGTATTGTTATCTACAACAGGTCTGATAGTCATTACTGCTGTACGTATTGATATCTACAACAGGTCTGGTAGTCATTACTGCTGTACGTATTGTTATCTACAACAGGTCTAATAGTCATTACTGCTGTACGTATTGATATCTACAACAGGTCTGATAGTCATTACTGCTGTACGTATTGTTATCTACAACAGGTCTGATAGTCATTACTGCTGTACGTATTGTTATCTACAACAGGTCTGATAGTCATTACTGCTGTACGTATTGTTATCTACAACAGGTCTGATAGTCATTACTGCTGTACGTATTGTTATCTACAACAGGTCTGATAGTCATTACTGCTGTACGTAGATCCACGAGTTTTTTGGTGCAAAAAATTTGTAAGTCTAATCTAGCCCATAACTACGGTATTACCCACAGTGGGCATGGCTCCTATGACAGTGGCGCCACACGGTGGATTTAGTCACAAGTGTTAACTGATCCCGCAAGAGTGCACGATGTCAAAACGGCAAAACACCATACCGTGGTAATTCGCGTTGGTTTTATTCGTTGCAACAAAACGAAGTCGAATTTTATATAACTTAGCGGAACAAAATCATATAATAATTCTTCGAGATTTGCATTGACATTGTGTTGATTGTGTAATCTGATGCGAAAACACCATGTCATCTTCGGAAAAGGTCGTCTACAGGCTCTGTATCCAAGTGTAAAAGGATAAAAACAGTGGACCAACTGTTCAAGAAAGAATACACTGCCGAATACCCTGTGTTGATCTCATCACGAGTGAGTTGTAGCCATGCATTTTTACACGGTTTGTCGTTTGGACATCAATCAATGTGGCACATGTCGGAATGTACGACTGTACGAAATATTGTCGTTCGGCATCGCACAAGCCGCGGGCATGTGTCGCAGCTAGTTCCAGTAAAATAACTTCGTTTATGAGCACATCTTCAGAATATATGTTGGCTTGGCTGAGAACAGGCTACTGTTTGGTTAGGAAAATCGAACGTGGTATTTAGTTGCGGCATGATAATAATAATGTGTGTTTTATCCGTGACAGATATTAGAGTTCTGAGTAGCAGTCGTTTCTGTTGTGTATTTAGAACTACATGTTGATGCGTAATTACTATTGTTTTGTATCGGCGTAATGATCCATAATTGGATACTATAAAAAGTAGTTCCTGTTCCGCCATCTTATGGTTATGTCGTGTTTTGTAAATATATATAGTGTATTTAGACAAAATACGCTACAGTTTCGGCCGTTTTCATTTTGGGTTTAAGTAACTAAAATTGATGACTGTTTGTCTGCCATAAGACGCTATTTCTCAGTTGTTCTCTTTGAATAAACCTTATAAATACATTATGTTTGCCTTAGTGAAATTAGATTCCTTTCGGGATCCGCGGAGTGCCGCATGTCACATATTGGTGTCAGAAGTGGGATAAGGTATTCAGATCAGTATATATATATATATTCCTAAGTGTGGCGTTCGGGACCCCGTTTGTGCATATAGCGGTGCGTATGGGAAACCGCGGTTTTAAGGAGACCGAAGCCGGTTTTCCTTATTAGTGGATACAGTTGAACCATAAAGGAAATAAAATGTGCCAGTATTTGCATTTTTAGTTTTCATTTTGAGTAGTTTGAGAAAGTTTATTTCAGAACCTCGTATAAATTTGACGAACAGTACGGGACCCCGGCGAAAAAAATGCTCATAAGTTAATATTTCTGCTATATATTGAACGAAGGGTCAGCATGTTTTGTTAAGTGTACGGTATGATTCATATATATGCACAATTCTTAATAAATATATATACATTACTAGAAAATGCATTTGATGAAAATCTTACACAGTTTTGTTGAATGTGTCGCTGTCAGATTCGCGACATTCAACAAAGGTGCCTATATGTTCGGTGTAAGTATTGATTAGTCTTACATCTATTGATATCAGGTACGAAAGTGTTTACTCTTTCTTCAGATATTTACCAATTTACTGATGTGTAGTTTAATAAATGTTATATTACATGTCGCAAACACCATAAAGCGGCAGTGACCTTGGCTTCGGCAGTTGTTCGGTACGTCGAAGATCGCTTAAAATTACGTAGAATTGTTATTAATATAAAACATATTTGGTGAATATTGCGAAAACGCTAAGATTTTGTTGGATCCATGGATGTTGAATGCCCATGAAACAGCAGTAGGCACAATGTTAAACGTAAAGTAATTGAGTGAAATTCGTCGTGTTCATGTTTTTACTAGTGCCAATTGATAGTGTTAACATTGGCACTATTTTAGTTGGACATTATCCGTAGGTAGACACCGGATGGAACTTGCCTTTATATGACTAACCGTTATGTTGCATGGTGACAACGATAGAAGTTCGTAATCGTGTTATTCAATAAACGTACACAATCATTCACAAACATGGTGTCAGAATAACGGGATGGCAAGACATAGACATAGTGAATCTGAGTAGAAGCAATTGAAAAAAAAGCACGTCCAAAATGGAAAGGTATTTGGCCCCGGAACCGCTGAGCGACGGAGGCAACCTGCCAGAGCAATGGAAAACGTTCAAAAAGCACTTCGAACAGTTCTTAGTAGCGACAGAAAAGAACGGCATGGCAGATACTGTGAAAATTGCTATTCTACTACGAATGATCGGTGTACGTGGAAACGACATTTATGAGAATTTCAAATTCGAGGCAGCTGAAAGCAAAGACTGCTACCAGACAGTGATGACGAAATACGACGATTTCTGTAAACCAAGAGTTAATCTGCTTGTCACGCGTCACAAACTGTTTACTCAGAAACAAGGTCATCGTTCTATCGACGAATTTGTCACACAATTGCGTAAACTAGCTCGTGATTGTAACTTCGGTCCGCTGTACGACGATATGGTGCTGCACGCACTAATGTTAAATGATGAACGCACACGTCGTAGACTCTTCGAACAAGCTGACGGCACACTAACACTAGAAAAAGCGCTATAGCGATGCAGAGCGGCAGAAGATGCAACTACAGATATGCAAGCATTGAAAGAAACTGCGCAACAGGAAACAGTGCAAGCTGTCGAGACAAGGTCAAGGTGGAAAAAATCGAACTACGACAAACGTGAAGCTCGACCAAACAAAGCTAGTCAATACAAATGTGGCAAATGCGGCTACATGCATGAGAAGCAAAAATGCCCGGCGTTCGGAAAAAAATGTACAAAGCGAACCACTACGAGAAAATGTGCAGATCGTCGAAGACCGTACATTTGGTAAACGACGCAAACGACTCAGACGAATCAGTACTGAAGGTCAAGGTTGACAAACAGGATCGTAAGCTTGTTGCTAAAATACAAGTATCGCCATCTGGCGTAGCAAGGCAAACTGAACTGTCTTTTCAACTTGACACAGCAGCCACATGCAACATCCTCAGCTATGTCGACTACAGAAAGTTGGAGAAGCCTACAATGGGAGAAAGCACATCAACACTAACAATGTATGACGGCACAGAAGTAAAACCAATGGGCACCTGCAAACTCAACCTCCATGCGTCAAAAGAACATTCGTTCTTGTTCCAAATCACTCCAACGAAGAACATGGCGTTGCTGTTTCTTGACACTTGCATTGAGTTGGGATTGTTGTCAATAAATGAAAACGTGCACATGCTTGACAACACACCAGAAATAACTGACTTGAACGAAACAATCGAACAATACAGTGATGTGTTCAAAGGACTGGGTTGCTTGCCTGGCGAATATGACATTGAACTTGACCCAAATGTGAGACCAGTGCAAAACCGACCTAGAAAAATACCACTGTCAATGAAGGTTGATGTAAAAACGAAACTCGAGACACTAGAGAAACTAGATGTTATTGAGAAGGTCGAGGAGCCAAGTCATTGGATCTCGAACATGCAGCCGGTGCGCAAAGCGAATGGCACGATCAGGATATGTATGGACCCTTCTGATTTGAATAAAGCGATCAGACGGAATCACTTCCAGATGCCGTCCATTGATGACGTCCTGCCGCAACTGACGAATGCGAAGATATTCTCTCTATGCGATGCAAAAGATGGGTTCCTGCAAATCAAACTCACAGAAAGCAGCAGTCAGCTGACGACGTTCTGGACGCCATACGGCCGTTACAAATGGAAGAGAATGCCGTTTGGAATCAAGTCGAGCCCAGAAGAGTTCCAGCGCAGACTGACAAATGCCCTAGAGAATCTCACGGGTGTAACAGTAGTTGCCGATGACATTCTGATCTACGGATGCGGAGACACCCAGGCTGAGGCGCGTCGAGATCATGACAGAAACCTGATCGAGCTACTGGAGCGAGCGAGGAACATCAACCTGAAGCTGAACAAAGCAAAATGTCGCTTCAACATGACCGAGCTGCAGTACATAGGTCATGTCCTCACGCCGCAAGGAGTACAACCGGATCCAGAGAAAGTCAACGTGATTAAAAGCATGAAACAACCGAAGGACGCAGAGGAAGTACGACGCTTCCTTGGGTACACCAACTATCTCGCCAAGTTCATAACCAACCTGTCGAGCGTGGCTGAACCACTACGAAAACTGATCCACAAGGACGCAGACTTCCTGTGGGAAACAGAACAACAGACTGCCTTTGATAAAATCAAGGAACTGACGACGTCCGAGCAGTTGCTAGGCTATTTAGATCCAAAGAAGTCAATAGTCTTGCAGACAGATGCGAGCACTGTTGGACTCGGGGCGGTGCTGATGCAGTATGACAAACCGATCGCATATGCATCTCGCTCACTGACAAAAAGTGAGAGAAATTATGCACCCATCGAACTTGAATGCTTGGCAATCGTGTTTGCTACAAGAAAATACGATCAGTACATATTCGGTCACTCAGATGTAACAGTGCACACGGACCACAAGCCTCTGGAAACGATTTGGCTCAAATCATTGTTACACGCACCGAAACGACTGCAAAGCATGCTGTTGACATTGCAGCGATATACGCTGAAGATCAAGTATCGTCCGGGACGCGAACAGTTGGTGGCCGACATGCTGTCAAGGCTGCGAAACAGCACAACTCAACCCGACGAATTGCCACGCGAGCAAGTCTTCCAGATGAAAGTCACAGAAGAACTACTTGAGAGCTTCAGAAAAAGCGATGCAAGCGAAGACAAACGAGTCACCGATATCCGCTACCAAGAGATAAAGACAGCCACTGCACATGATGACGATTTGATGGAGTTATCATGACAGGATGGTCAGACGAGAGACAGAACAGTCCTATACAAACAAGGCCATACTGGACATTCAGAGATGAGCTCACCGTGCACGATGGAATAATATATATAGGGCTCTCAAATCATCATTCCAAAAGCTCTACGGCGAGAACTGCTGAACCGCCTGCACGCCAGTCACTCCGGAAACGCTGCGATGATGAGACGAGCACAAGATGCAATCTTCTGGCCGGGTCTCAGAGCCGACATCAAAGAAGTTGCAGAAAGGTGTGACAAGTGTCAAAGAGATGCGCCATCTCAGCAGAAGGAGACGCTTCGTCAACACTTCATACCTGATAAGCCATGGTCGAAAGTGGGAGTTGACATCTTCACCTACAACAGAGTGAACTATCTGGTCCTAGTTGACTACTATTCCGACTTCATCGAGTTCGAGGAATTGACCGAGACGACAGCAACTTCCGTTATCAAGGCATGCAAACAACAATTCGCAAGACATGGCATACCAGAGGTTGTACAATCGGACAACGGTCCCCAGTTCACAATTGCAGAATTTCGTAGGTTCAGCGAAGCCTGGAAATTCACCGTGACGTCAAGTTCGCCGTATCATTCCAAGTCGAACGGAAAAGCTGAGTCTGCGGTAAAAATAGCGAAGAGACTGTTAAAAGAGCAGAGGATCCATATCTTGGCCTGCTTGAGTTCCGCAACACGCCGACAACCGAAATGACGACAAGTCCTGTACAGAGACTTATGAACAGGACCACCAGATCAGTAATCCCGCAAGTACGACAGGATTTCAACCCGACAACAACTGCAGCTGTGCGAGCGGAGAAACAGCGCAGACGTCTCAAAATACAGCATCAGTACAACAAACATGCCCGAGATCTGTCGCAAATACAGCTCGGAGCACCTGTCCTGATCAAAGACATGGTGGACGCAAACAGGAGATGGAAACAAGGACGAGTTGTTGATCAACTGAACGAGCGATCGTATACAGTCGAAAACGACGGAAATTTGATTCGACGAAATCGGGTGCTCTTGAAGCCATTATACGAACAACAACCCGATGACATCAGGATCGAGCCTCAGAGCAACGAGACATCCGTAGCGACAACAGATCAACGTGCGCCCGAGACTCTTCAATCACCAAACACCGACAACACGACGAAAACCAGCGACGAACCTGTGAAGACACGCACTGAAACCACTTCGCAGTCATACCGAACGCGATCTGGACGAGAAGTTGTGAAACCGACTCGCTTCAGAGAATAGGTCGTTGAACTGTTAGTTTAGTAATTGCATTGTCGTTTCTAGTTAAGACATTTCTGCTATAACTACTTGCATTAATTTGCTATATGAACATTCTTAAGAATAATATTGTCTTAAAAGAAAAGGGGATGTTAACATTGGCACTATTTTAGTTGGACATTATCCGTAGGTAGACTCCGGATGGAACTTGGCTTTAGATGTGACTAACCGTTATGTTGCATGGTGACAACGATAGCAGTTCGTAATCGTGTTATTCAATAAACGTACACAATCATTCACAAACAGATAGTTCCCGATTTCGCCGAACGCATTTGGAAAATTCGTTTTAATAAATAACCTGGACAAACTGTTCGATGAAGTATTCATATTCTGAATCTGTGCAATAAGTTTAATCAAATGTTTACAAACAAATGGTTTGAACGCATTCTTTGAGTGATATAAGCCTATACGTTTTCGACAACTTTTAGTTTACAATCATCTATCATTTAATTTAACGACGTGGTTATTCTTCCGGCTGCCGTAACCCAGATTCAGGTGGCTATTCTTCCGTGAGTTCCGGTGCGCATGCGCAGTAAGCCTACTCCAGCATAGCATAGCTGCGCATGTTCGATGCAGCGTCTTCACAAAATGGCAGTCAGGAAAGCGTTCGTGGGTGTTAACGTCGGTGAAATTTTTTTTTCCTTTTCCCAATTATCCGATAAACTCAAACGAGTGCAAGATGACAGTTTTGTACAACTCTATATGCATGATTCGAGGACCATTGACGGTGCCAAGCACCGTATGCCGAACATTGCCGCAACGGCCAATCCACATTTGAAGTACTACTCTGACTACAAGTACACAAGTCCGAAAGCAAAGGCACAAGAGCCGCAGCACAGTAAGTCTGCTTATTTAAATAATTATATCTTATTCAAAGTCCTATCTTATTATATCCCGTATATATATGCCTTCCTTAAGTTAGGAGCCTTAGGCTTAGGCCCACACCTCGAAAACACACGATGAAGGTCACCTACAGGCACCAAACTTAACATCGTATCTAAAACACCTATTCTATACATATATATACTTGTGACGTGATCAAACAATTACATTTTTTACTGCCTTTTATCGATCAAAACGTACACGAAATTCACCCGTTTTTGCGTGTATTCATTAGTTCCATCGGAAACTCCGGTAGGTGGCGCCACTTTATGGTTGATTTCAGCCGTGTGGATATAATATAACTATTCACATTTCAATAATATTGTACGACTATTGTAACATAAAGTCAATAAAATACGCGATATAAAATAAATTCCCTTTAATTCAGTATCGACAGTAAGTGGGGTTTTATTACGACTATGGGTTTGTGTAAATACTGGTGCATTTTAATATTGTTTATCAGAGGCAAAATTACTGAAAATACATGTATGGCAAAACTACAGTTGAATGGGCCAAACCGTTTTTGGATATTAGGCTTCTCATCGGTTGTAAGTCCAAATCACAGTGACGGAACACTTGTCTTATAAGGGAGGTGGGGTGCGTATGCTATTAGTTAAGCCTCAATTTGAAAATCTTTACAAAAATGAACCAATGACATTGCAGCAGGGTGATTCATAAATAATTTTTGTTTACTTCAGCTAATTAAACACACATGAAGATGTTGTCATTGACCCTAATGAAGTCTGAGGACAATGATTAGCTCGAGTAGGCCATAGCCAGAGCCTGTTATCAGATACTGTCTACTGACTGGACCTTCTGGTCAATCAAGCAAGTGGCATTGTTTTCTGAATGTCTGCTAATTAGGCTGTGTAATATTATGTAATTGAACTGCTTGAGACATCTGGCCTTTGATGAATTCACACCCTAAGGTGACTTTGTTGATGTTTACCTTTGTAAATAGGGCACAAGGTCAAAAAATCAATATAAATTTTAAGGGAACATAACAACTGACTGTATTGGATTTTCTTATCAAACATATTGGACTTTGTGGAAAACTGCATCAGAAGTCCATAGTGCCACCTGAGAATGTTGTGTTGGATTACAAATTGTCCAACAGCGAAGTGCTGATTTTTCTGGTAAAAAAAGCAATTTAATTAGAGTTTTAATCTTCTGTGAGAATCTTCTAATCAAAACTGTTCTTGAATGTTCTTTAATTTGACTTTGCTCATTCTGTATGAACCTTGATTGTGCCTATTATACATCTGCGTTCTATGACTGCATACATAATGCTAATATTTGCATCCTTTTTACAGCCATGCTGTGCTGGTTTACAAAAAGAGACACGGCTGTGGCGGCACTCCATGGTGACCGGCTGCTGAGAGATGGGGACATTAGCAGGAATGTGCAGACAGCTGCTTGCCTTGACAGCCATGTGTGCCTCGCGGCCATTCAAAAGTACTTTGATACAAAGGCTTGGCAGGCAGTGCAGATTATTGCCGCAGAACTTCAGGTGGAAGCGCTGTGGTATTGTGCCACATGCACGGAGGCACTGCATGACGAAGAATGTATTGTTTGTGAAAGCTGTCTGCAGTGGTTTCACTTTAAATATGTTTCCCTGAAGGCTGCAACCCTTAATTTGGTTTTGCAAGGGTTGCAGAGATTGTTAAATGCTAATAATTGCTATGTATGTCAATGTTTTTCATATTATTTTGTGTACATTGCATAATGATATTATATAATAGGTTGATGATGGTCCAATGATCATTTGGCAGTTCCTTGCAATTGGATATTAATGTGTAGCATTGGTTCCCTTGATATAATGCAATGTACTTACGTAGTTTACCCAGTGAGTATGTGTATATAATTATTAACTTGTAATGCAGTTTAAATGTAATTGTATTTTGGAACAGCAGGAGTGTTTGCACTGATAATTATTTTGCATGCCGATTTATGCAATCGACACGGTTGTAACATGCAATGCGTTTGTTTGCATTCCAATGCCTGCAATTATTTTAGGCATAATTTATTGTAATACCTAATTTATATCCGTTTATTACATAAATTAATGCTATCAGTATTGTGTTCGGCATTTAATTATGTCCAGTATGCTTCTCAAGATCACCGGTGTTGTTATGTTTAAATGGTATTATAAGTGCGCCTACACGTTTGCATGTGTTTTGTGCTGTGTAAGTTATTTCATGATAATAAATTATGTGAATATACTGTTGACAGAATAGTTATTACCGTATACTAGTAGTGCGTTGACAGAAAGTGATTGCCTACCCCTTCAGTACAGTAGTCCCCCTCTTATAAGGCCAACCCTTCAGCAAATCTAAAGTGGCCTCTGGTGAGGAGGAACCACCGATGAATGTGGACAGTAAACATCATTTGTATGGAAAATAACAGTTGATTTGTCATAGATAATGTAATTTGTAACACAAGTAAGTAGGCCTACTTAATTTGTTATAAACATCAACATCGTCTTGTGATTAAAAAATAGCAGTTTCGGCTGCCGAGGGGTAGATTCTTCCTGTAACCCCGGCTGTTAGCTGGGTGGCCGCTAGTGAGGGGTGGTTTGTATTAGACAACGCTAATGCAATGAAAATATCGCCGCGTAATCCGGGTGGCCATCGGTGAGCTGGGTCTTATAAAAGGGGGACTACTATACTTTGTTCAGTGCATGTTAGGCAGCAACAAAAGTTGGAAAACTTGCTGCTAATGAACGCCCTTGCTTTAGCAACTAAGCAAACCTGCATTTCTGAAATAACAACGATCCAAATAATAATTACAATGACGACGAGGGTAAGCATAGTTCAAACTATTATAGAAGACATTAAATATACAAGAAACAAAAAATAGATACAAAGTTCTTAAATTTAAGAATGTGGATGAAGAAGCAGTAAGGAAAACAATAAATGATCTCCCAACTAAAAACAGCAGTGGATTTTATGGAATTTCACAAAATTCTGCTAAAAATTATTGAACCGGCAATAATTAAATCGCTGACCATATTAATTAACCAAGTCATTAATACTGGCATATTTCCTGATAAAATTTAAATCGTAAAAGTAATTTTCAAAGAGGATGACCCAACTCTAATAACACATTACAGGCCAATTTCTCTCCTTCCAACTATTTCTAAAGTACTAGAGAACGTCATCCAGCGTCATCGGTACTGATGAAGTCGACGTGATATGTTGACGAAAGCCTCTAGTCCTCTACCAGGTAAATTAAACATCTTGGATATAAAAAATGAAAGTTTCTGACTAGACAACATTTTCAATAATCAGTTATCCACTTATTTGATTGATTCTAAGCTATTTTTGATAATCAGTACGGATTTAGACCTAACCATTTGACAGAATATGCACCACTCGAACTAGTAGATAGAATAATTACTCAAATGGACAAAAAGCAGTTACCAATTAGTATTTTTCTTCACCTTACCATTCGATATTATTAAACAATTTTACGGCAAGACTCTTATTCGAAAGCTATTTAAGCAACTGGAAACAATATACCGAATTTGAAGATACTACATCTGATACTTTACCTATAAAAGTAGGTGTACCACAAGGGTCCATCCTTGGACCACTGTTAATTTACTATAGATGTAATTGACTTTTCACAAGCAAGCCAAATGTTTAAATTTATAATATATATGCTGATGATACCACTTTATTTAGCACCATTGAAACTTTTAGTGATAAAGCACAAAACAGAAATATAGAATCTCTAATAAATGAAGAACTCAAAATAATTGTAATAAATGAAGAATTCAGAATATTAATAAGTTGTCGCTAAATAAAAGTAAAATCTAAATACAAGACCTCCCAACTACCAAACAAACCTACACAGAGCCTATTTCTCAAAGTTGAAAATATAGATATTGAGAGTGGAAGAAATTAACTTCTTACACTTAGGTTTAACTCTAGATACTAACTTAAATTGGAAAACATTTCGAAAAATAAAATAAGTTTTCAAAAACTATAGCAGATTAAAACACGCGATACCTTTAGAAATAAAAAAATATGTTATATAATGCACTGCTATTATTTCATTTTAATTATTGTATTATGACATGTTATCGCCGCCAATTGCGGTTACGGCTGCCGTAGCAGGTACAGTACACACGGCACCAAACTTAGTCTTAGCCAACACTCTCGGAACTTTAACTCAAGCACTTGCAATTACGGCACTCTCGGAATGTTAGCGCTGCAAATTGCGGTTACGGCTGGGGTGAGCCCACTGTTGGTTTTCCTATAGGCGACCATGTAAACGTTTTGTCTGATTATAAGAAAACGTGACCTATAAAATGTCTTAAACATCTCACCTGCTGTTATCATCATCTCATTGACATGCCGATAGATTTTAACAAAAATTGCATACCTCCAGCTCTCGTAAAATGCCTGTATGTGTGACACCCGTCTATATTTACAAATGCCGGCAAGAATTACTCCGCAAACAGGTCACACAGACAAATTGTTGCCAAATATCCGTCCGCTTTTTCAAATCATCTAGAAATCCACCATTTTACAGTCAACACCTTCTACAATCACACATGAAAATCTCACTACTCATTATGCACTTATGTCACAGCATGTGAATTTGGTAAAAAATCATTTCTCAAAAATACACTGCACTTTTCTTCGTGTGCAACGGACAGGAAGTCTAACTAGAACATGACCCCGGCTGCCGTAGTATGTGACAGATTAGTAAACGGTATACGTGCATGCGCACCGGAACTCACGGTAGAATAGTGTTAGATCCTTGATCGCGGAACCGTTTACCATGCCCCGTTTCCTCTTTTCCTTTTACATCTCAATGTGTCACAATAAACGTGTTCGTACTTTCTCTACGAGAATCTTCATTCTATAATGTCGCTGTACGCACTGCCCACGGCCAGTACACGACATTAATTGGCGACGAGGTAAACTGACAACTCTACGAGTTACTTTGAACTAGACTACGTCTAATTTCTGTGTGAAAATGGAAACTGTCGCTGACGTCGCACATTTTTCGCTGGAGCCGACTGACAGCGCAGGCCATCGTTGGGAACGTTGGGTGAGGCGCTTTGAGAACTTTGTGGTGGCTAAAGACATTCAGAACGATACAAGAATGAGAGCGATGTTGCTTCATTATGCTGGTGAGGCAGTGTTTGAATTGAGTGAAGCAGTGGGGGTGACAGAAAATGATGATTTCGCAGAAACCAAGCGGAAGCTCACTGCTTACTTCAGGCCGCAGTGCAATGAAGAATATGAAATATTCAAGTTCCGACAGGCTGAACAGACGTCGTCAGAGACGCTGGACCAATTCAATGCACGATTGCAGCAACTAGCCAAAAACTGTAAGTTCCATGAGAAAGACAGAGAAGTGAAGTCGCAAATCATCCAAAAATGTGCCATGTCAAAAGTGCGTGACAAGGGGTTAAGTGAACCTACAATCACGCTAGAGAAGTTACTGACGTTCGGGCGCACACTGGAAGCTACGCTACAGCAGTCGAAAATCATGAGAAACTCTTTTTCGACCGTACCGAGGCCTGTCCACGCCGTATCGAATGACGAGGGGTGGCGCAACTCTTCACGTGGAGGTTTCAGCTTTGGTCGCCAGGTGGCGACACACAGAGATAGCAATCCACCAAGAAAGCGTTTTCCGCCTGATCGCCAAGGGACGCCACGTCGAGACGATCGACCAGTCGTGAGTAGTCAGCAGCGGTACAGACGTCACAAGGGGGCAGCACCAGCATGCTCAGGCTGTGGTGGACCGCCACACGACGATCGGCGAATGTGCAAAGCTTGGGGCAGGAGATGCTACAAGTGTCAAAAGCTAAATCACTTTGCTAATGTGTGCAATGCAAACACTCAACAGACACACTTAGTAGAAAATGACACACACTCGCAACGCAATGACAAGTTATGTGAAGACACATACACACTTGGCCTGTATCACACAAGTGACACCCACACCATACCACCGTACATTTGCAATGTCCAGATAGAGGGAAGTGAAGTGGCTATGGAGATAGAAACCGGAGCAGCAGTTTCGCTTATATCGGGGGATGAGTGGGCTAAAATCTGCAAGACATCTGTGCTCACTCTCGACACGCGTAACGTTCCGAGGTTGCGAACGTACGCAGGTACCACAATTGAGCCTTTAGGGCGAGCGCAGGTGAACGTTTGTCACAACAATCAACAGCACAGGCTGCAGGCAATCGTAGTGCCTGGGTCGGGACCTAACCTGCTGGGAAGGGACTGGCTAACAGTGTTGAAAGTGAACTGGGCTACCGTGAACCAGGTAGACAGAGAGGACTTCCTAAAGCCTTACGAATCAATGTTCAGTGAGGGACTAGGCACTCTAAAGGGGCTGACTGCGAAGTTCTACGTTGATGACACGGTTAAACCGAGGTATTGTAAACCTCGACCTGTACCTCTTGCTTTACGAGCCAAAGTAGAGGACGAGTTAGATCGTATGCAGAAGGCCGGAATCATCCGTCCTGTGGAGTATTCTGAGTGGGCCGCGCCCATTGTACCGGTCTTGAAGTCTACCGGCACAGTCAGAATCTGTGGCGACTATAAGGTAACGATCAACAGAGCCGTCAAGGTAGACAAGTACCCGATCCCGAACGTATCTGATCTGTTTACAAAATTAGCAGGTGGTACACTGTACACAACGCTGGACATGAGCCATGCGTATCAACAGGTTGTACTGGATGAAGAATCACGTCCGTTGACTACAATCAACACGTCGAAAAGGCTGTTCGCATTCGAACGTCTGCCTTTCGGTGTGAGTTCTTCTCCAGGTATCTTCCAGAGAATCATGGAGCAGTTACTACAGAACATACCCATGACTGTAGTCTACCTCGACGACATCCTGGTCACAGGAAGAACGCCAGAAGAGCATGATCGTAATCTGGCTACTGTGCTAACGCGACTACAAGACGCAGGGTTACGCCTGAAGAAGGAGAAATGTGCGTTTCGTCAGAAATCGTGCACCTATCTAGGTCATGCGATTGATGCTGAAGGTATTCATCCTACGGAAGACAAAATGCGAGCAGTACAGAACGCGCCTGCACCACAGAATGTACAGGAGTTGAGGAGTTATCTAGGACTCATTCACTACTATCACAACTTCTTGCGCAATCTCAGTACGCTGCTTGCTCCGCTGCATGAAATGACACGCCAACACACAAAGTGGAAGTGGGGTCCGGCGCAACAAAAGGCTTTCGATGAGTCTAAGGCACTGCTTGTTTCTTCAGATGTGCTTGTACACTACAACCCTGAACTCCCGATCATCTTGAGCAGTGACGCATCTCCTTACGGGATTGGAAGCGTACTGTCACACAGATTGCCCGATGGCAGCGACAAGCCTATCGCATACGCATCACGCTCTCTCTCCACAGCGGAAAAGAAGTACGCACAGCTGGAAAAGGAAGCGTTGTCGTTGGTCTTCGGGATATCCAAGTTCCATAAGTACCTTTACGGGAGGGACTTCACGTTGCAGACCGACCACAAGCCGTTGGTCGGGCTGTTGAAGGAAGATCGTGCCATCTCCGCAATGGCTAGTGCACGCATTCAGAGATGGGCACTAACACTAAGCAACTATCAGTACCATCTGGAGTACAGACCGGGTACGAGTATCTGTCATGCAGACGGATTGAGTCGCTTGTCGCTACCAGACACTCCTGAACGAGTACCAGTCCCGGAGGAAGTGGTTCTAGCACTTGCAACCATGAACGATACACCCATCGCTAAATGGACAGCAAACGATCCGATGCTGTCACAAGTTCTACGGTTCGTGGAAGGAGGATGGCCTAACGATGTACCACGCGAGTGGGAGAGTTACTCTCGAAGGAAAGACGAACTGAGTGTCCAACACGGGGTGCTGATGTGGGGAGCAAGAGTCATCGTACCACCAAAGGGTCGTGACACGTTGTTGAAAGAACTACACGAGACGCATCCGGGCATAGTGAAGATGAAGGCGTTAGCCCGAAGCTACCTCTGGTGGCCAGGTTTGGACGCTGAAATCGAGATGTGTGTTAAGGACTGCACGACATGCCAAATACACAGCAAACAACCACCAGTGGCACCACTGCATCCATGGGAATGGCCGGGACGAACGTGGCATCGAATACACATTGATTATGCGGGACCGTTCGAGGGACGGTCATAGTCGATGCTCACAGCAAGTACATCGATGCACACGTTGTATCAGCTGCGACAACCAGTGCAACTCTCACGAAGCTAAGACAGACGTTTGCGATTTTGGGTCTACCAAGCACAGTGGTATCAGATAACGGAAGCTGTTTCACCAGTGAGGATTTTGAACAGTTTTGTCGAGCTAACGGAATCAAACACATCAAGTCTTCACCTTATCACCCATCCAGTAATGGCTTAGCTGAACGCGCCGTTCAGACTGTAAAAGCAGGGTTGAAGAAGACAAATGGCAACCTAGAAGATCGTCTCTACACCTTCCTAGCACGCTACAGGGTAACTCCACAAGCTACAACCGGCAGAGCTCCAACAGAGTTTGTGTTGAAGACACCACCGAGCACACGACTGGATCTTCTACGACCATCCATTCAGAACCGAGTCTTGCGCAAACAGGAAGAAGACAAAGAACGCCACGACCAGAGAGCAGTGGAGCGAAGTTTCATGACAGGAGACTGTGTCTGGGCGTTGAACTTTCAGGGACAACCGAAATGGGTCGCTGCGGTGATAGAGAACCGGCTGGGTCCGCTGACCTTCGAGGTACGTCTGCAGGATGACAGAGTGTGGAAGCGTCACCAGGATCATTTGCGCGAGAGAAGGCCGATCGAGGCGACGGAAGAGCGTCTGGTATCATTGAGGGTTGAAGAACCTCAACTTCCACCGAGGCTTGCAGAACGTGAAGTACTACCTTGGTCGACACCACTATCATCTGGCAACTCGGACGTGACTACGGGTACCGCCACAGGAGAGGTGATCTCAAGACCAACAGTTGAACGGTCGCAGTCCTGTGTAGTACCAGACGTGGTAGTACCGCTGAGAAGATCACACAGAGTGATGAAGCCACCGGACAGATTGAACTTGTAAACTTGTGAACTTGTCATAACGGACAATGCATAGATCAAGATAGCCAGAATAGACTAGGTTTCGGTAGATGTGGCTAGTCGCGAGAGCACTAGATTAGTACTATAAACAATGGCATACTAGCTATCTTAGATATGATATTGATACGTATAAGGGACTCTTGTTTGCGTTAAAAGTTTACATTTTAATAATTATACTAATTATGTTCTTCTTAAAGGGGGAGGAATGTTAGATCCTTGATCGCGGAACCGTTTACCATGCCCCGTTTCCTCTTTTCCTTTTACATCTCAATGTGTCACAATAAACGTGTTCGTACTTTCTCTACGAGAATCTTCATTCTATAATGTCGCTGTACGCACAGCCCACGGCCAGTACACGACAAATAGCCACCTGAATCTGGGTTACGGCAGCCGGAAGAATAACCACGTCGTTAATTTAAAACGGCGAAACTGCTTTATCGCGAAAACACTACTCTAGCGCAATTAATTGCGTTACGTTGGTTTTTATTTCTGTAACTTATCATGCAAATGTTCCAAGTTGTATTATTAATCACATATATTTTTACCAACTTGATTATTCATGGCTGAATTTGCAAAAACAACTTTTTGTAAGGCAACGTGTACAAAACGGAGCGCTCCCTTCAACGCGCCTCGGTTTTGCAGTTGCAATGCCAATGGTAAATATAGGCGGCTGGCGCATTATGCTAATTAATACAGCAGTATAAAGCCTCTGACTTCTTCTTGTTGATAAATAATCAACAGGCTCCCTACCTAAACAACACACAGATCTATAGAAGAGAGGCTAAACGTATTTAAGATGACTTTTCTATGTTGCTCCGAAATGTTTTAATGGAGCTTACCCGCGTAGCGACTAACGTAAGTCGTAACTAAGGATATTACGTCTTGTACTCTTGATAATTCTTTATTCCAAACTGGGATGGTCATAAAACGTACACCATAATTGCTATACTAGTTTTGTTGGATCCAGTAGGACTAGGTCTGCTCAGTTAATCATTAAAACGTATCTGCCCAGGCAAAACAACTTTCATCTCTTGTGGTTCTTTGTATTTTTTATAAACCAATTTCTGAAAAAAGTTACTGCAATGTTACCACTGGTTCTTTTATTAAATTAAATTAAACTTATGACCATGCATATGATGTAATCATTCTGAGTGGATATCTGCCATAGTGTGCATCAATAATATAGCAATTTGATTTATTAAATTTAATTCCCCATGCATTACTCAAATGAACCAGCTGATTAAGTGATTTGTGTCTTTGTAATATTAATTGATCTATGTGGATGGCTCAATGAATTAAACGGCCATTTATTCCAAAGTCTCTCTCTGGTACCTGGTGAAATAACAACGATAGATTGTTCCAGTAAAACAGGAACAACAAAGTACCCACAGCCGTACCCAGGGAACTCCTGATATCACATTTTCATCATCTGAAAATTTGCCATCAACTAGTACTCTCTGGCATTGATCCAGTAGTACCACAGTACAGTAGGAATGATTAAATTCATTTCTATAATTTATCATTAATACCATACAAATGTGGTTTACTTGTTGAAGAACCACAATATTCACTTTCATAGTTTGACAAGCTACAAGGATCGAAACTCAAAGTTATCTTGAAGTTTGGCATCTTTCAGATGTGCCACTAAGGTAGTTAATGAATATGTAGGTTACATATACTTAAACCTTGTTCTCATTGATAAATGCTTTGTACAAATAGTCCAACTTGCAATCGTTGACACTGCAAGTCCTTACCAGTGTAGGCAAGGAACAGTAATGTTGCACTTACCAGTCACTGATCCCATTAGTTATTATTACCGCTTTATATTTCATTCCTAGTTTTATATATCCTAAACAAATTCATATTGCATTTTTGTGCCCTTGTAGCCCTCGATTTGATAATTATATAAAACTTACAGACTTATGCAGATATGCCATGACAGTTTCATAGTATAATTTTAGTTGATGAAGAATGATTGTTAAACCTTACATCCAGGTTTAGTGTAATTTGGAATAATGAAATGTTATGCACACTATCCAAATGGGAAAAAAACACTTCATTCTTTTTTTATACTTGCAGCTGCAACATGTCTGGAAAACAGAATATGCCGCTCACAAGGGGCCAACAAATGGTATGGTTATTTTCAGTTGAATATGTGTACATGCATGCCATGCTAAACAATAGAGGGAAGTATATTTACATATATACACCAGCTGTATATATTATCTGTATAAATATAAAATAATATACAATGATTTTGTAACACAATCACTAGTTGATCATATATTATTTGCATATTTAAAATGTCCAATTTGTTTTGATAAAGTTGTGGAAATATTTATAGTTACATATGTAAATTGTACCAAAATAACTTTACTTATTTTTATAATTAATAATGTCATTTACTTAATTTTTCAGTTGAAGGTCAGCCTTCAGTCAAACCAGCAAAAGGCAAAGGTATGTTGTCAGGTGTTTTAGTGTAGGAAATATTTGACACTAAAATTAATATTTTAAGTATATACAAACTAAAGGTATGACTGCAGTGAAAACCAATGATAAATTTTTTGGTTAAGTATAATTAATAATAGCCAAAACATAATAATATGAACATTTAAACCACCAGAAGTTAGGGTGGTGAATGACAGCACCGTATGATATTGGCTACCGGGAAGAATCATGTGAAACAAAACATCGTTTAAGTGGAACTGAGAGGTGCTCGGAATTCGACGTGTATATTGTGCTTTAAAGAAGTTGTATCAGTTGCTGCTGATGTAGTTGCCACTATGTCAGGTATTTAATATGATCTTATATATAATATGCAATGTAGTTCATTCTTACTCCACTTTTCCTTCATTGTAAGTTTCTTATATTCCTTATAAAATAGGCTAATAAAAGTGTATATATATCTTGTTTTTGATGTGCCAGGATGACAAAGTGAAGGTAGTTATCGACTGGATGGAGCATTTGGAGCGGCCGTTGCCAGTCGAAAACATGACACTGGCCAGTGACACCAATGGTATTTCATGGTTTTTCAATAACCTTTGAAGTAGAAGGCATACATTAAAAGCATGAGGTCCATAGGATTGAGTTTCAAGAGTCACATCACAAGCCATTGAAGTATGGATGTATGTCAACATGCTAATATAATGATGAACTATAATTTGGTGCATGTTTGAAAAGTATTCACTAACAAAAAAGAGAATTATAAGAGTAAATTTAACTAAAAATATATGAATCCCTGGAATTTTGTTATCCCATTATAAGGAATGTTATTTTATGAATCCGTTATGAAATCAGTATTGCCATTAAGGCTTATGATCACATATTAATTAATTTTATATTTAATATGATAACGTTTAAGCAAAATTAATAATTACTGTCTATAGTTGTGTCATCATCAAACAAGATCACTTGTAGTAATTTTCCTAATGTGTATACTTATTTATAAATGGCAGAATGAAAATGTAAACAATATATTTATTGCAGACCCATCTTCAGAGTTTTCCAAGGAATACAATCCTTTTGACAGTGAACCGGATCTTGCGAGTGTTAAATCAAATTAGTAAGCGTAATGCACTTGCTAGACACCACTTAGCAGAATGACTTCAAGCCAGATAGAATTATTCTATTTTATTTTAATACAGTGGGAATGAGTAATAATTTAGCCAAATTATTTTTTTAGTGAACGGATGATCTTGCTATCCACGATTCTGTTTACCAGAGTCCACTGTAATGGTGTTGGTACAACATAAATAACTACATGAATCACTACTCACTCGAGTGACATTAGATACAAGCACAATCATAGTGCATTACCTTTACAGGGAACTTCTTCACCAAACAGATTTGAAGAGATTGTTGAAGCGTCGATGTCACTTGATGGTAAGTTAGATCAATTTAGCTGAAATTAATTTGTAATAATAAGTACATTATATAGCACCATAAACCTGGACATATATATAATTGAAAATAAATTATGTTGTACGGCTTAAGCACATTATTAACATGACTGCCTTACTAGGGTCATGTAGCTTTAGAAGTAGGAATTTGGATTTACAATGTAATGAAACTATATCACACATGTTACAAATAAAACTTTATTGTCAATATGTTTTAGATTCGCTTGAAGGAGTTATTCCCGATTTCAGCATACACATTGTCCTAATGCAGGAGATTGAAGTGTAAGTGGTTGTTGTATTTGAATAAATGGTTTCACATGACATGGAACTTGATGCTGCAGGTAAGCTAATTCTTCAATTAAATATTTGGATATACAGCTGTTGTCACATATTTGTGATTTAACGTTTGCAAAGATTTATTTCAGTGTTGTTGCAAGTTTGAATCCTCTTGATGTTCTTTCTTTGTCGGTTTTAATATTCTCAAGACTTTTGTAGGTGTTGTTGCCAACTTGAAATATATTGGTGTCTTGGTCTGTTTTAATGTTTTTGAGACTTGTTGGAGTTGTATTGATTTTGTTATTGTTCGTGTCCAAAAACACAGGTTTGTATACTCTAATATTTGTTACCCTTTACTTAAGTGTTGCGGCAAGTTCGATTCTTGTTGGTGTTCTGAATAACATGCCTGGTTGGGCACACTTAGTAATTGGGCACACCTGATAATTAATACATTCATTGAAGACCCTTATTTTTAACAAACGTAGATAAAATATACTACAATACAACACTTCAAATTATGTAAGATGAATCATTATTAACCCTCCAAAATATCATATATTCCTTTTTTCTTTGTACACTCTTTTATGAAAACTGGAAGTACTGTAGTATTCTTCAATGAAATATTTTGATATATAGCTGTCGTCAGGTCGATGGTCATGTTTATCATCATTTTTCAGCCATGATGATACAGTAGCTGACCTGTCAGCATCCAATGCTGCAGGTGAAACGTAAGCTATCTCTTAATTTTATCTTTGCATTTCTCATATTTGTAAAACCTTTATTTAAATGTGTCTACAGCAGTGATTCCTGTTGATACACATATTTGTGATTTAACAGTTGCAAAGATTTATTTCAGTGTTGTTTAAAGTTTGAATCCTCTTGATGTTCTTTCTTTGTGTGTTTTAATATTCTTAAGACTTTTGTAGGTGTTGTTGCCAACTTGAAATGTGTTGGTGTCTTGGTCTGTTTTCATGTTCTTGAGACTTGTTGGAGTTGTATTGATTTTTTTATTGTTCGTGTCCAGGTTTATATATTCTAATATTCGTTACCTTTTACTTAAGTGTTGCGTCAAGTTCGATTCTTGTTGGTGTTCTGAATAACATGCCTGGTTGGGCACACTTAGTAATTGGGCACACCTGATAATTAGTATATTCATTGAAGACATCCTTATTTTTAACAAACGTAGGTAAAATATACTACAATACAACACTTCAAATTATGTAAGATGATTCATTATTAGCCTGACCTTTTCCCTCCAAAATATCATATATTCGTTTTTTCTTGGCACAATCTTATAAAAACTGGAAATATTGTAATATTCTTCAATGAAATATTTGGATATACAGCCGTCGTCAGGTTTATGGTCATCTTTATTATCGTTTTTTAGCCATGGTGATACTGTGTTGCAGCAAATTCAATTCTTGTTGGAGTTCTGAATAATATTCATTATTATTGTAATTTGTGAATGTCATACTTTTGATTAACTTGCTCTTATCGTAGGAATGGGAAAACAGCATACAGTAAACCGATAAGGTTCTGCATATACTGCCATGCGGTTGTGATTGGTGGTAAATTAAAACGCCACGTGTTCCGCCAACATAAAGCTGAGGAAGCTGTGAAGGCAGCTATGACGATGAACAAGCAACATCAGGTAGAGCATACTTCTTCCATGGCTCTCTGGAATACAGTGTGTCATGTTATATTTGATACAACCATCATCAAAAGACAGTACTATATGGAAGGCACGTTTTATTGACATTAAAATGTTTAATAGTGTGAATGTCAGTATTGTACCGTAGCTCTTCAGAACAGTAAATAAGAGTCAACAAAATACAACTATATGTAATGAAAGTCAAAAAAATCATGGCAGTAATTTTCTAGGAAATTGTCATAAAAGTGAGAAATTGTAGTAAAATTTCATTTTTCCTAGAGCGTGACATAGCTTACGCTAAACTCAATCAGTGATATTCTTAATTGTAGTTGCAAATTGATTGTAAGTTTTTTGTTAACTGTTATAAACGTGTAGGTAAAATAAAAACCTTGTTTCGTTTGAAAAAATATAGGTTGTGTAGAAATAGGTTTTTTATGCAGTAAGACCCACTTGTGGATAGAACAGTGTATTAATTTGTACGATTTGTTGTATGTCTATTATTCCTAGGTAAAATTCATTGATGAAATCAGACGAGATGGGATATATTGGTATAATACCAACATAATTACAAGTGCCAACAAACCATCCGAGATTAGACGAGAGGCTTTCCTTTCGGAAAGAAAGTCAACCTATCCTGACAACATCAGGTTATGCTCAGAATGCAAACGCTTCATCTCCGGCCGCAATTTTAGGAGGCACCAGAGGATTTGTCATTGTGAGAAGGCAGTACCACTTAACCCAACTGTGATGCTACGCGAGCCTCATGGTGATGAGGAATTTGAAAGGAACATCGTGCAGAAATTTCGTGACACAGAAGCTGGCAAGTTGTGCACCAGTGACAATGTCATAAAGAATGTTGGCTACCGGCACTATTGCCTACGACGTTGCCATCAGTCTAAGATGGATGAGGTTCGGAAGAATGTGATGCAGGAAATGCGAGAACTTGTACGCCTATTGCGGAAACACCTCATTATCTTCCGTGAAGCGATCAACACCTTGGCAGACAACAAATATGGCTTAAAACTTAATCTGAACGCCATCATCCTTAGAACAATCAAGTCCCTAAAGGGAATGTATGCAGAACAAATGAATGATGATAAGTACCGTGAACTTGACATGTTCACAGATGCCTACAGATTTCGTTCACACGAGATGTTTGCATCAGCCAGATATCAAGCTGTTGCCCAGTCAATGGATAAAGCCCGCCGACCGGCATCGCTCCCGAAAGAAGAAGTACTAAGCCAGTTAAAATCCTACATCACTGGTGAGATAGAGAGGCTGACTACTACTGGCAGTGTACAAGGAGAGAGATATGTGCAGTTGCGATCCCTCGTTGTATGCCGCCTCACTCTCTTTAACGGAAGAAGATGCGAGGAGCCTGCGCGCATGCTGTCAAAGGAATGGGAAGATGCAAAAAACGGCGAGTGGCTGCGGAAACATGAGGTTTGCAAAACTAAGTACATACATTATTATTAAGGAAACACCTTCATGCTTATGGGAGACCGCAGTTAGAAGCAACAGGGGCAGGTTTATTATTATTAAGAAACTTAAGATTGCAAGTTAACAAGCTTGTGATATCAGACTTTGTTTGTTGCAGAACACAATGAGATAATTGGCCTGGCAATTTTGTCATTGAGTAGAGACTACATGAAGCTATGAACTTACCTGTTGTCATTAAATAATATTTTATGATATTACTCCACGCCTTGTTGTAAAACCTGCTACAGCTTGTTTTAATGTAGCATTTATTATAATGTAATGTATAGTATAACTTTAGAATATGTTGCACACTGTTCCAGGCTGCATATGTCGAGGAACAGTATCTTGCTGGTCAATATAAGTTGGCCTACCTCCATGGTAAAGGTCGGCATTTTGTTCCCGTTCTGATACCTGTGGATTGCATGAAGGCAATAGAGCTGGTCATATCGCACCGGACAGATAGCGGTGTCGCAGCAGACAATCAATTTGTTTTCGCAAGCAAAGGTATGTATGTTTAGATGTAAGCAAAGAAATGGTGATATATTTGTAACTAATTATTTCTATGGTTTAGACGTTACCATGTCACCTACTAAATATAACTTAGGTAAAAGGTACGTTCTTATATAGCATTGCATCTGCTCGCTTGCACTTGCACTCGCACTCCTTCACAGACCTATTAAGAGTCAGACATTCTAACCTTAGTGTAGTATAGTCCAGGAGTAAGTATCACTGTACGTATAGTGGAGAAAGATGAGAGGGAGAGAAAGTAGAATGTTTTAAAGGGACAGCTCCCGTGCTAGCAACATTATATTCTTAATAGGAGTTTCCCATAACCTTACCTATTAGCAGCGATAGAAATAAGCCAGAATATTTACTTGTCCACCAGACAAGTAAGTTTTGAAATCTACTTGTCCACCAAAATTTTAACTTGTCCGAGTGGTTGTCAAGGGGAACCGAAGCTTCGGAAAAAACGTAAAAAGTCTGTATTATTTTTATGACAACAACACAATGTTCCTGCTGTTTCGTTGCATGTACATCTGAGTGACTTGTGATTAACGACACTATTTGATTTAATCTGCAAATTTAGAAATTGCAAAATTATATTTGTAACTATTATCTGGTAAATTATTGTTCATCACAAATATTAAAAGTAGACACGTTACATGATGTATACCAATATTTTAGTGATGCTGATATGAACGCTTTTATTAATAACAAATAATTATTACGATAACAGGAATTAGACAATTGTTTTCCTTGTTATTTTCGTTTTATAATGTTGCAAAAACTTGTTAGGTTTAATATGGTATATATATATGTATAACATAAAACACTGCTGTAAAATTGTTGCATCAGTTTGTCATTGAAGACGCCACTCAACCAGGAACACGATCAATGCAAAGCCAGGAAATGTTGTCAACAAATCTTAATAAACTATATAGACCTAATATGAGAATATTTTGTCAACCTCTATGAACTTCAATATTAACATAGTTCTGTATTTTACAAACGAAAATAATATTCAATAGATCATCAGCAAACAAACGCATAATTTTCCTAAATGTTATAATACCATTTCAATGATGATAAAACAGTTTTAACAGTGCCCGAATTACATTTACCAGGTGGAATATAATTTATAAATTTAGTTACGTCGTAACGTTGCTGTCGCGCGCAGACCGCCGTAGTTGGCGGAAGCCGACAAGTCAACGGCGGTTGGCGCACCGTCCCCGGCCGCGCGTCTTGCATAATTCGGTTTCAAAAACTCGCATATCATAGATACAACAACATTTATGAAATGTAATTATAAAAATTCCGTTTATCAACCAGCACTATAGATTTACCGGAGAGCCAGTTACAAGTTTTGAAAAATGTCACTGATCTGGATCGGCTAACGACAGTTCAATGACTTGGTCTTGGACGACTGCCGAGTCCACGTGGGTTAGGCGTAATAATGGGTAAAACTTTGTATATACTTATTCAAATAACAGGTAGCGATACAAAGTCTACTATTTCCAAAGTTCATCAAATCTGATCCGAGAGTGAAAGCAATGTGTACGTCGGCGAAACTGAACGATTTACGATTGTGTGAAATACAGCCTCGATCAACGATGGCTGATGCGGAGTCTGTCCTACGCGTATGACAGAGCTAGGTCGGTGCGCTCAGCGGATGACCCTGTTAACGCAGGCACTAAACTCGGTCGAACATTGACGTACAACACACTGGCGGCGGAACGACAAGACGCCGACACACCAACAAAATTGCAACGCGTGCGATTGCTTGTTAACTTCATTTACGTTTGAATTTCCTCAAATAAAAATGTTGCAATGTTGCACGCATCAATATCTACTGTACATTTTCACTTGTCCACCGGATAACCATGTAGAGTCATTTTACTTGTCCGGACCAAAAATCTGTTGTCCCTGACAAACGGACAAGTGCTATTTCGAACGCTGAACGACAGGGAGTGCTTTTATAAGCACATGGGACATGCCGAGGCAATAAATCGAGATAACTATTGTACTATCGTGACAGTAAAGTGTCGCCACCTACAATACTTAGCTGCTATAATATTTACGAGGACAATTATTACAGTAGGCCAGCCCCCGTATAATGGCGGAGTGGAGCATGTTTCTGTTTGCGTTGCCATCAATAAAGTATACAAACCACCTCTGTCTGACAAACTATTACATTGGCGACGAGTAAAAACACCGAACCGATGGCGGTGGCATTGAACGTGCATGCGGTGCAGCCGTTCGATGCATACGGTAACGCAAATAGTATATGTCAGCGTTGGGAAAGATGGCTTCGCTCATTCGAACTGTACGTAGGTGCGTCAGGCGTCACAGATGATAGCCAGAAACGACAATTGTGCTACACTGCGCTGGTGAAGGCGTGCAGGACATTTTCTTCACAATAGCTAATACGGGCACTACGTACGAAACAGCCAAGGCTAAAATAACAGCTTATTTTACGCCTCGTAAAAACACGTCTTACAACAGACACGTGTTTAGGAAGGCTGGGCAAGGCGACATCAGAGTCGCTGGGTCTTCTACGAGTCGGCGTGTGTCGAGTCATAGGCTCGGACGAGTACGGTCAGAACGTGATCAATCGCTTTCCCAAATTGTGGGCTGGCATTGGTTGTCTGAAGGGCGTGGAGGTAAAACTTCACATCGACAAATCGGTACCTCCTGTAGCAGTGAGACACAATCGTGTTCCGTTTCACCAACAGCAGAAGGTCGCGAAGGAAATCGCCAAACTGGAAGCCGCTGACATAATAGAAAAAGTGTCAGGCACCACAGAGTGGGTATCTAGATTGGTGAGGCCGCCTAAACCAAAGAAACCGGAGGAAACCAGGCTGTGTGTTGACATGAGAGCGGCAAACAAGGCCATTCTGCGTACGCGACACGTGACGCCAACCTTAGACGAGCTGATCACAAAGTTCAATGGCGCGACCGTCTTCAGTAAGATCGATCTGCGGTCAGGATACCATCAATTGGTATTACACCCATCCTGTCGTTACATAACGACATTCTCAACGCATGTGGGCCTGTACCAGTACAAGCGACTCTCGTTCGGAATAAACGCAGCCGCTGAGGTATTTCAGCACGAGATTCAGACAGTCATAGAAGGGGTGGCAGGAGCCGTCAATATCAGCGACGACATCGCGGTCTTCGGTGTTGACCAGAGTGCTCACGACAAAGCACTGAATGACGTGCTAGGCAGACTTCAGAATGCGGGACTCACAGCGAACCTGGAGAAATGCGAGTTTGGCAAAAGGAAAATTGAGTTTTTCGGGCTTGTATTCTCTAGCGAGGGAGTCTCACCCGACCCGGAGAAGGTAGCGGACCTTCACGAGGCTAAGGAGCCGCAGAACGCATCCGAGGTTCGTTCATTCTTGGGCATGGCGCAGTTCAGCGCCAGGTTCATAAAGAACTTTGCAACCATCACTGAGCCCTTGCGTGAGCTCACAAAGAAGACTACGGAATGGAGATGGGGTGCGAAGGAAGCAGCAGCATTCCAGAGGGTGAAAGCTAGTCTAGAGAAGTCAGCAACAACTGCATACTTCGACATGCAGAAGGACATCGAGATCGTGGTCGATGCAAGCCCAGTCGGGTTAGCAGCACTGCTGGTCCAGGAGGAGCGTGTCGTCATATATGCTAGTAGGGCATTGACCAATGTCGAGACGCGCTACAGTCAAACAGAGCGCGAAGCTTTGGCTGTAGTCTGGGCGTGCGAGCACTTCAACAGGTTCATCCAGGGTGCGCCTAGATTCACGGTCATCAGCGACCACAAGCCTCTTGAGGCCATCTGGCAGAAGGCAAGGCCTCCACTGCGGATCGAACGTTGGTGACTACGCCTCCAGCCCTACAACATGATCATAAAGTATCGTCCCGGCGTCAGCAATCCCGCTGATTACATGTCCCGGCACCCGGCCAAATCAAACATCAAACAGAGCCGTGAACAGCAGATGGCAGAACATTATGTGAACGCACTAGCTTCCGTTGCAACACCGATTGCACTGACTGTCGAGGAGGTGAAGCGAGAAACGGCAAAAGACGCAACACTTCAGACTGTCATCAAGCTAGTGCAGACGAGCAAATGGCATGACGCTGTGCAGTATCAGGGAACCGGCGTCAACTATGAGAGTCTGTGCAGCTACAACAAAGTGAGAGACGCCTTGACAGTCAATGAGAGTGCTGATTTGGTGATGCGGGACTACTAGATTGTCATTCCTACCACTCTACAGAAACGCGTCATCGAACTAGCGCATGAGGGACACCAAGGAATGTCCAAAACAAAGGCTTTACTACGCTCGAAAGTGTGGTTCCCCGGAAGAAGAAGCAATTAAACGATGCATTCCGTGTCAGGCGAATACTACACGTCGAGATACACAACCACTGACGATGTCGACACTACCAAGAGGTCCATGGCTGGAGATCAGCATAGACTTCTGCGGGCCACTTCCCACTGGAGAATATCTACTAGTAATGGTGGATGAGTTCTCGCGCTTCCCAGTAGTAAAGGTCGTGAGGAGTATCTCAGCAGAGACGGTGATCCCTGTGGTCGACGATGTGTTTAGCCTTCTTGGCTACCCAGAGGTCGTGAAGTCAGACAACGGGCCGCCGTTCAACGGACACGCCTGGAAGTCATTCCTGCAGGAGAACAACGTACGTCATCGCAAGATAACGCCACTCTGGCCTCAGGCAAACGCTCAGGCAGAGGCTTTCAACAAACCACTCATGAAAGCACTGAAGGCAACCAACATCAGCGGCAGAGCATGGAGGAAAGAGATGCGACAGTTTCTGCGAGCTTATCGATGCACTCCCCATGTGACGACAACGTTCACTCCGCATCGACTAATGTTCGGACGAAATCCTCGCACCAAACTGCCCGAAGTCAGGCAACACGTGTCTGCTGACGACATGGCCGCGAGACAGAAGGATGCAGCCGCAAAGCGCCGCATGAAAACACGAGCTGACAAGAGATCGAAAGCGAAAACGTCAAACCTCAACGAGGGCGACGTTGTGCTCGTACGACGACACAAGAAGGGCAAACTGTCCACACCGTTTGACCCAAATCCGTTGGTTGTGACCAGTCGGAAGTGTTCAATGGTAACTGCTCGTTGCGCTAACAGATCGCGAGTGACAAGAAACACGTCGATGTTTCGCCTACTTCCGTTCGAGTCACCGTTACTTGAAGACAACGTCGAAAACGACTTTGATGACGAGAGCGAGTTGGCAGGCATCCCAGAGGCAACGCTGCCTGTGGCGGATGACGACATCCCGATGTCGCCTGTCGTGGTAGGCGAACCGAGAAAATCGTCGCGTCTTCGTAAGCCGCCACAACGGCTGCTCGAACTTATGTAGACACTCGCATACATCACTGACTATGCCTTTATTAGACATTAATACTTCTTTAGTTTATTAGTAACAGTCCGTGTTTGTGACATTTCTTATTTTAGGGAGGGATGTACTATCGTGACAGTAAAGTGTCGCCACCTACAATACTTAGCTGCTACAATATTTACGAGGACAATTATTACAGTAGGACAGCCCCCGTATAATGGCGGAGTGGAGCATGTTTCTGTTTGCGTTGCCATCAATAAAGTATACAAACCACCTCTGTCTGACAAACTATTACAACTATCAGTGTCCAGCTGGTAATCAGGAGATACGGGTTGTGAGGCGGATGTTGGCACATCTGAATTCTGGTAATTATCAAAATAAGTTGTAGAATAAATATGAAAAATTTGCACATCTGGATTCTAGTAATTATCAAAATAAGTTTCATATTGTGTAATGAGCGCGGCGATCTATTACTTTCTGACCTAACCATGAAAACGACCACCTACAGCCGCCAAACTTCTCCTCACACATCTTACATACACATACACACACTACGTTACAAAACAAATTATTTAACATTCCTACAACGATCAAATTTCGCAAAACAAACTCAAGTAAAACTCGACTTCTACGGCGGCGACTATCCGATGCTCCGCGGTTACCGTAAAATTGATATTGTGTCGAGCTTCACAGAAATTCCGTACAATGGCGCTATCATTACTGTACGCGTGTTTGCGCGCGACATAAATATAATAATATATCGTTAATATATACGGGCGCGTGAGTAGGTGTGCGTGTGGTAGTTATAATAATTTTTTATTGGCATTATTTTATTTAAAAAGTAGCTCGATTAATTAAGGCATGATTATTATCATCAGTCTGGTTTGCAGGTAATGAAAGGTTTCTACTTAATGTAAAAAACAAAATAGGTCTTACGAATAGCCAATAATTGTGTTCCCGTGGGTCAATTCTTTTTCAGTTGATGACCAACGCACGAGTCGGTGCTCCAACGAATTACACAATTTGGGGGGGCATTCAGACTTAGGATGAATCATATATATTCGTTTATGTGAACATTTGGTTAAATTGTGTATTTTTCTAAGCTGGGAAATTAGTTAATGTGACAAACTGAACTAAGAAGACGCCAATCCTCTTTTCCAGATAGTTTTTTGTGTCACCATTAAAAGTGCAGGTTTGGAACAAGTTATGCACAATTTGCTGCCACTCTTTACATAAAAGGAAACTACTTGTGATACATCAATTGGCGGTGAACACGGCAATTCGTTGTAACTGCCGCGAAATTACGACGAGTTTAATTCGGAGATGAATTTTATTGTTTAATCCATTCTTCCCACAATAACAAAAACTGCATTATGTAACCATCGTAGAGAATCGCCGGTTGGCCGGTGTCGTGAGAGAATGAACAACTTTCACACAAGTCGTTTCTGGGAAATAGTGGCCACAGCCGGAAATGTATCTCTCATTAATTACGTTCCCATAGACTTCTCTGTGAAAGTGCATATATTTGCCTATGTTGCATGTTCGTCAGACGCAAGTCATTGAAACACGTTTCCTGTAGTTGTTGCTAAGGCGAAACATCAAATGATCTCAATATTGGATCTGGTTTATTGGTGAGAAAGTTGTCATTCATTCCCATGAGCTCATTTGTATATAAGGCGTTGTTTCCGACTCCTACTTCATATCGATATTCGGTTCTTTTCGAGATGGCTCAAGTAAATGTGAATCTGCGCGGCTTGCGTTTGAGATGTTTGGTCATCGTGACGAGATCGACCAGGAGGACAGTCACCTGGCTGCAAGCGAATCGCCTGCTTGCAGCAAACCTCAACTGTCCGGCGTGCCACGCTGCATGTCGTTGGGAGGTGACGGCTGCGTTGGCCGATGGCTATGCATGGCGCTGTCCCAACCAGCCATGCCGAAAACGCCTTTCCATACGGCATGGTAGCTTTTTCGCGAAAAGCCACATCTCGCTGCAAGATCTTGCACAATTTATGTACTGGTGGAGCATGGACAGCGTCGGGTATCCCACCATCCAGTCCGAACTCGGGATAGCTTCAGGGAAAACGCTGGTAGACTGGAGCAATTTCATGCGCGACATATGTGCTCAACACATCCAGATCAACCCGGTACGCATCGGCGGTGTCGGCCACAAAGTTGAAAACGACGAAAACAAGTTCGGAAAAAGAAAATTTAACCGCGGACGTCGCATCGACGGGGTATGGGTGCTTGGCGGCGTCGACAGAGCTGATCATGATGCTATTTTCCTAGTCCCGGTTCAACAGAGGGATGCCGCGACGCTGATTCCTATAATCCAGCAGTGGGTTCTGCCTGGTACGACGATCATAACCGACGAGTGGCGTGCATACGGCACCTTACAGCAACTTGGGTACACGCATAAGACGATAAACCACAGCCAGCACTACGTGGACCCCAACGATGCGACACTCCACACGAACACCATTGAAGGCGTGTGGACGCAGGTGAAAAGGAAGTTCAAGAGGATGTCAGGAACGAGGAAGAATGGGCCGCTGCTTGACACCTACCTTCAAGAGTTTATTTGGCGAAGGCGCTACGGGGATGCAGCATTTCACCACATCGTGAACCACGTCGCCCAACTGTACCCCATGTAGAGGACGAACAAATCGAGAACAAAAACAACGGCTCTTTTAAGAGCCAAGAAAAAATCAACGGCTCTTTTCAGAGCCAACCAAAACTTCCCCAAAAGAGATTGCTATTATGCATATATGGTGATATTGATAAGAAAAGCACTAAGATATTAATAATAATTATTTTAGAATGCGACCAAACCGTTAAAAACTTTGTATTTTTCTACCACCTTATTTCCCATCCCATATTCACATTTCGTGTAAATATAATTTATTCATTATGCTTAACAAGTAATGAATATCAAAAAATGTATTATTATTAATACAAATCTGATGGTAGCATTATATTTCATTAATTGAATAATAATTCGTATTAATTTTCTTATCAAAAGAACGTATTGGTGTACGTGCACACACACACCCACGCGCGCGCTCGCACGGAACACAATTATTGGCTATTCGTAAGACCTATTTTGTTTTTTATATTAAGTAGAAACCTTTCATTACCTGCAAACCATACTGATGATAATAATCATGCCTTAATCGATCGAGCTACTTTTTAACTGAAACAATGCCAATAAAAAATTATTATAACTACCACACGCACACACACTCACGCGCCCGTATATATTAACGATATATTATTATATTTATGTCGCGCGCAAACACGCGTACAGTAATGATAGCGCCATTGTACGGAATTTCTGTGAAGCTCGACACAATATCAATTTTACGGTAACCGCGGAGCATCGGATAGTCGCCGCCGTAGAAGTCGAGTTTTACTTGAGTTTGTTTTGCGAAATTTGATCGTTGTAGGAATGTTAAATAATTTGTTTTGTAACGTAGTGTGTGTATGTGTATGTAAGATATGTGAGGAGAAGTTTGGCGGCTGTAGGTGGTCGTTTTCATGGTTAGGTCAGAAAGTAAAAGATCGCCATGAGCGCTACCTAAGACAGTACGCCATCTAGCGAGTAACTCTCACATATGATATGAACAAAAAGGGACATATGAATGACTCCATCTTGTCTGTCAGATGGGCTCGAACTGAATACATGATTTTGTGGTTCTACTAAGTTGTCTTGTCGTCTTTATATGTCAGAATCACTACATGGTGGCAGCGGGTTAGTAAACCTTGCCAGTCGACAGTCAGTCGACAGTCCGTCGTCAACGGTCAGTCAGTGAATTCGAACGATAAGCGAATTTGTACGGTCAGTCAGTAATTTTGAACGGAAAATAAAATGCCGAAATTTAACCCGCCAGAGTCGATGTCATTCGACGCCCCGTCCAAATGGCCGGAATGGAAAGATCGGTTTATGCGGTTCAGGATCGCAACGTCACTGCATAAAGACGATCCAGAGGTGCAAGTTGCGTCGCTCATATACGCCATGGGCAGACAAGCCGAGAACATTTTCAAATCGTTCAAGTTTGCGGAGCCGTCAGAGGGCGCCACAGACCCTCGAAATGACTTTGTCACAGTGATGCAAAAGTTCGACGAATATTTCGTGCCAAAGAGAAACACAATACATGAGCGTGCAATTTTCTACCAACGTTCTCAGCAACAGGGTGAGTCAATTGAAGCGTCTGTGCGTTGTTTGCATGACCTCGCGGCTCACTGTCGGTTCGATCAAAAAGAAGAAGAGAACGTGTGCGATCGACTCATAAGCGGCATGCTCGACAAAGAAATGTCGCAGAAACTTCAGTTGGAGCAAGACGATCTGACGTTGGAGAAAGCAGTCGTCAGTGCGAGACACAGTGAGTTAGTCAAAAGTCAGAACACTGTGCCGACTTCAAACGTGAACTTTGTAAAAAAAAAAGCGTAAACAGCAAGCTAGTCGTCATCAGCGCCACAGTCAGAGAGGCGTGAGAGAGGAAGTCGTCGCGAAAACGCCATGTGGCCAATGTGGCTATGTGCATTGCTCGCCGGGCCCCGACGCATGTCCTGCTAAGGGGAAGACGTGCAATCGGTGTCGCAAGACAGGTCACTTCGAGAAGATGTGTCGCGACAAGTCGTCATCCATTCGCGAGGTGAAAGTGCAGCCGGACGAGGAGTACTTCTGCGGGTTGGTCAGTTGCGATGACAGCAGTCCAGCGTGGAAGGTTGACCTCGACCTCAAAGGTCGTCCTGTGACCTTTAAAATCGACACGGGTGCCGACGTTACGGTGATGTCGCACGCGAGCTACGTCATGCTGAGGCCGCGACCGCCTCTCAAGGCAATCAGTGCAAACCTCAACAGTCCAGGTGGTCCATTGGACTGTCGCGGGCAGTTCATCGCCAGCACAGAGGTCAAAGGCACCACCTATCACTTTCGCGTCATCGTTGTCGCAAATGACGTGGAGAACCTGCCGAGTCGTGGGGTTGCTTCGCGAATGAGTCTCGTCAGAAAACTAGACGCTATTACATACGGCGTCGGTTGTCTGAAAACAGAGCCGGTGAGGATCATCCTGAAGGAAGATGCGCAGCCATCAGCCCCCACAGTCGCACGCAGAGTGCCTATCCCAAGTCTCCCCAAGGTCAAGGAGGAATTGGATCGTCTGGTATCTGCAGGGGTTATTGAGGCTATCACAAAGCCAACGCCGTGGTGTGCTCCCATGGTGCCTGTCGTAAAAAAGTCGGGGAAGGTCCGACTGTGCGTCGATTTGAAAAAGCTCAACCAGCATGTGCTTAGGGAGAGGTACATCCTACCCACCCTGGAGGACGTGACGTCGCGTTTGACGGGCGCTACGGTGTTCTCGTCATTGGACGCCGAGAGCGGTTTCTACCAAATCCCTCTTGAGTCGTCAAGCCAAGAGCTGACGACGTTCACTGCTACAAGCGACTGCCCTTCGGGATTACCTCTGCCCCGGAGATCTCCATAAGGAAGATGGTCGAAATCCTCGCGGGGCTCGAGGGCACAATAGCATACATGGACGACATTCTAGTGTATGGGAAAGACGAGGCCGAGCACGAGACGCGCCTCGCGGATGTCCTTAAAGTGCTTCGGGCAGCAGGCCTAAAGCTAAACGAGGATAAGTGTCACTATGGTCAAAAGGATATTACGTTCCTTGGTCATAAGTTTACGCCAGACGGCGTCGTAGCAGACCACGAAAAGGTCGAGGCCATAACGAAATTGCCTCGTCCGACGTCTGTGCCACTTCTGAGGCAGATTCTCGGTATGGTCCATTACTTGGGTGCGTACTTACCGGACTTGCATGTCGCCACTCGTCCGTTGAATGATCTGCTCAAAGGAGATGCGGTCTGGGCATGGGGTCCCGACCAGGAGAATGCGTTCAATAAGCTGAAGCAGCTGGTGTCGTCAACGCCAGTGCTCGCCTATTACGACGTAACGAAGCCGACCGTAGTGAGCGCAGACGCCAGTTCGTACGGTCTCGGGGGAGTGATCATGCAGGAAGGAAAGCCGGTCGCATTCTGCTCCAGATCCCTCACTCCGGCTGAGCAGAGATACGCCCAGATCGAAAAGGAGTGTTTGGCGGGGGTGTGGGCGTGCGAGAAATTTGATCGGTTCTTGTGTGGGTTGGGTCAATTCAAATTACTCACAGACCACAAACCGCTTGTACCCCTCATCAACAATAAAGATCTTGACAACACGCCACTCAGATGTCAACGACTTCTCATGCGACTGATGCGATATAACGCTAAGGCGGAGTATTCGCCTGGGAAGAGCCTTGTCATATCAGACGCACTCTCGCGGAGTCCGCTCGCTCCGCAGATGCATCGTTCTTCAACGGAGGACGACGTGAAGGCTCACGTTGACCTCGTTGTGTCGAACCTTCCGGTGTCACCCGGGAGGAGAAGCGAGCTGCAGTCGTCTACGAGTGATGACTCAACGCTTCAAGCCGCCATTCACTACACCATAGCAGGGTGGCCCCGCTATGAACAGGACGTTCCTGACAACCTGAAACGTCTCTTCAATGTCAGAAACCTCTTGTCAACGTCAAATGAAGGCAGAATCGTCGTACCTGCCAGCATGCCAACTGACATGCTAAATAGGATCCATAGAGGTCATCAGGGCGTTTCGAAATGTCTTGAGCGAGTCAGGGTGTCGGTTTGGTGGCCGGAGATCACGTCAGACGTCAAACGCGTAGTGGGGGCCTGTGAGCATTGCCAGACGTACAGGCCTAGTCAGCAGAAAGAGCCGTTGATGACGACACCACTTCCCTCGCGACCTTTCGGGAAGGTGGCGATCGACCTGTGTCTCCACCAAGGTCAGAACTACCTCGTCATGGTAGATTACTACACAAGGTGGATTGAGGTACTTCACGTGCGGAGTACCACAACAGCGGCCTGCTTAGCGAAGATGAAGGACGTCTTTGCGCGGTTCGGACTTCCGGACGAAATCGTGTCGGACAACGGTCCGCAATTTGTGTCGTCCGAGTTTAAGTCGTTCACGGAAGAACACGCCATCACTCACACGACGTCGAGTCCGTTTCTCCCGAATAGCAACGGGGAGGCGGAACGGGCTGTAAGGTCGGCCAAGTGCATCCTTCGGCAACGTGAGCCGTGGATGGCTGTTAATCTACCGTGACACGGTCATGGCCGCCACTCGTCATAGCCCTAACCAACTCCTGATTGGCAGACATGTCAAAACGAACCTGCCAACCCCACCATCAGCCTTTCAGCCGTGTCGATCCAGTGACGAGGAAGTTCGCGAACACGACGAGCGTGCGAAACGCTCGTACGCGCACCACTACAATCGTCGACACGGTGTGCGCTCGTTACCGTCCTTGTCGCCAGGTGACGAGGTGAGGGTGAAAACTCCTTAACAGGCCGACTGGGCGGAGAAAGGCGTGGTGACGACTCCCGCCGACACGCCTCGGTAGTTCATGGTTGAGACGTCATCAGGTGCTGTCTACCGTCGCAACCGAGGCCACCTGCAGGCCACGGGTGAGGGTGATACGCCAAACCAGCCGATCCCACCTGTGCCCGTCGACGTGCCACTTGAGCCGGGTGTTATGTCCAACCAGCCTGAGCTGCCGTCGAGTTCCACTCCGGTACCTCAGAGCCCAGGCTTGCGCAGATCCGCGAGACGCGGGCGTGGCCAAAAGCCTGATCGCTTGATCGAAATGTGTTAGTTAGTGTGGTCATAATAATACCACCAGCGGTTGGCAATGTTGTGCTTGAGACAGGCCGTTTATTTTAATCTGTTGTAATTGCTTAATTGCAAGGGGAGATGTAATGAGCGCTACCTAAGACAGTACGCCATCTAGCGAGTAACTCTCACATATGATATGAACAAAAAGGGACATGTGAATGACTCCATCTTGTCTGTCAGATGGGCTCGAATTGAATACATGATTTTGTGGTTCTACTAAGTTGTCTTGTCGTCTTTATATGTCAGAATCACTACATGGTGGCAGCGGGTTAGTAAACCTTGCCAGTCGACAGTCAGTCGACAGTCCGTCGTCAACGGTCAGTCAGTGAATTCGAACGATAAGCGAATTTGACTGAGTGTGACTACAGGATAATGCAGATTGTAAATGTGCCATTTTATATGTATTTCACATACCTAATGATTTTAGTAAATTCAGATTCGTGGACTGTTCTCTATATTGCAACAGTTGATTCTCTCGGTTATGTATAAAATCTTTGGGGAATAACTGCACCACTCTATGTGTGTAATAATGATTGAAAGAGAATAATGAACCAACAATATATTCATGTAACTTTACTGGCATCTTATAGGTCATGCTATGGTCAACTGAATAATTCGTTATGCTGCTCATCTTTCCCAAAATAATTTACCATAATGTGTTGTACCTGCAGTTGACACTAGTAACAGTGATGAAGAAGTACATTCACCGAACAAGTATTCATATAATTGTTGATGCACACGCACCCAAACACAATGTATATAACATTTTCTATAAATTTGAATGATTCCAAGATAACCAGCACTGTGAGTACAATATGTTTTATCCAGCTGCGACACTGATAAGGAAATGGCACAAGAAATAGGTATATATGATTTTGTAACATAACAATTTGTTACCTTTCGATATCTGTTGTAGCTGCAGTTGACACCAGCCGTTGAAGACGATGAAGTGCCCCCAACAAAGAAAAGAGGTATGTATGATTGAAAAATGCATTTGATCAACTGCCAAATGCCCAATACTGCTGGTTTTCAAAATCACAGTCCATGACGTGGCCAGTGCGCTGTTTTTAGACGTAGACATGCCTTTCACTAGAAAGACACTAATAGGTATATATGATTTTGTAATATAACAATTTGTACCTTTCAATATCTGTTGTACCTGTAGACACCAGCAGCACTGAGGAAGTTGAAGTGCCCCCAGCAAAGGAAAGATGTACATATGATTTTGTAATAGTTTACACAACCACTGTACATTTACGAAAAAGGTCCAAATTAAAATAATCCTATTAAAAAAATAACCTTAAAAGGAGGAAGTCTGTTCTTAGGTTTTCATTAATTAATAATATAATGTTCGTAAGTTTATAAGAACTATGTTGAAGGCATACTGCCACCCATATTGCTTTTAGTAAGCTGATAACGATGTTCGCAAGGAATGTAAACAAAACATCCAGTTTCAAAGCAAACTTTTTTGGCAAGTTGCCCAAAGGGGGCAGACTGTCTCCCTTTAATAACTTGTATATAATTTTTCCTGTTTACATGCTACTATGATATCACTTTCAGCGAAGAGCATCCATTGGGATACCAAAGACAATGCGGTTCTTGAACAAGGCTTCCCTGTCTTTTTCAACGGTGCTGCAGACGAAAGCGGTACGAAGGGCAATTTACCGAGTAAGCATACACTTCTGGCAAGGTATATGTAAATTGACAATTATAACACACATGCTGAACTGTGCCAGTGTGGAAATTGCAATGGTGTGTTTGTCTATGCAATTATAAAGATAACAATGCCATCAACAAATACGTTGCTGGAAGTACTGAGATTGAAAAATGTATTTGATCGACTGCCATCTTCTACAGCTGTCAAGTAGTGCTCAACTCATGTGCAGGTGAGGGTAGATTGTACAAGTTAGCAAAATAAATGACTCACTTAAAAGTTGGTTAGTATAACATTATACAAGTAGCATAGTTTAGTAAATTTGGATAACTTTAAATAAGTATTATGATGGTTGTTCTGTTATGGCCAATATGTATTGTGAAACATAATAACATTACTTTTATTAATACATATAAACTATAAATACTTGTTATAAATAAGGAAACCATGCATCATTGTTAATGGAACTGGTGTTATGTTCTGTAACTTTAACTGTGTGCCTTTAATGTACTTCATCAGCTGGCGTTAGCCTCGTTCTGGGGTGAAACGTGGCTCTGCTATGATGCTGTATTTAGGAACGCGACAGCCGACCTAAATATAGCCCAGCCGCTACGGCCTTATCAGCAGTACTAGCGCTGGAGGCCATCGCGCCGGCGTTGTTCAGCGGCAATGCCGTTGTCAAGTTTATCTTTGGAGTTCCCGGAAAACCCCTTGTTAAATGATGTAGATGATATTCTCCCCTGGAGCCTCAAGTTAAAAAATCCGGCTTTAGAGCCCTTTTCATTTTATGAACCAAACCTTAACCCAGGTAATTCTCCTTGTCCAAATGCTGCAGCTCCTAGCCCACGACCAGAAGACATAGCAGAGATAGAGGAACCAGTTCAACGTAAGCCTAACCGCACAAAATTAACACACGGAAACTGAAGTTAAAAAGAGGCTAGAATTCGTTTCGAAGTCCAAAAGCAACATGATGAAAAAGTACATGGAAAATTTGAAGGCAATGCGAGAAAGGCTGCGAAAACCACACAAAGTAAAGCACCTTAATCAAGTTATAAAAAGAAAGCAGGCTACGATTGAATATTTTTTTAAACAAATTCGGATTCAGAATGGTGATTTGGTGAAGGAACTGACAGAGACTAAAAAGGAACTGGCAAACATCAGAAGAAAACACAGAAGATTGTTGCAAGCCAACAAAGACACACATCAACCGGCTGCCAGTACTAGCACCAGCACTGACAATGACGTTAGAAAACTTGCTGATGAACTGAAATAAAAAAGTGCCGTCATAAGAATTGCAGAGAATGAAAAACTAGAGTTGGCAGAAACTGTTGAGTGTTTACAGGAGACAGGCTCTGTAACCCTGCTGAAGGAAGGGAATAGGTTTTCCTCAGAAATGCGCATGTTTGTTTATGACGCTGTACTCAATCAAGTGCCAACAAGAAATATTCCAATTTTTTTGGAGAAATTTGCCAAACGATCGGGCATGAAATTGGACAGTGTTCCACATCGTAGCACTGTGGAAATGATATATAATATTATAAATACTCAACAGGTTTTCACTTTGTTTGGATAGGTCTGCAGACACATGCACAGATTGGAGTCACAATTGCGAAACAGATGAATGTGATTTATCGCAGAAAACATTCTATATTAAGGTAAATGTATCAGGCTGTGCATGATTTCTCTTTAGATGTTATTCATTCCATTGCAGTGCATCATACAAGAGGCTTGTTATACAGCCGTTTCTGTTTGGGCGAACCCTTGAAGCTGGTGTGACACCATCAAGGAATCTTCAACGTAGTGTTGGCCCACAAGACATTGAGGTCCGGCCTCGCTGGAAGTTGATTACAAAGAGCCTCGCTTCCGATCCCCAGCAGGTTGCGCCTGGTGTTGTTGTAGAACAAGTTATAAACTTCAGTGGCAAAACAAAATGGCTCAGTGGCGTTATCGTGGAACGGACTGGCCCCGTGTCATTCAGTCCACATTCGCCTCGAGCATGGGAGAGTAGTGCATAGACACTTTGACCATGTGAGGAGTCGTTGTGTGAATGGTGATAGCTCGGTGCCGGAGAAGACGCCATCTTCAGAACTGCCTCTTTAATTGTCTTACAAACGGCCTCCGGAGGAACCTGTTCATGCAGAACTGCCTGACATACCGCTTGTCGTACCACGTGACATACCACCTGACGTACCACATGACGTATCACGTGACATACCGCGTGACGTAACTCGGCCAGAGATGGAATCTCCCCACACATCTGAACAGAACTGTACAACCAGTGCAAATTTTCGTAGATCAGGGAGAAAATGCAGAGCACCTGAGAAACGGAACTGATGAAGTGACATTCACGATCACTCGTAGGAAAGTGATTGGAAAAGAAATTGTGAACGTTAGTAGTGGCATGTTGAATAACTTTAGTTAGAACTGAACGTTTGGTATAGATAGATATGCTTTTAGTTAATCATTATTCTTGTTGAGTACTAGAACTCCATGAACATTGCGTTAGAGAACTCCCAGGACATTGAGTTATAACACTAAGGACATTGAGTCATATTTGTTTAGCAAAACAGTTATAATATTATAATCAAGATGGTGTGCATGAATAAACTGTGTGACAATTGATTTGACGTTTACATCTACTCAATTAATGCACACACAATCTAGGCTAAATCTGATCAAAGCTAAACTTGTATCATAATAACAAAATTATTATGATTACAGATAGATTATATTTATGAAAACCATTTTTATAAATTGTACACATTAATTCATGACTAATATTTAACAAGATTGCCACCCAGAGAATTAACTCTAGGTAGCAGGTGGACAAGGAAGCCCTTGGCTTATCGAGAGTCCGACCTTTTTATCTATGTGTATCCCGCCCGTCTGAGGTATGTGTCGATTTTATTTTTAAACATATTCACGCTACTAGCACCCACACAATCAGCAGGTAATCTGTTCCATTCATTTACAGTCCTTTGTGAAAATGAAAACTTTCTTATATCCAATCTACTCTGCTCCTTTGCTAATGCAAGATCATGTCCTCTAGTCCTTCTATCTTTCTTAACTGAGAAAAACATATTTCTATCAATATTTTCATAACCCTTCAATATTTTAAACACTTCTATCTGATCTCCTCTCAATCTCCTGGTCTCTAGTGTTGTTAAACCGCATTTTTTAGGCGTATTTCATAACTAAGATCCCTCACATTTGGTATCATTTTAGTTGCTCTCCTCTGCACTCTTTCTAGCATATCTATGTCCTTCCTGCGATATGGCCTCCATGCTTGAATACAATATTCTAAATGAGGCCTAACTATTGTTTTGTACAGCGGTATCATTAGCTCTTTTTCCTTATACGTTATGTTTCGCCTAATTAATCCAAGGATTTGATTTCCCTTTGAAGCTGCAATTCCGCACTGTTCTGAAATCTTCATATCAGCACTAACGGTTAACCCTAAGTCCTTTTATTTTACAGTAGTACTTAGTACAGTACCCCCCATTGTATATTCTACCTCTTCGTTCTCATGTCCTATGTGGAGGCATTTACATTTCCCAAAATTGAACATCATTTGCCACTTTTCAGACCATTTGATCAACCTGTCAAGATCATCTTGTAAATGCTGTCTATCTCCATCACTTTTAATCCTAAACACTTTTGTATCATCCGCAAATTTCAACACCTTGCTTGTTATTTCATCATCCAAATCGTTGATGTATATTAAGAATAATATAGGACCTAATACTGATCCCTGTGGTACCCCACTCAATACCGATTTCCAGTTTGAAGCCTCCCCATCAACTACTACACGTTGTCTTCTGTCAAACGATATCTACTGGTGATCCCTCATCTACCCACTTAGTGATGTCTTCCAAAAAACATAACATATTTGTTAAGCATGACCTCGCTTTAAAAAAACCATGTTGAGATGGGTTTATCAAGTTTTGTTTAACAAGAAAATTCACCATGTGATCTTTAATTAGTCTTTCTAATAATTTACAAATCACTGATGTTAAACTCACTGGTCTATAGTTCTCTGACTTGTTTCTCGAACCTTTTTTGAATAACGGTATAATGTTTGCTTCTTTCCATTCTAAAGGAACCACTCCCTCTTCTAATGACAAGTTGAAAACTGTTGCAAGTGGTATGCTAATTTGTTCTACAATTTCCAATAGTAGTTTGGGTGGAATACCATCCACTCCAGGTGATTTATTATCCTTCATAGCCCTTATTTTCTTAGCTACCATTTCCGGGGTTACAGTTAATTGTCCTAAATAGTCTGAATCTGCCCCCTTGAACTTAGCCTCTGGTATTGGCAGTGAACTAATATATTCCATGGTAAACACTGAACTAAAGTACTCATTCAGGTCTTCTGCCATTATGAATCCCTCTGATATTATATTTCCAGCACTATCTTCTAGAGGACCGACCTTATCTTGAACTTTCTGTTTGCTTCGAACATACGCATAAAAACTCTTGCTGTCATGTTTTATATTACTAGCTAATTGTTGTTCATAGCTTCTCTTTGAATTTCTAATTTCAGCTGTAGCTTGGTTAAGTGCTTCTTTATAATTGTTGTAGTCTTCATCATTTCCAGTACATCTATATGACTTCCACATCATTTGTTTATACTTAATTTTTCTAATGGCTTCTTTCGATAAGTGTTTCTTTTTGGACCGTTTTCCTTGTTTTTTGAAGGGTACAAATTTATCGATTATGCACTTAATTTCACTCTTTAATATATTCCAGCATTCTGTTGCCGTCTTATTTTTCAGTGTCTTATTCCAGTCTATCTTTGCTAAATATTTCCTCATGTCCTTATACCTTCCTTTGTGGAAATTTCTCCTATACTGCTTTTTGCTATTCCTTTCTGATTTTACTTTGATGGTAAAATGTTTCTGGTTGTGATCGCTACTCCCCAGTGGCTCACATATCTTGACATTGTCAACTAATTCATTCTGTGAGGACAAAACTATGTCTAACACATTCTCACCCCTGGTTGGTTCTAGCACATGTTGAGAAAGGAATGTATCTTGAACTAAAACTAAAAACTTGTGGTCCTCTCTCCCCATACTCTGTAGAGATTTCCATTGTATATGCCCATGGTTAAAATCCCCCATAATAATACAGTCCCGTTTGCTTACTTCCCTTATAGCGTTTTGTATTTTTTTCATTCTCTTCTAATACATACACATATTCTCTCCCAATTCAATTGTCAGTACAAAACAAACACCATCAGACGGTGAATCTATAGATTTTTCCCAGTATAGTAATTATATTATCCTAGTAATAATAATATCCTTAGTAAATTCATTATTTGTTATTATTATCAAAATTATTTGATGCATGCAGCCTACAACTTTTAATTGAACTTAACTATGCACAATCATGGGCATAATTACAGTTATCAACTTATATTGAACACAAACTATATAACAGCAAAAAACAGTCGTTCCCATATTCTTAAATGTAGGCTAATTCAGTAATTGCAGTGACACTGGCCCCAATTATTCATGCATTAATAACACAGTTCATGTATGATAAGATTATCACAAGCAAGCTTGCATTCACAGCGACAACTGGCAACGTAACAGTCACATATTTCAGACTAAACGTTTCGTGTAGACTAATGAAATATTTGGTCTATTTGTTTCTTCTCGTGCGCTTCAACACTACACAACACGTAAAGGTCAAAATCTACCAAATATTTCAGCGACCAAATGTTTTGTCTAAGTAGTGAAATATTCGGTTATTTATTTCCGCTCGTGCGCATACGACTTCTGCGCCGACCAGATATAGGTAAAAATCCAAATATTTCAACGACCAAATGTTTCGCTACAACGGGATTGCCGTACATTTTCCACACTGCGATGTGTGTGCTAGTTTGGGTATCACTGTGCATGCTCAAAATGTTGTGCGGGGATTTCTGGTAATGCAACTTGATGGAAAGCTCATAGCCTGGCTAAATGATTCGTGGGCTGAGGGGCATGCTGTCAGTGGGAAAGCTCTTCAACTTGAAGCACGACAAATGACAGAGAATGCGAGATTCACGGCGTCGAACGGCTATATCACGATATTGGTATTTATTACTGGGACATTCTCCGACAGCGACACTGGGCATCGGGGTCACGGCGTCGAGTACGTGTCAGGATGGCGCGAAGCAAGTGATTCTGTTTGTATTAATTCAATAAATACTTATAACACTTTCTATGCCATGTACAGTTCTAATCAAAGCACCACCGCAACATAACATGGTGTCAGTGCGTATGTACACGAACCGCTAACGCCCAGTTTGTGACATTATCGCTTGTGGCGAGTGTTGTGAACTGTTTAGTGTTCGCTGGCACTGCTGTACTCTGGCCTACCGTATCTGACAACGTCAACGATGGCAACGTCGAACATTCCTACGCCAAAACCGTTGAACATCAATGATAAATCGGCCGCAATTCTGTGGAAGGCCTGGCGTAAAACGTGGAATCGGTTCGAAATTGCGACCGGCATCGACGAGGCGTCAGATAAGAAAAGAGTGTGTACACTTCTGTCGGTGATTGGCGATGACGCTGTCAAAGTGTATGACGCCTTTCAATACGCGGATGGTGAAAGTGAAGACAACTTGGAAGACGTCCTGCGGAAGTTTGAAGGGCACTGCAACCCACGACAAAATACCATATTTGAGAGGTACAAATTTCAATGCCGAAACCAAGAGGCTGGAGAGTCCGGTGCGCAATACATGACAGAGCTACGCCATGCTGCAGACAGCTGCGATTTCGGTGGCATAACGACCAGCCAAATCATTCGGGACAGATTCGTACACGGTTTGCGCGATGCGAAAGTGCGCGAACGCCTACCGCGGGAGAATGCTCTGACTCTCGAACGAGCGTATGAAATGGTGCAAGCTGCTGAAGCAACGGTAGTGCAGACACACGCCATGTCAGGTGATCAGGCAGTGTGCACCGTGCAGGCGCCCAACAGATTCCGCGGCCGCGATCAAGGTCATAAAGATAGAGAAGGCAGGGTGGTTTGCAAGAACTGTCCGTACGACCACGGTCCCAGAAGCTGCCCAGCCTACGGCAAGGAGTGCCGGAAGTGTGGAAAAAAGAATCATTTTCAAAGCAAATGCCACAATAAAAGCATAAGACAAGTGCAGACGTCAGCATCAGATGATGAGTATAGTGTTGGAACACTAAGAGTGAACAGTGTGGGCATTAGACGTCGGGCGATGATAACATTTGGCTTGGGTGACGACGGCGTGCCGGTGCCGTTCCAGATAGACAATGGGGGCTGATTGTTGCGTGCTGCCGCGCAATGAGTACGTGAGGGCGACAGGGGACAGATCGCTGGCGAATCTGAGGCCAATTAAACTCGTCATTGTAACATACACAGGAGCACGCGAAACCGCTCTCGGCCAATGCAAGCTACTAGTCACTAGGCGAGGCGTCAAACACCGAATTGTGTTCAACATTATCCAGGGAAAGTATACGCCAATTCTCAGCTTAGCAACGTCTGAGGGCATGGGGCTTCTGAAGATACATGACTGCGACTCTCTTGACTCTGTCTACAGTGTTTGCGCGACCACCGCAGGGCTGACAGCGAACGACGTGCTAGCCGAGTATGCAGACGTCTTCAAGGGCGTAGGCAGGCTCAAGGACACGTACACTATCCAGATTGACGAGTCTGTGAGGCCTGTAGTGCACGCTCCAAGACGTGTACCGGTACCACTGCGTGAACAGCTGAGGGAGAAACTCGACGAGCTGGTGGCCGATGCAATCATAGCACCCGTAACAGAAACCACCGACTGGGTGTCTAGCATGGTTGTCGTGCAGAAGCCCAATGGGAAAATCAGGCTGTGTCTAGACCCCAAAGACCTGAACACTGCCATTCGGCGCGAGCATTACCCGATTCCAACCATCGAGGAGGTGAACACTCGAATGAAACAGGCACGCTTCTTCACTGTGATGGACGCAAAAAACGGGTTTTGGCAGATTTCGCTAGATGACAAGTCCAGCATGCTAACCTGTTTCAACACGCCATTCGGCAGATACCGGTGGTTGAGGATGCCGTTTGGCATAAACCCAGCCCCGGAAATCTGGCAGCGCTCAATGAATCAACTGGTGGAAGGCCTGGCCGGCATTGAAGTAATTCACGATGACTTCCTTATCGTCGGTTGCGGTGCTACTGATGAGCAAGCGGAGGCTGACCACGACCAGAACCTGCGAGCATTCTTGGAGCGGGCTAGAGAACGAAACTTACGGTTGAACGCGGGCAAGATGAAGTTGACAGAAGTCCCGTACATCGGACATATTCTGACGCGATCAGGTCTCCGGGTGGACCCTACGAAGGTCGAGGCCATCGTGCGAATACCGGTTCCTGAAGACGTCAAGGCGGTGCAGCGGCTACTTGGTACTGTCAACTACCTGGCGAAGTTCGTGCCACATTTATCAGCGATACTTGAGCCGCTCAGACATCTCGTGAACAAGGAGATTGAATGGAGTTGGCTACATATCCACGAGCAAGCATTCAATGAGATGAAGAGGGCCCTCACAACTACGCCGGTGTTGCAATACTACGATGTGACGAAGGCAGTGTGTATCCAGTGCGATGCATCAGACAGCGGTCTCGGGGCGAGTTTACTACAAGATGGACTTCCGGTGGTGTATGCGTCTCGGGCGCTGACGGCGACCGAGAGAAACTACGCCCAAATAGAAAAAGAGCTTCTCGCGATCGTGTTCGCCTGCGAGAGATTTGACCAGTACATATACGGGAGAGAGAATGTGTCTGTGCAGAGTGACCACAAGCCTCTGGAAGCGATCTTCAGAAAGCCTCTCGTAACTGCACCGAAACGCCTACAGCGCATGATGCTGCGTCTGCAGCGGTACAACTTGGACGTGACGTATACACGTGGGATCGATATGCATATCGCCGACACACTGAGCAGAGCGTACATTCCCGGCGAGCCGAGTGTCCACGCCGTCAACATCGCAGAGATCGACATGACGAAAGGGTTGTCGGTATCGCCAAGCCGACTGAAAGAGCTGCAAGCAGCCACCGGTGAGGACCGTGTCCTGCAGAAACTGATCCGGGTGACGGTGGACGGGTGGCCTTCGCAGAAATCGGACACTGATCTGGATCTTCGAGCGTACTACAGTGTGCGGCACGAACTGACGGTGCAGGATGGTCTGTTGTTCAAAGACTCCAGGATAGTGGTTCCCGCTCGATTGCGCAAGGACATCATCTCGTCTATTCACATATCGCATCAAGGGATACAGGGCTGCATACGTATAGCGAAGGACACCGTCTACTGGCCGTTGATGAACCAGCAAATTGCCGATTACGTCAGTCAATGCAGCGTCTGTAACTCGCACAGGCCAGATCAATGCAAAGAGCAGCTGCTGCCTCATGATGTTCCTGGGCGGCCGTGGGCTAAGGTTGGCGCCGATTTGTTTGAACTGCATGGCCAACACTATTTAGTCCTGGTTGACTACTATTCAGACTTCTTCGAGCTGATGAGATTGACGTCAAGTACGCACGCGAAGTGTGTGATCGACGCGATGAGATCCCAGTTTGCGCGTCATGGGTCACCAGAGCTTCTTATGTCGGACAATGGCCCGCAGTTCTCGTGCGGCGAGTTCCAGGAGTTTGCGAAGAAATGGGACATAGAGCATATAACCAGCAGTCCGAGATATGCCCAGAGTAATGGTCAGGTCGAGAGGGCCGTGGGCACCGTGAAGAACCTCGTCAAAAAGGCAATCGATGATGGCGGCGACATCCAGTTGGCGCTGTTGAGTTTCCGGAACACCGTCCGTGAAGGTTACAGCGCGTCTCCGGCACAACTGTTATTCGGACGCCGCTGCAGAACACTTCTACCGACCCAACGCAGGATGCTGAAACCTAAACTCGCCGTCAACGTGTCTCGCGACAGAGCCGCAAACAAAAAGGCGCAGTGTGCACAATACAACCGATCGGCACATTACCTGGCGCCAATAGCACTGGGCAGTGCAATTCGGATGAAGTTGCCTGGCGACGAGACATGGACGCTTGGGGAATGCACGAAGCAGCTGTCCCATCGTTCGTATGCTGTGCTGATCAACGGTCACGTGTACAGGCGCAACCGGCGAGCTCTACGGGTCGTCGACGAAAGGCTGCCGGCGTCGCTACTTGATAGTTCACGCGCGGCGCCTTCTACACACCGTGAAGAGTCACTTCCGGAAGAGTCGCCCAGTTGGGAAGACTCGGCACCTCCGGACGATTCGCCAACTCATGAAGACGCGTCGTGTCGTGAAGATGTCGAATTGACGCCTGTCACGCCAGCACGTGTCACCCCATCTCCGACGCGCAGAGAGACACGTGCTCGCAGGCCACCGGCGTATTTAGCAGACTATCAGCAGTAGCGCCTGTGTTGTATAGTTGTTTTGTTTCGTTCCTATTGTTAAAAGAGGGAGGATGTCACGATATTGGTATTTATTACTGGGACATTCTCCGACAGCGACACTGGGCATCGGGGTCACGGGGTCGAGTACGTGTCAGGATGGCGCGAAGCAAGTTATTCTGTTTGTATTAATTCAATAAATACTTATAACACTTTCTATGCCATGTACAGTTCTAATCAAAGCACCACCGCAACATAACAGGCTAGTTGCAGAGTTTCAAAACTAGCCAAGGACTATCAACACAACAAGGGACTTCAATCGGACAAAAGTTGCCCAAGGACGCAGAGGAGAAACTTGATCGTTTCCAAGCACTTGTGTTGAGTGCATGCCGCTCACACAACTATGAGACATTTTTAGCATGGACGAGACGCCAATGAACGGCAGTCGCACTCTGCACCACAGTGGCAACAAGACTGTGCTCATTCGGACCAACGGAGCTGAGAAGCGAGGATTCACGGCCGTTCTTACTATCGCAGCGGATGGACAAAAACTGCTTTTCAAGGGTGTCCGTGACGTAAAGGTGAATGTCCGTGGCTGTCGAGTAACCATTCAGCGAAAAGTCTACATTGATGAAATGGGTAAGCATAAGTTTATATTTATTACACCGGCATTATTACATTTGAGTGTGGTATGGCTAAAAGGAGTGTGTCAGTTTTAAAACAAGCTGTATTGGCAATAATGCCGAGGTTAGCCGAGTTAGCCGCAATACCTTCAATCTTCCGTTCTGCAGCAGACTTCCTGTTAAAAATTACTACAGTGGCTAATTCCGGGTAGACGAGCAGACACTCTCCCCAGTCTATAATAAAACGATCCGCTATGATTGCTACGTAACGATGGCTGATGCTCATTTAAGCCAACTGTGGCTGAAGTGATATACAATGTTTGAAAAGTAGGTGATCGCCGGAAAGTAGAAAGCAATTATTTGAAAACACAGTCTGCAGTTCGTGAGAATGCCATGGTCAAATGGGTCATAATATTGGGATTCCCTAGTCGTTTCTTTGTCTTAGAATTAGTGCATGGGTGGAGCGGGCATTTGCGTTGTTCTCACGGGTCGTGTCATGTTTGTTTGCAATGTGCTACATTTTACTCATAGGTACTTTTTTTATAACAGGCTGCATTGAGTGGATACGCTCCACATTCCCGCGAAACAACGACAGCAGATGACGCCTGCTAATGTTGGAAAGTTGCCAAGTCCATCTGATGGCAGCTGTATGTCAGGAACTCCACCGTTGCGAGATCAATGGTGCGGTCATCCGCGGAGGTTTGACGCCGCTTTTACAACCACTTGACGTTAGCATCAATCGTTCCGTCAAGTTGCAGATGAGACACTTCTAGTAGGATTGAATGATCAACGGCGAACCGACGCTCACTCCCGCTGGCCACCATCGTTCGCCAACCAAGGAGATCTTGGTGCAGTGGCTGGTCAAGGCGTGGGATGCGATTTCCTCTGCCATGATCGGGCACAGCTTTAAGAAGTGTGGCATATCGAACAACCTCGACGGAACGGACGATCATGTTCGAGGATGTATGTCTGGTGGATGCAACCAAAGTAAGCGATTCCGACGACTCGGACACTGACATGTGCCCATGGCATGACGCTGCTGTGCCGGTGCCCGCTGCCTTTCTCGACAGCGACAACGAGAGCGATTTTGAAGGTTTCTAGGTTGTGAAACGGACAGTGACATCGCTTTCACAAGTTTGCTCGGTGCTGTGAGTGTGATGTTGATCTTTTGGAGATTGGAAACGAGTTAATGGAGATGGGTTTTATGGATACGGGTTTTACATGTTATGGAGACGGGTTTATGTGTTGTAATAATTTGTTTTGCACCCGTGACAGCAGTTTATTAAAATGTTTCATTCATATATTCAACTTCGTTGTTTTTTACTTATTATGAACCGTTATTTACCACACTAATATCCGTTACTACCGACAACCCAATTTTCACAATAATTTCGGCAAATTACTATATTTAAAGCTGCACGTCAACTTTGCCGTCATCGTCATCATTTCGGCTACACTCTACTGTAATTAAAGCCGCGGCTACAAATACAGTATTTGCGGTTCTTTGTTATAGTACTTAAGTAGGTTTTTTTAAATGTACTTTTAACAAAGTACAATTTTAGATTACTTTTACTTGTAACAAATTACATTTACCGGTACTTTTTTATTTTCTACTTACACTTTTTTTAGTTACTTTTCATGTTATAACTCCAGAGATGAAGCAGACTCACCGGGCTTTTGTTTGGGACAGTGTGATTGCTGCCTGACTAAAGGATCCTCTGAAGCAAAGTCCTTTGTGAGTTACTTTTACTTAGTTACTTTATTGGAGTACTTGTACCAGCACTGATAACAGGTAGATGTTTGCAGAGTACACTGCATCGGAGGATGGCTCACCAACTGAACTACAGAAAGCTTCCCTGCGCAGCTTTGTCAACAAAGTGGTTATGTTTGTCGAGACTTACATATCTGAAGCAATTGCGTTTCTATTATTTCCAAGTGTTTGATTACCGTGATCATCCGCAACAAATAATGAGGACTTTACCAGCCATGGTGTTGCCGACAGTGCTACATTGTGTTGGCATTTCAAGGGAATTCTTGCAGAAGATGTTGAGATTAAATAATTCGTCAGTGGCCATATCTAAAGATAATATCATATTATGAGAACCCTTTCAAAATGTACACAGTTCTTGACACCTTTACTGGAACACTTCAGGAAGCTTTGACATCAAATGACACAGTTAAAGCTACAGAACTCTACATAGCTCACATAAGCTCGTTGCCAGAACTTCTTTCACATCAGGTGTCCGATGGCTTGTTAGCCCACAAACACAAGGAACGTCAGTTACCAGAAGCCCTGTTATATTCCTGTAAAAACAACTGGTGATAGGAACTGCTTATTCAATAGTGCTTCGCTTTGCTTTAGATGTGTGTCTAACTCTATCTCTGTAACATCATGGCTTTGATAACGGCTTTCCTTTTTAATCCTGACGACTGTCTGCACATGTCTATTTAATCAGTAGTATTTAGAACAGAACTCTAGCACTTTATGAAGATCATGGGTGTGTGTGTATATATATATATATATATATAATATATATACATACCCATGATCTAGATATATATATATTTCTGGTCAGCACATGTCCACTACGTTTTAAAGGTAGCTCCCAAATTAATTAGTTAATTTACATAAACAATTATTTGTTATTTTCTGGTCATTGTGTTATTTGGTGTACACGACTGTAACCAGAAACATGGGCATTCTTTGCCTTATTAATAATTTCTAACATGATCTCAACATATTGAAAGAGATTGCAACATCCTGCTGGAGTCTGCTGGATATTTGATGAGCCAATTAGTGACTATGCAGCTGTGTTTAGTTAAAATTATATTATAATTGTGTGAGCAATATTACCTTCTGAATGAGAAAATGGATAAAACCATAGTCTTAATAATTGTGCCTTGTGTGTCACAAGGGACAGAGTCACTTGCGGGAACCTTGAGGATGCTGACATCCACATCATTACAGCTTTACTCAGAATATTATGCATACCACCCATACCTTCAAGACTTCTGATCAACCTTGGACATGTTCCTTTGGTTATGATACACTGTTTTCCTCTGTTCTATCACCTGTGGTTGTAGGATACTTCAATAACACAGGTGACAAGAAAGGCACTATTTTACAGGGAGCAAAACTGGTTTCCAAAGACAAAAAGCATGGGTCATTGATGGCCATGTTTGTCCTTGTGTCTGTAACTGGTACACGTGTTACAAGTGTATATCCTGAAGTTGATATGGTGATGCGGCAGCTTTACCATGGACTAATGGGTCCTAGGCAAGCAGCACACCAAGCATCACCATCAAGGACAGTGGATATACTGGTCCAGATATGGAAACTGGGTTCCGTGTTTGAATCAAATCATTTTGTTGTCTTGCATAAGCCAAATGAGCCCCATGATAAGCCAAATGAGAGCACTTTGCTTAAAAAGACTGTGCAGACAAAGAAGAAAGCTCCCAAAAGGCTAATGATGCAGCAACCAAAAATTGAATGTTATTTCAAGAAACAAAAACCAAACTCCAAAACCACTTTTATAAGAGACAAATATAGCAGATCTAAAGATCCTTCCCCGAGCTCTATGTCTAGTTCATCCACAGTAAGTTCATGTGTCCCTGGTGCACCACAGCAGCCTATGCCAGTGAGTGTCCCTGAGACACAACACCAGCCTACAGAAGGTTGTGTCACTGATGCGCCCCATCAGCCTTCGCCAGTTAATGTCTCTCATCCTGAGACACACCAGCCTACAGAAGGTTGTGTCACTGATGCACCCCATCAGCCTACGCCAGTTAGTGTCTCTTGTCCTGAGACACACCAGCCTACAGAAGGTTGTGTCACTGATGCGCCCCATCAGCCTTCGCCAGTTAGTGTCTCTCCTCCTGAGACACACCAGCCTACAGAAGGTTGTGTCACTGATGCGCTCCATCAGCCTTCACCAGTTAGTGTCTCTCCTCCTGAGACACACCAGCCTACAGAAGGTTGTGTCACTGATGCGCCCCATCAACCTACGCCAGTTAGCGTCCCTGAGACACCCCACCAGCTATGTTCTTCAAGTTCCCCAACCGGGAGTTTGGGAAGAAAAAGCCTTTGCACAGAACATTCTAATCATCATGGTTTAGAACATGGCCATGTTTACATTATATAGAAGAATATGGCAGAGTGTTGTGCCATACGTGCACAAGGGCATTTCAATTGAAGCAATTGTCATCAACCAAAATGGATTCATGTTTGATAAGAAAAGGTTACAATAACTGGAAAGATGCAACCACTAAAACAGCTGGATTCGGTAAGCAGAAAACTTCTGACTGCCATAGGGAAGCAGTTGAGCATCTAATGATACTGCCTGTCACCAACCGAGATGTTGGTGACAACTGTCTAAAAGTCATGAGGAAGGCAAGGTGGAAAATCGCAAGAATTTACTCAACATTTTTCTTGCCAGACAGGGTCTAGCTTTGCGAGAAAATGGTGATGAAACAAATTCAAATTTCACACAGTTCTTTAATCTCAGAGAAAATATAGAAGATGCTGAGAGATGGTTGTCTCGAAAGACAAATAAATACCTCTGCAGATATACAGAATGAGCTACTGAAAGTGATGGGGCTGCAGGTCCTCAGATAAATTGCAACATGTGTGCATCAAAGTCAACTTTTTAGCATAATGTCAGATGAGACAACAGATGTGTCCAACAGGGAGCAAGTTGTTGTATGCATTTGGTGGGTCGATGATGATTTGCTACCCCATGAAGACTTCACTGGTTTCCAGCAGTTTGACTGCATCAATGCTGCAACAATTGGGTCCGTGTTAAAGGATACACTGTAGCGTATGAATGTTTCTGTTAACAAATGCAGAGGACAGTGTTGTGATGAGTGTAGCACAATGTCAGGATCACAAAATGGTGTAGTAGAAATCCTAAAGAGTGAAGAACCCCGCATTCTGCTTGTGCAGACAGCATAAAGCAATGCAAAGTTATGAAAGATGCCCTCGATACAACATATGAAATTATTAAACTAATACAAAATCTCCAAAGAGAGATACCAAACTGGATAAAATACAAAAAGAATTGGCAATAGATGACAAGAAGTTCTCAGGCATCAGACTGCTATGTCCAACCACGTGGACTGTCCAAGGAGAGGCACTTGACAGCATTATCACCAATTATGAGACCTTGCAAGAACTCTGGACTTGGTCTCTTGATAACTGTAGTAAGACAGAGATGAAGGCAGGTATTCGGGGTGTACAGATCCATGACACAGTTTGACTTCTTTTTTGGACTACTGCTTGGCCAATGCTTGCTGCAGAATGTTTATAGTCTCAGTGTTACCCTCCAGACCATGTCATTGTCCATCTTGCGTAGCCACCTAACAACATTCAGCTCAAACTTTACATCAGATGATCCTTGTATACCACTGAGTAAACTGCTGTCTTACTTGTGATCATTATCACCTGGCCATGTATCATATGCTTATTGTGATGCCAGCAACCAAAGCATCCAGTGAATGTTTATTTTGTGGTCTCAGTCGTGTGAAGAACTATTTGTGGTCTACAAAAACGTTCGTGCGCATGCAAACAGGTGCAGTCGTATCTTTTTCTGGTTCTAGTGTTTATCGTTAACATCACACATTTTTTAAGCTTTTACAAATTCAAACTTACAGATGTTCAATAATGTCACTATTAAAATATAATCTTGTAATAACACTTCCAATGAAACTCCCCACAACTACGTTTTACCAAATTAGCTTGCTTAGCAACCGGTTCCAAATATAGATCAAGATGGCGCGGATGTAAACAATAAGCACTGAAAGCGCGCGTAACTAAAATCCCCCCAAACACAACTCAAATAACAGCGCATTTCTTCAAAATTTAATATAATATGAACTAAACAGATATTGATTACATTAAACTAGCTTCAATTAATACAACTTAGCTTAAAACATACATACACAGTTTTAGATTAAAACACCCTCTGAACTAACATGCCAATCTTCGGGTGTGTCATTGTGAGGACACTGACATCCCTATGTTTTTTCAAATACCCAGAGGTTCTAAGTCGGCCCAGAACCGAAAATAACATTATTATCTGACTGTTTGTATTGTTTGCACAAGCCCTCAAACCCTGCACGTGCACAATATTTTCTTTATAATTCATAGTTTACATTTACTGTGTCTTTAACTCTTATAAAGGCAAGTTTTTACAAGCAAATATTTTGTAAGCGCATTAAATTGCAGCACTACACTAAAATTGATACCTATTAAAAATCTACAGTTAGAATGCTCCACTTGCTTAGCGAGCATAAACATTATAAAATTCTCCCAACTCTCAACATGACAACTCTGTTACTGCTACTCAGGATTCTTGCCCAGCTCACAGCCCCAAACAAGAGTTACAGCTCCAATACAGGTGATAGGATGTCCAAATCAGAATATCCTAGTCTGCAAGTTAACACAACTCTGGCTTCCTTTCTCCATAAGCCTCCAATGATTGGTAATTCCCACATTGAGGAAGGGCCCAACGATACAACTAACGTCAGCAACACCTTAAATTTCAGTGAAAGTGTTGGCAAGTGGAGTTTAGCTCTCTATATAATCTCTAAACAGAAATCCTGTTTTTGTCCCCAAATCCTGAAATTCAAAGCCAACCATTATTATCTGTTATTGGTCATACTTCTCGCTGGCCAAATCGAAACAAATCCTGGACCAGTTAGTCTCCATAGTTGTACTGAATCTTTGTATCCTTGTGGAGTATGCAGAGATGAAGTAAAGGAAGATGACAGAGCACTCCTGTGCGACAAATGTGAACTCTGGTACCATACTAAATGCATAGACACCACTGGCATTGACTACAGCATCATGAAACACATATCAAGCTTCTCATGGATCTGCTGCAAATGTGGTTTTCCAAATTTTGATTCGTCAATATCTCAAACCCAATCAGTCGCCACTACAAACCTCTTTTCTCTGCTCTCTGAACTTGATGACACCAATGACAATGATTATATAAATGATGAAGATAATATGCACCCGAAAACCTCAACTCCATCCAAAGGTTCGTCTGGTACTCGTAACACGCCTACCATCAAAAACTCATTGTGACAGTATCAAAAGCGTGACTAAACAAGCAGCCTTCTGTGCAACAATTGATCAACACCAACCAGAACTCATATTGGGTTGTGAATCCAAATTAGATAGCAATATGGCTACATATGAACTACTCCCAGAAAACTACACTGTCTACCGCAAAGATCGCGATGCAAATGGAGGAGTCTTTATTGCCACCAAAGACTCCCTCATTACCTCTGATGAACCTGAATTAGGCGAAAACTGTGAAATTATCTGGGCAAGCATGCAATTCAGTGACTTTAAAGCGCTATATCTGGCCAGTTATTAAGACCACCAGGCAACAAAACTCAGTCATTAGACACCTTAATGTCATCAGTAGCCAAGACTATCAATAAAAACCCACGCCAGCACCCAAACCTAATAATTGGATGGGACTTCAATCTACCAGATATGAAGTGGATCGACTGGTTGACAACAAACACTAACACTAAAGCAATGCACGAGAAATTCATTGACTTCTTACTTGATAACACGCTTTCACAACTAGTTACCAGACCACAAGACCTGTCTCAAATAGCATCCTGGACCTTCTGGTTACATCAAACCCTAATCTCATAGACAACATACAGGTGCTTCCAGGCATGTCTGACCATTGCATTGTACTGTTTGATATCAACATGAAACCTAAGTTACAAAAGAAACCACAAAGAAAGATATACCTCTGTGACAGAATTTACCCCAAAACACTGCAATCCAAAGTGCATGATTTCGTCAACAACTTCTTAGCCTCAAACCCTGAAGAACATTCAGTTGACACAAACTGGGAAACAATTAGAAATGGACTGGACAAAATTGTGGATGACAATGTTCCATCAAAACTCACTAAAGGAAAACGAAATATTATTTTTTTACCAGGATATATATATTTCTTAAACATTCCTTATAATTCCATGTACATTTTATGTGCATACGTGCCTATGAGCTGGTCCCAGATATATGACGCTGTAGAAGTGTTAATAATAATAATCAGGGTATTCTACATGTTAACTGGCAGCCTGTGTTCAGAGTGTTGATGAATCTTACATTAGCAAGACATGTTGGCAATCAGCAGCAACATTGCATTCTGGTAATACATTGGCCACGATTTTGAAGTTCGCGGTAGGACAAGTACTAATTCATGTTTACTTGCCCCCCAAAATTTACTTTTCCCACCAAAAATTGCTTTAAACATAACACGCCAGTGTTATTGCCATAACTTGCTCTGGGGTTGTACCTTCCAAATTACGAACGTTGTTACAGGCTTACTAAACACAACTTGTCGGGCAGTATACCTTCAACGTAGTTAGTATAGTCTTAAGAATATTATAGTAATTAATAAATTAAAAACTAGGAACAGACTGCCTTCTTGTAACTAATTAATTAAAATGCAAAACTAAACGTGTCGTGGCATTTTACAGAACACAAGTTTATATATCAACATTACGTACAACGTTCTGAATTATCATCACTGCTACTAATACAAAATATTGTTTGCAATAAATTCCAGATATAGTTGTGTAATTGGACCTAGCCATGCATGCTACCTGGTAATTGTGTTGATATTTATAACCATAACAATTATTTAAGTAACTGAATGCTTTTATGAAATCATACACATATATTTTGAATGTATGTACCTCCATACAGTATTCACATAGGGAACACTCTCCTCTTTATACATTCTGACAGGCTGTATGTTGACTTTTGCATAGGCACACATTATTTCACAGTTTAAACTTTAAACAAATAAAAAACCAGCTTGTTAGTTAAGAGTTGCCCCTTTCTGTAACTGGTTGCCCAAGTCACCAAGTGATATAACTTATAAGGGTGGACAGTGCAGGGGTTCCTGCATAGGACGTTTTATCTAATTTATCAACACAAGGACCGAAATGTCAGTCACCCACGGGCAGGACAGTAATTAATGGGAAAAGTTTTAATTTGCACATTGCAACTAAAGCAATTTATTTAGTCACAGGCATAAGATTATACCTACAAATGCACTGAGGTAGTAGCAACTTCAAGCCCTGTTAATATTGTGACTCAATCAACTTGTCCCATTGGAGAAATGTCCTGGACAAAGTACTTGTCCGACATTGGTAATTACTTATCCTGGACAAGCGGACAAGCGTTAATGTCGAGCCCTGCAGTGTATGCTGAAGTAAACACTACTTGGTGCCAGTGGTCCACCAAGCCTGGGCAGAGGAGCAACAGAGAGCTGCGCAAATGCTCCAATCACAGAAGAGTGTAGCTCCCCATTGGAGATGGACGACTTGACTCCCCGGGCTTGTGTACTTAACGTTGCTCCCACCGTCTGCTTCATGCACAGTCAGAGCTCATAGCTCATAGCATGCTTCGAGAGATCACAGAAACAGTGTAGTTCTGTCAAAATGGAACGTGTCTGTTTTGAGAGATGTCTAACTAACTGACGTTGAGGTGCTAGTTACATGTGTGACAGACGTGACGTGAGAGCATCGACCAATGTCAAAGGCTCGGAACATCCGCTAACACGTCAACCTCGAGGCCAGGAACCATCATTGTGAAATTCATCAGCTATCAAGCACACCAGAAAGTGTTCTGTGACTGAAAGGCATAAAACTCCTGATCACTGAAAACAAATTTGAAGAACACTGTAACCCTAGACAAAACACAATCTATGAGCGTTATAAGTTCCATTGCCGCCAGCAGAAGGCTGGTGAATCTGGGTCTTGCTATTTAACAGAATTGCCTCTGCTAAAAATCAAGGACTGCGACCCGCTGGACTACGTATGCAGTGTCAACGAGTCGAACGAACTAACGGAGATGAACCTGAAAGCTGAGTATGCGGACGTGTTCAGGGTCTGGGCAGGCTCAAGAACAGCTACTCCATCGAGATAGACGACTCCGTCAGACCAGTTGTGTATGCACGCAGGCGCGTCCCGGTGCCGATGCACGACAAAGTTCATGAGAAACTAGAACAACTTGTTCACGAAGGAGTCATCACTTAGGTTGCGCATACACGTGCACGTGCAGAGCTGTCCACTATCTCTACGTGATTTTTACCGTACCACGCACGTCCTAGGTGCTGAGATGTATGCAGGGTAACTATCCCGGGCATGGGAAAGGTTAGGTGAGTTAACTGCGTAGAAGACGAATGACATTTCGTCGTATTTGCCAGATATTTAATGGTGCAATCTGAAACGGGTCAGTTATCGCCCAATCCATGAATGCTTCCCTAGGACTACGTCGCTCTTGACCAGACATAACAACCGACCAAGGTTACGTAACAACTACCGAGGCCCAACAACAATCGCTATACCTGTGATTACACAACATCCACCACAGTGCCGAACATGCCACCAAAAACACGTCGAAACAGTTCGGACGACCCGGAGGCCCTCGCATTACATCTAATCGAGTTACTGAGTGACGATGCCGTATTGGCAAAACTCAAAAGTGCGTTGTATCCGCGTGACATTGCGGAAAAACTCGATACTCTAAACGGTCGCATCGAACATTTGACAAAAGAAATACGAGCGAAGGACTCGCGAATTGCCGAGCTGGAAACGAAGGTCGACACGCTTGAGCAATCAGCTGACAAACTTGAACAATACACTCGTCGCCCAAACTTAACTTTTCACGGCATCGCGGAAAGAAGTGAGGGTGAGGACACCAACACCATAGTGCTTGAGATTATCAATGACAACATGAAAACTACGCCGCCAATAACTAGAGAAGACATAGAGCGAAGCCATCGCCTTGGCACTAAACGAGCCACAGGGTCCCGCCCAATCATTGTGCGCTTTAAGACAGAGCGAAAGCGTGATAACGTTTTCCGCAGTCGCTTTAACTTGAAAGACTACAACAGAAGAAATAGCAATGCACGGGTCTTCGTTAACGAAGTCGTAGGTCAATGTTGGCTTATGAATGCAGAAAACTGAAAAACAAAAAAAGATCAACGACTGCTGGACTGCCAACGCAAAAATTATGGTCAAACACCTCAGCAATAAAATCAAAGAAATCACATCTGTAAATGATCTCCAGTTGTACGTTATTGTCAATGAAAGCACTGATAACTTGATAATCTGTAATACATTCAAGATTATTGTGTGATTCTACTTTTTATGTGATTCTATTATTTATGTATTTCAATTTTTATGTATTGCTGGTCTTCTGTCGGTTAAAATTATTATCAACATGCTAATTCATATTCTGAAAAATAATAATTACATAATCTACTTATGCTGTATGACCAACTGGAATTAACAGTTTGCAGTATTGTTGATATATCTGATGATATATGGGCTATTCATGCCCTTTTTTTTTTTTTTTTTTTTTTGTATGAATGACATTTAAATAACTAGTATTATAACTAATCGTTTCTCTCCTCATAACATCAGTAATGCTGAATTACTTTTGATATTTTGATACTGGACTAATCAAGATAGTATATCTCTTCAATTATTATTTTTAGATTGACAACTGTTAATCTATATGCAGTCACTGTTGATAACATAGCTCACCCCTTTCCCTGGCGTTACGCCTTATATTCATGACCCAACACCCAATCTGTCATGTTTTTTTCTTATCTTTTATATTTATTTATTCTAAGTCTAGTTTTGACTACTCTGATATCTGCTCTGTCACACACGGAGTATTTCTTAACATTCACATATGCACAGGAAATAAATACACACAAGTTCACTCTTTTGTAAAATACCTAACATACGTACAAAGGCTGGTTATATTATTGTTTTATGTCCCAACCTAAGCAATGACTTCTGATGTGACATTTCTCTCCCGCTTGGGAGGTATCTGAAAATGTTCTTTAATAAATCTTCTAGATATAAACGAAAATAGTACTGAACAAAATGAACCTCAGTTGATCCATTGTTCTTCATACTATGACATCGATATGTTTCACAAGTTAGCACATAAAAATACTGATAATTTAAAAAAAGTATCCTAAGCTTAAATATTCAATCCATTAATGCTACATTTGATGAACTTGAACTTTTTGTAGAGCTTCTCAATACTAAACAATTTAAATTTAGCATTATATGTTTGCAAGAAACATGGAAGTCAAATCATGATGATTTATTTCAATTCAGTTTACACGGATATGATCTAATTGCTCAGGGGAAACATTGTTGTGTCAAAGGGGGTTTAATAATTTACGTAGATAATAAATATAAATATAAAGTACTTAAGAATATCAACATGTATGAACATTGGGAGGGGTTAGTAATTCAAGTAACTGGAGGCAGCTTATTAAAAACACTTACTATTGGAAACACATACAGACCGTCTAGGTCATTAAATCAAAATATTATAGATTTCATAGCTGAATTTTCAACAACTATGGCTACTCTAGAAAGTTGTAATAATCTAATAATTTCAGGCGATTTCAATATCAATCTACTTAAAATAAACGAGAACAAAATATATAGTGAATTTTTTGATACTATAATTTCATACAGTCTCTATCCACAAATTACCTTTCCAACTCGCTTTACCAGAGCTAATGGAACACTGATAGACAACTTTTTCAGTAAGTTAAATAAATCAATATTAGATAGCACTGCAGGAATTTTCACTAATACCCTTTCTGATAATCAACCTTACTTCATAATCATGAATATCAACGTAAAACCAAACCTCCTCCAAAATTTGTTTGAGTAAATCTACAAAATAAGGCAGCTATGCATAATGTTAAACTTGAAATAAATTCGGATGCAATGTATAACAAACTAAACAAATCTCCTACGGCTGACCCCAATTTAAAATATATAATAATAAATGAAGAAATTATGCATGCTAAGAATAAGCATATGCCTGTTAAAATCATGAAATATAATAAATACAAACATAAGCATTCAACACGGTCTTCTAAAATCAATCAAATATCGAGACTCGCTTTATAAGAAATAAAAAATGTCTAATCCAAATTTACCTATGTACAAAGTCTTTCTAACTAACCTAAAACCATATAACTCAATATTAAAGAAAAATATTCGTACTGCCAAACAAATGTACTTTGAGTCACGCTTTAACCGATATAAAGATGACATCAGAAATACATGGAAAACCATAAATGAATTTATCTCCAAAAAAGCAATTCAAACAACACTGTTTTGCTTAAAAGTAACTATAACAGATAAAACGGTTATTGCAAACCAATTTAACAACTTTTTTATAAGTATAGGTCAGTCGACAGCACAAGACATTCATTACAATGGTAATAAGGATTGTAATTACTACTTAAATGATAATGTCCATTCCGTTTTCAGTCTATTAAACGTTGATGAAGAAATAGTCAAGAAAACCATTGAAAGCCGTCCCAATAAAAACAGTAGTGGCTGTGACGGTATTTCCTGTAAACTTTTGAAAATAATTGAACCCTCCATCATCAAACCCTGGTAATAAATCAAGTAATAAATACTGGTATATTTCCCGATACACTTGAACTCGCTAAAGTAATTCCTATTTTTAAGAGAAAGATGACCCATCTGTTTTTAAAAATTATAGACCCATATCTCTTCTTCCAACAATTTCAAAAGTGATATAGAAAATAATATCTAGTCAACTAACAGCATACCTTAATGATTCTAATCTATTTGTTAAAAATCAATATGGTTTTAGAAAAAACACTCTACCGAGTATGCATCACTTGAACTAATAGATAGAATAATTACACTAATTGATAAAAATTATGTTCCTTTCAGTATTTTTCTTGACCTCTCTAAGGCCTTCGATACAATTGATCACTCGATACTATTAACTAAACTAAGATATTATGGATTACAGGGTCCTAGCCTGAATCTATTTAATAGCTACTTAAGCAATAGAAGACAATACACCGAATTTAAAAATGAAAGTTCTGATATCCTACCTATCACAACTGGTGTACCACAAGGATCTATTCTTTCCCCTATTATTCATAATATACATTAATGATTTTCCTAAAGCTAGCGAAATGTTTAACTTTATTATGTATGCCGACGATACCACCTTATTTAACACCACCAATTATTTTCAAGGTAACTCCCCAAATAGAAATATTGAATCGGCAATAAATGATGAACTCCTTAAAATAATTGAATGGTTAAAGGGAATAAAAACATATATTGTTTGAATTCATATTAAATTAGATCCTGCTATATATTTCCATGTCCACCAAGCCAAAAAAATCCCCCAAAATCGAAGAATTAGACATTCCACATTTTATGCTGTACATCCGGACATTTTCGAATATGCATATTTTTGGCGCGCTTTTCGGGATGCCGAGATGTGACGTCAGAGTTGACTCTGCCGATACAGCGACCGCTTGTTTACATTCATTCTCAGCAATATGACAGCAGAGGTGGCTGTGTAATGCGAATATCATCATGGTTCATTGTGCGGCATTCGGTTGTAATGCAAACTTTTCTAAACATAGAGCAACACACCATTTTTTTCGGTTCCCTACGGATCCAGTTTTATTGAAGAAATGGATCGCAAAAATCAAGCGAGCAAACTTCAAGCCGACGAAACACAGCCGGCTTTGCTCCGCTCATTTTGAGAAAAGCTGTTTTGATAGCGATCCGGAAATGTTGGCAACCCTTGGATATCCTGGTGCTCGAATATCGTTGAAAAGCGATGCAGTCCCAACAATATTCCCGGCAGTAGAAGCTGCATTGATGACGTAAATCCGCAGAAGACAGGCGTCGGCACGGGCAGGATCGACGGCCGCTTTGCCCGAGTCGAAGGCAAGCGGGTCTCGCAAGCGTTGTTCCAGTGCCGCTGCCGCCGCTGCCGCTGTCACTACAGCCGGCTCAGCAACTACACCCATGGCTTCTTTGGGGTACCAGGTTCCTTCGACGAGTGGTGAATTTACGAGGTCTGCTTACCGAAAGCGGCAACGAATCAAGGTGATTCTTACATGTTATATCTACTATTATTATTCTGTAGGTCTAGTATAATGCCTGGACTGGACGGTCTCGTGTGTGTCAAGTGTCAAAATAAGTTATTCAACTTATTGTCATTGTATCCCATTGGTTCCAATCATATCACGGAACTCTTCCTAAGTATCTTATATTCTAAATGTTGTAGTTATGCACGATACTACTATAATAAATCTACATATACTCAGTTTTGTGGAAAATTTGATAGTGTAATCAAATCGATTCAGGTGACTGTTTTTATCATTATCATGGTTACAGGAATGTAAGGCAATAAAACAAAAACGTCAGCAAATTAATTGATGCTAATTTGTTAGTTATGCATTTAATTAATCTATTTACTTTTACATGCAAATAAGAAATAATTATTTAATTATACTCGTTGCCGAGTCAGGTTAGTATGTTATAATAAGTTTTTTCAACCGTAAGAAGCAATACTTGGATGTAGAACATTGCAATGTGAATTTGCAGATGGAAGAATAATTATATTTTCAAATGTATTTAACGTTGAATTTGCATAAATTAATTATTATTTTTCATACATAACATTTGTTGTTTTTTAAATGACAATACTTGGACTTTATGAAAGTGCCATGCATTTTGATCAACATCAAATGTATGTACACATAAAGTACCATGCATAAGTTAGATATTTAAAACAAAAATTATAAAATTAGGAAGTGGTCTGTCTAACTCTCATAGTTGGAACCAGTTGCTGGCAATCTCCTCCTCTGACACATGACTCACTAAAGTCTTATGTCATCAATGACTTGCTGAAGAATTATCCCCCATCAGTATTCTCTGTAGAAACAGTTTATTACAGTGTTTGGCACCTGTCTGCTAATCCAGCTAATTGGACTCCTTTGTTGTGACTCCTCCACTTGACTGAGGAACTAAGTGTAGTGTTTGCCCTAGTCAACTGATCAAAGATCAAATCTAATTAATTACCAGTTGACATTGCACTTTGTAGGTCTTTCCTGCTATGAATAACAAATACACCAGCCACCTCCAGCTGGCCCACTGCATTCTCCCTCCAGTTAAAATAGTTATCTGAACCTGATCTACTGGTAATTAAAGCATGCTAGGTCGAAATGGCAGGAACTGGGTAACATGGATGTGACATGTCGGATACTTATTATTACTATAATTAACCCATGCCTAACATCCCCCTGATCACCATTGCAATTGGTAAACCTTGCAGGTAGATGTGATTAATTATTATTAATATTGAATGGTTACCACATTGAACACCCTGTAGATTACAGTATGTATTCATCGAGTTAATAACCTATTATGTTTAAGTTTTCAAAAGTAATGTTTTCAATAAATATAATTCTTACAGTAGATGCAGCTTTCATAACACACACTATTGTAACACACAAGTACTGTTACATTTGTTACTATAGAATTCTTACAGTAGATGCAGCTTTCATAACACACACTATTGTAACACACAAGTACTGTTACATAACACACACTATTGTAACACACAAGTACTGTTACATTTGTTACTATAGAATTTTTAATATTTCAATAGTAATTTATTGATTTGTATTTTCATAACTCCAGTGCACAGGCCTATGGTGAATTACATTACAGTGTCATATATTGCTATTGCCTAGTTTCCATTTTATTACAGTTGAATATCGAAGACAATGTACATCATGCAATATATATATATACTATTACATTTGAAGGTATTATCATTACATTTTGAATTAGAACTACAGTATGTACCGAGATAAATATTTAGAACAAAAATATAACTATTGTATCTTGTATTATCTACTAACAACGTTTACGGATAGAACATATTTTTCATTTTATGTCTGTATAACATGAATGAATGGAAGACAAAAGAAATGTCACTGCAATTTAATAGATTGCAATCAGTGTAATTACACCTTACTGCTTGGTGCATTGCTAATTACTGGCAATGTCTCTGTGTAGATTCTGTAAGCGTGATATCAATTATTTATGATGTTTTTATCATAGAATAAACAATACATACCTTGCAACTTAAAATTAATTTATTAATTAGTATTTTTCACAGCTAGGCAGTCTGTTCACACTTGGAAGCTGGGCAAATGACTAGACAAATGGATGTACTCCAAGAATGGGTCATCTGAAGATACAGCAACTGAATATGACAGCTCTCGTACGAATTCCTGTGATACAGAGGATTCCACACCTGAGTCAGTCACAGCTTCCACTCCAAAAAGGAGCAGCAAATGCTTTCAGGTTGACATCAGGCCATCAACTCGCACGAGAAGAGTGCAAGCAGTCTGTGCATCAGAGCAGGTTGCTGTGCAGGTGACATCAGCAGTGAGGTCAACGAGTGTGCAGTGCAGTTTGTTGACTGGTCCGATTAGTGACTCGAGTGACTAAAACGGGGAGGAAGTGACATCTGCTGCAGATCCAGAGTATGTTTGCTCTGACAATGAGTCGACTAGTCGTGACAGCAGCAACAGTGACAGCGATGACCATGTCGACCAGTACACTGACACAGAGGAGGGTGTTACAAACAAGACTCCCTTGAGGAAAGATTGCTGCCCTTCCAAGGAGAGGTACTTCTTGGTGGCAGAGTCTTCACTTCGTCATCTTTTTGCACGTTGCCGAAACTGCACTGGCCAAACCAATGTCGTAGTGCAGCAGTTTCTCGGCTCAATGGGAAGTTGCCCTGTAAAGATAATAATTGGTCTGTAGATGTGAAGCTATGCTATTTATTAGCATGTCATAGGTAAAGTGATCAACAAAATGGACTAGATAACTTGTTTATCAATGGGTATTTGCTGAAGCCATATTCTCATCTGCCTGCAGGGGAAGTATTCCCATGGGTGTTGTTTGGCTTATAACCATTGTCAGTGCACCGTGTGGTGATTCACATTGTGTTACCAGGTCTACACAGTTACCAACATTTGGAATGATTCATCCCAGTAACACTGTGTTATGAAACTTGCTTGATGAATTTGTAATGATTAAACCCAGTAAAACTGTGTTCTGAAACTTGCTTGATGGATTTGTAATAAATGTCACACAAAAAATGTGATTAAAAATGCTATGTCCTTATGATTTTTATGGACATAGTCGTAGGGCACATATATACCCACTGGTAGCATCTCACATATAAGACCCCTAAGGTTACACTAAACCCCTAGGTCTAGGTCATAACCCTTCAGGCTATAACCCATTACCATAATTATTCAATTGTTCTGCATGTTGTTTTAATGTTTATTTTGATTATATAGTAGCTATATTGTTATGTGTCAGACTCAGAGTAATAAAATTATTGTTCCACATAAATGACATAATCTAGAGCTGTCATTATATGTCATGATATTATGGTCATCTCGCGAACAACTGTCCAACTAAAAAAGTGTGGGTTTTGTCCAGAGGGGTGATATCGTAAGTAGCTATAACGTCCTAAACTCGATCCGCATAATCCAGACAACCATGCTTACGACGTTCGACGGTTCGTAACTTTGTGAAGTTTGTCTTTGACAAGTCTGTTTACAATTACTTCGTCCGATGACCTACTTAGCTACAACCTCTAGCTAACTCTCTGTACAGCTTTGACACCGCATTTTATAATATAACGTCGTACTAAAACGATATAATTGTTGTTGTCGACAGTTTTCACACCATATGTGTCATTATAATGAAGTTGAAGCTTACCAGTCGGTGTTGCATGAGCGAACATTGTGACTGTCCGACTCCGCATCATCTTCTTCGCTACCGTCGCTGAAACGCTCGGAAAGAGCGGAATTAGACGAATCATCCGCTGTAACCGTTCCCGCTAGTGGCTCAAAATCGTATGAATTCACTTGAAACTCTGCGAAACTCCCACTAGCCATGATGTTACAAGAGAATAGAGAGAACAACAATGGCGATGCACAGATGTCAACAAAGCCGCGAGTCGGCATTGACGTCACGATACCACGTGATCGCCTAGCTCATTAAATTTCAACTTTCTGCGGGAATCTCTACAGACGGGTTTAAAATAGAATTTTGTCTACAAACGTATTTTTCTGTATTTTTTTAATGTTGTCAAACGTTACATACAATGTTAATCTTTGTGTACACATGGAAAACGGATTTTAGCTAATGCCTCATACATGCCAACTCTTACAGATCACCCGTAAGTCTTACGGATTTTCTAAGATTTGACGGTCTTACGGGCGTAGGACAAATTCCTTACGGGTAACGCGTTTTCATGTACTTAGTTGTTTTATTATTATTTGTTTATACGACTCGTTATCGTTATCATCAAACTAAATTATCCTTCCTGAATCGAGAAACGACCATTTGTCCAGATCATTTTAGTGGAGTTCAGTGCGCTAATCGAAGTCTCGCGAGATGCGAAGAATATATCCCAGATTGCAGTGCAGATACCTTTTTAGCATGCGCGGCAAACCATCTAGCGAAAATTCGTACCGCATGTAAATTTCGAAGAAGATGGAGATTCCGGCGAGGAAGCGAAAACAGAAGCAGTATGCCGGGACGTATCAGTCCAGTTGGAATGGCTTGTTTAAAGGCATCATTAGTGAAAGTAAGTTAGGGAGCAACTACGCATGGTGTAATGTCTGTTGTCGAGACATTAAAGTGGCCGCCTCCGGCGTGTACGATGTGCGCGAGCACGTTAAATCGAAGACGCACGAACGACAATTGCAGTGTTCGCAAGTAACCAGCTTTTTCAAGCCCAAGTCTACGGACTCCACCGACTCGACCACAAAAGCGGAGGTATTGTTTTCGTTCTTTGTGGCCGAGCACAACCTGCCAGCACTTTTGGCAGACCATTTTACCGACCTGGCCCGCCAAATGTTCCCAGATAGTGAGATCGCTAAGCGATTCAAGTGTAAGAGGACGAAAACAACCCAGATCGTGAAACGGTGCTTGGCGCTGGCAGCTACGACGCCCGTCATTGACCGCTGTCGAGTCGGACCTTTCTCTTAACTTTGACAGCTGCTGTCATCAGTTAAAGGTGTCGCCGGCGATGCTCCGCGACGCAAAGCATGCGTGCTATGAGGATAAGCTCGAGCACCTGTCTGACAAGTGAAGGTCAATAAAGAGAGTTGTGTGAACAGGTGTTGTTGTTAATGCCGGTATATTATATATCAGCTGTATTGTCCTGTCGCTACACTTGCAGCTTGCTTATGGCTGTCTTATGGATTTTTGCCCATAGTCTTACAGGTGTGGATCACTGAAGGTTGGCATGTATGTAATGCCTTGTTGTTATTTCCTTTAAATTCAATAAATACAAACACAAAAAATCCAAATGGATGAATTGCAATCTCCTCTCAGAAATTAAACAAAGGAACAAACTTTACAGAACAGTCAACATGACAGAACCTGGCACAATGGCATATGCCTCCAAATATGCGGAACTTAAAACCAAGGAAACGAGATGCCAAAGCAGATTATTACAAGTTAGAATTTAATAAACACAAAGAAGACACTAACAAAACATGGGAAACTATTGCTGATGTAAGGAATAAATACAGAATACAAAACAAATTACCAACTCACTGTAATGAAAACGGAATCAAGATAACAGGTAAAAACAAAGTAGCAAATAAATTCAACACCTTTTTCTAAACGTTGGGCCAACTCTTGCAAATAAAATCGATACTGAAGGAAAACCTAACTTCAAAACTTATATAGACAAGAAGAAAGTAGAGACAGTTTTCACATTTACACCAACTGATGAAGAACAAACGAAAACAATTATAAATAAATTAAAACATAAGAAAAGCTCAGGATATGACAGCATTTCTCACATTTTATTAAAATCTTCAGTCAATGCCTTAGCCAAGCCAATTACTTGCACAATTAATCAGTCACTGACAACAGGAAGATTTCCCAATAAATTGAAAATGGCGAAGATTGTTCCTATTTTCAAGAAAGATGATAAACACGATATTAATAACTACAGACCTATATCACTTTTACCTTCTGTATATAAAGTGTTTTAAAAAAGCAGTTCATGCACAACTATTTAAATATTTCACTATAAATAACCTGTTATGTATAAATAAGTACAGATTCAGAGAAGATTATTCTACTGAATTAGCATTAACTGAAATGGTAGATCGAATATATTCAGATCTTGATAAAAAAACTACCTATATCAATATTCCTAGATTTGTCAAAGGTCTTTGACACTATTGACCATGCAATTCTCATCAGCAAGCTAAAACATTACGGCATAACAAATGTACAGTTAGATTGGTTCATAAGTTACTTATACAACAGACAGCAATATGTTGAAGTCAACAACGTTCAATCATCTGCAGAAACAATAATCGGAGTCCCTCAAGGGTCAATATTAGGACCTCTACTATTCTTAATATATATAAATGATTTAGCAATGGCTAGTACAAAATTTACACCCATCGTGTATGCTGATGACACCACCTTGCTCAGCACGTTGGATAACTTCACAAATAACCATACAACTAACTCAACATCTAATCAAATAAATGCGGAATTAACCAAACAAACGGACTGGCTAGCAGTGAACAAGCTCTCACTCAATGTAAGCAAAACGAAGATGATGATTCATAGTAAATAAAATAAAAAAATAGCGACATTCCTAATATTGAGGTAAACAGTAAACACTTTAAATTTCTTGGTATTCTCATAGACTCGAATCTAACATGGTCTTCTCATCTCAATTACATAGCCAACAAATTGTCAAGGATATGTGGAATTATGTCTAGATTAAGACACTATGTTCCAGTGTACATCTTGAAAATAATCTACAATTCACTATTTTTATCACACCTAAATTATGGAATAATTATGGAACCTGCAGTTGCATACCATGTCAATGTGCAATTGTGTGTATGTGCGTATATATGCATGGGGCGACTGAAACTGAACGTACTGTACTTCCAAACATACCTAATGTGTATACAATGTTTATATGTGTATATGTCCTAACACAGTGTGAGCCCAAAGGAAAATTATTTCCATACTATGTAAACCATTCTATGGACAATACAGGTTTTTCAATTCAATTCAATATGGACATGAAGCTGTCAACTACCGCCACGTTTCCAGCTTTTGATCAGGCAAACTTGATCACACTTCAGAGAAGTAACCCCACCGTGGGAAGAATTATCAAATTCGGGAGTTGTATGAACAGGGTATTCAACCGTCAAGCGCGGCATGGCGAAATGAACTCCACATTATCCAGACATGGTGTCAGCATTGGCCGAAGCTTTGGATGGTCAAGGAATTGCTGCATCGGGTCATCTTCAATGACGACCACACCGAGATTCACCAATTGATTCTACCTTCAGCCATGTAGTTGGTACGTCAAAGGTGTTTCTGTCCAGGAATGAGCAACGACGTCGACAAATGGTGTGCGGAGTGTGAATGCTGCAAATGTGCCAAATGTTCCGCAAGATTATGCCCACCGATGGAAAGTATCGTCGCCACTAGACCCCTAGAAATACTGATCATTGACTACTCCGTCCTAGAACCGACAACCAATGGAATCGAGAACGTACTTGTGATCACTGACATTTTCAGCAAGTTCACGCAGGCTATTCCAACTCGTGATCAAACCGCAAAGAAGAAGTTGTTAGTAAGAAACATTTGAATCGTCGATTGTGGCTGAACTGTATGCCCTCTATGGAGTGAAGAACACCTACACCTCACAGTACTACCCACCTTAGTCCGTTCTACGTGCTGTTTGAACGATAACCCAAGTTGTCCATCGACATTCTCCTGGGGCTACATAACGAAACCGATGACAGTTGGGTAGCGTCATGTGCCAAGGTATTAAGAGATGCTTACCGAAAAGCAGGGGAGAGGATCAAGGAAGAGGCGGACTTACGGAAGGACAGATATAACGCCAACAAGAAAAATGCTCCCATTGAGGATTGGAGAACGTGTTCTAACACAGGCACATGCCTTCAGAGGGCGTCATAAAATCGCGGATTACTAGAATCCTTGTGTTTACAAGGTTGTTGGCCATATCGAAGTCACAACGTGTATCGGATTGAATGAGCAGACGGCACGGGTGGTGAAAGGACTGTGAACCGCGTTGATCTTAAAGCCCTCAAGTATGTGAGAGCGAGCAGAGAAGCTGTCAAACGCACGCCGGCAGAATATAACGATAACCTGACCTCAGTTCGCAATTGAAGACCGAGCAACAACCCGTCCAGCCATCTACTGTTGCAATCGCCGACGGACAGCCCTGGGGTTCAGCCAGCTATGTTGCCCTCACCACAACGACTGGCTGTACGACGCTTGATTCGCACCACCGCCGGGCGCAGACAGAAACGGGTGGAGTACCGGTGACGTGGCTACGTCCTTGAGTAGATGTTCCACTCTGGCGATGTTATATCGTGAAGGAAATTAAAGTGGGTGCTATGGATCTTTTTGTGATGGATGTCCTGGGACCTCTCCTCACATTTAGTGTTGTTCCGTGGCCGAGTATTGCTGATATGTCTATGTTAATCCAGTGAAGGCTTTTATACGAGTATTGTTGCAGACACGTCAACTCTAGCAGGGAAGAATGTATGAGTGTAGAAATGTATGGCGATTATAAAATCACGCATCTACGGTAGTTGCGGGGTTAGCGTGATAGCGGGTCATCACTTCCCCTTGCTGACGTGGCGCGCCCTTACGACTGTGCGTGTTGGTGTGATTCTAAAAAATTGGCACTAGGACATTATTATTGGAAGTGATGCTGCTTCGAAACATAATTTTTTTAATTTCTTGCAGTGTCAATGTGTGTACACGGGACGAACAAATCGCTGTCGAGTCACATGTGATGGCATCAGCTCGTTGCAGTGACTATGTGGCTTCCTGTACACTGCCTCCAGCAAAGCGGAGCAGAGGCAGCTTTGATGTACAAAATGAGCATCAGGTACAGATTTATACAAGCCACTGACACTAGACAAAGCTAGACAGGCTTTAAGAACTTTGACATTAAAACAGCTGTCAGTGAATTGAACACATACCTGCAAAGCATGGATGAATCAACAGCTGTTCATCGACTTGGTGACAGAATTTGACAGTGCTACGGGGCGGCAGAAATGCATGGTTCTGCTATTCGTGGTTCACACCATACCCATGTCAGTTTGAAGAACGTGACACTGAAGTGCTTTCCTGCGAATATTGCTTCCTCACAAACTTCGCTCATCATCTATATGAACGACTTCCACCAGGCAGACGATTCTGGAATCTTTGACCAAAGATAAATCAATTCAGAAACAACTTCTTCCTAAGTGCCTACATTATCAGATAGTGAATGTAGACCTTGGCGAGAGAGAGACATGTGTCAGTAATACCCAGAAATCATAGCCTATGATATTCTCGCAGCATGATGATGAGCAGTCTATGTGTGACGTGTGACCAGGTCATTTTTAGTATGTACACTGGGTGGCTGTGGCACCATTTTTATCAAGCTGCTTTATAGCGTTTATTTTTCTTATAATAATATAATAAGAAACCGAATCCACCCGTCATTGGTATAGCAACATGTTGTCTTTTAATTACGTTATTTAATGTGTTCTTTATACAAGTAGTGCGTGATAGTTTACCGTGTGTGATTTTCACCGTGACGCGGGAGAACCCGTGTTTCCAGTTGGTCAGCCCTTATGTATTAGTGATTCCGCCATACATGTGTGTCGTGTGAGATTGTTGTGCTCCCATTTACGTTTGAATGATTACATAAATAGAGGTTGTGACTCAGCTGACAAGAGATTAGGACCATCCTGCCGAGTACCGGTTGTTGTTGACGGTTGTTGTTCTCCTAGGGTTTTAGTGGTTGCTGTTTGGTATTGTTTTATCGGTTTTAGAAATTTAGTGTTGTATAAAATTGAGATTAGTGGTGTGTGTGGTACACGTGAAGTTAAAGGTAGTTTACGGTAGCGCCTGACAGGCAGCAAGCCAAATCGTGCTCGTGTTACTAACATGTTTTCTGCCTGTTTACGAAGAATTGAACAATCATAACTTCACTATTTACTCGTGATACTGCAGTGACTGTCTTGGTGAACGTTTTTATATAACAAGGTAGTGTACATTGTCTACAATCTTGATAAGTTTTAATGTCGTCAGCCAACCGTGTCACTGACAAAGCTGGTGGACTACAGGTCTTTAGACCGACAACGCCCGTGAGTAACCTAATTTGGTAAACTGTAATTAGCAAGGCATTGGTCTACCGTTGGTGGCGATGTGCCTACAGAACGTCTTTTGGACTTTCCGTCCTGCCACTAGGGGTGTCACTTATCGATTACCTGACACAGTGTATTCATTGATCAGATGTCGCGTCAGATGTGGGGGCATGCACAAACAGCGCATGATCCAATCGCGGATTACCAGCTGTTTTGAAGATCCTTCATGAATTGTATGTTGGCAACGCAGTGTCAGTGCGAATCTGGTAACTCTAAGAGCTGCCCCTGTTATGTCACACGATACGCCATTCGTCAATGTGGCATTACTGAACGCTCGTTCCAGCCTCTAGGAAGACCAGGGCGTGTGTGGCCCAGTGTGACGTGGCGCCCCCATTGCACCGGCCAAAGGCTGGGAAGAGCTGGCTGCCCAAAGAAACGTGTTCCCAGAGGGACTCGCTCAACAGCAAATGATCGCTGAGGTGTTGAGCCAGCAGCAGCAGATCCTGTCGGCTGTGGCAAGTGACCGGGTATCGAGGCAGCGGGCCAAGGAGATTGGACGTGGGTGGAGTGCTTCCACTGCCACAAAGATGGACACCTCCGATGCCACTGTCGAGTGTACCAGCGCTCCGTTCGTCTGGCCTATTTAACTAAAAGGGTCCATCCACGTCGGGGCCTGGGGGCGGATGTGAACGAAGTGGCCCCAGAACAAGTGCTGCCCACTCGCGGATTGGAACGTTTGGTTGGCGACTGACCAATTGTCACCGTCATGATGGCAGGTGTACAGGTGGACTGTCTGCTGGACACAGGTAGCCAAGTGACACTGGTGAACGAGTCCTTTTACTTGGAACACTTCGAACCACTTGACCATCAGCGCCATACTGTGCGGAATTGGTTAACGATTCAAGCCGCTGATGGACTGGAGCTGCCATACCTCGGCTATTTTGAGACGGACATCATGTTGTCTGGTGTCACAGTGAACAACCGAGCTGTGTTGGTAGTACTTGACTGTTCCTATGGACATAAAGTGCCAAGCTTGATTGGCATGAACGTGCCAGAGGGAATTGAGGATGAGGGGACAGGCTGCCAGTGAGACACTCAGTCTTGTAGGTGTTGCTGGTTCGCACCCGGTTGGTATTCACACAACAGACGACACTCCTGTTGTGAGGCCATACCGACGAAAACCGCCTAGGCAGCTTGAAGAGGTGAATGAACATTTCCAGAAGCTACTGTGAATTCGCTAGTGAGAGTTGAGTGACCACACCAGTGCCATCCTGTTAATGCGGAAGCGCTCTGGAGCTCTCCGACTATGCAATGAATATCGAGCATTGAATGTGAAAAGGACGTTCATCCACTTCCTCAGATTGATGAATCGATGGATGCTATGAAAGGAGCTCGTTGGTTCTCCACATTTGACCTGCAGTCAGTGTACAACCAAGTATGCATGCACCCTGAAGACCAGCAACAAACAGCGTTCACAACACCATTTGGACTGTACGAGGTTGTACGCATGTCATTTGGCCTGTGCAATGCACCGGCCACCTTCCAGTGTCCGATGCAAACAGTATTCCTCAATGAACTCTACACCATCTTTGTTGTGCTACTTGGACGACATCCTCGTCTTCTCCGAACACATTTTTGAGTACATACGCCAGCTTGATGCTGTGTTTGCGAAACTGGCGGAATATGGCCTCAAGTTGGAATTGAAGAAGTGTTCTTTCTTCCGAGATGAAGTAAGCCATTGATATCAGCAGAGGGCATTGCAACGGATCCGAGCAAGATCGCTGACGCTGATTGGCCAACCCCCTCGACACTGAAGAAAGTGTTCTCGTTTATCGGCTTCGCATCTTACTACCGTCGCTATGTGCCACGATTCACATGCATTACCACTTACCAGCCCTCTACACCAACTGGTGACATAGATTTGTCAGGATGCTAAAGGCAAGCCTAGGACGACCACTCACGTGAAACTCGGGATTGGTGGACAAAGGATTGTGAGACTGCATCCAACACCTTGAAATAAACCCTCACCAGTGCTCCAGTGCTCCAGTGCTCCAGTGCTCGGCTTCGCAGACTACGTCAAGCCGTTTATTGTGGAGACAGGCGCATGTGACCGAGGACTTGGTGCAGTGTTGAGTCAAGTGCAAGACGGGCGACTGCAGATCATTGCCCCTATGCCAGTCGAGGGCTGCGTGGGGCTGAACGCAATGCCGCCAACTATTCGTTCAAGAAGTCGGAGCTGTTGGTGCTGAAGTGAACAGTGATGGAGAAGTTTCGTGACTATGTTCTAGGCAGCAAGTTCACCATCTTCACAGACAACAACCAGCTGATATACTTGATGAAGACGAAACTTCCTGCTTTGGAGCAGAGATGGGCTTCTGCGTTGGCTCCATTTGATTTTGACATCCAGTATCATGCGGCTCGTCACAATGCCAATGCTGATGCTGTCACAACTGACACGCCACGCTGTGCCAAAGGACAATGATGACGTGAGTAGTTGTTTCGATTCAAAGAAGTGACTCAATCAACAGCACTCCCAGCTAGGTTGCGTGTGAAGGTGGTGGAGTCAGCCATACAGTGCATACAACAACCAATTGTTGCACACGTTGACGTGACCGGTACCGCCCTCCCATCGAGTGGTACACTACCAAGTATCCCATCATCACAAATGAGAGAGATGCAGCAGAATGACCCAACAATTGGCAGACTGATATCATATCGAGTCCGTGATTGCCGACCTGACCAAAGTGAACGACTTGCTGAGATGGCAAAGACATTGACGCTGTTGAAATAGTGGGACCGCATTGTTGAGAAAGACGGCATTCTCTATCGACGCATTGTGACGACCCAGGGTGATACACTGGACCAGTTACTGCTGCCTGAATGCCTTCAGGTCAACCAGCTGAAAGGTGTGCATGATGATGCTAGACACGAGGGGGTGGAACGAACTGAGATGCTTGCTCGCAACCGCTGCTACGGGCCTAATATGCAGGCTGACGTAAAGATCTGTGACATGTATTTAGTATGACTGATGTGGCTCAATGCACAACACCAACACACATTCCAAATCAACATATATCTTATACATGTTCGTCATGGCAATAAATGATCTGTGTCTGTATTTTACAAAGAAGAAGCAACTGGATAAATCCATTGTTACTGCATCGCTGGTGTCACCTCAGGTTGGCCAGCCAAAGAACACTGCTACACCAAGTCGTGCTGATGTTGACAATTTCTTCCCTGTACTTAGCCTGGGTGACACAAAATTGTTCCTTCTGTCTCTGTACAGCAATGGGTTTGTTCCCAAATAGGTCCAGGTAGGGTTTCATGAACTGTTTACGGACATGTTTCAAGATGAGCTGTACAGACAGCCATTACCATGTTCAAAGCTCACAGAGTGACTGTGATGCGATTTTACAAAGTATGCCACCTCGATCCCGTACAACAACCAGCACCAAGTACTATCAATGACTTCCACCACCTGGACCGACATCTGACATGTTAGCCATACGATGGGGCATCAAGCTTGAGAATGTTGCAAAGGCTGCTTATCTCAAGAAGATGACTGGGAATACAAACTTCTCCATGTGGGACTCTGGGTTTCTGATACACAGCCAATACCCAGAGCGGATTCATACATTGCAAAATATTTTATTGTTTGGTTTATATTGCGCACGCGCAAATGATGTGCTGGAGCTGTAGTATTTTGCACGGCGCCAGGTCCGGACATATACCAGTGGCCATTATACAATGCAGCTGTGAACTGCAGTGCATGTTGATTAAAATGATATAAAATGAACTTTTGTGATCAAATTTGTTAAACACTTTCATCCAATAGATGGCAACACGAGATTTAGGATGTACGTGCAGAAGGATGCTCCTTTGGTTTATAGACGTTAGCTTTGAACATGAATCGAGTTCACTGGCACTCGGATACTAGGGAAAGAAAGGCTTAGAGTGAGGGGAAACAATTGTTGACTGTTGGACATACACCAGACAAGTAATGGATAAAACAATCAGTGGAGTGATCAAAGAAATCCGTGTGATAACAAGCCTGGAAGGTGTATAGAGTGAAGGACTTCCGGTGAGGCGGTGAGGCGGTGGTTTGTTTATGTCAGAGGCTCCATATAACGTAGTAATTTTTCTTGGTTTTGTCCAGCTAAGAAAGAATTTTTCACCCCCAGCAGTAATGCATTGCATATTAATTGACCCCCACATGTTGTTTTGTTTAAATTACTAGTTGATCAGAGTAAATTGCACCTTTAAATTGTAAAGCAGCAACTAGTATTTTCCCGCCAATTTCTGCAGAAAACATAAACAAATACTCTAAGTCAATATACTTAGATCTGCACTACCCGCTTCTGTATACTATTACTACCAACAGGCTCATTTCACCAAGGCTTCTATGATAACCAGAGTAGCCCTGGGTTGGAGCAGTTACATTTAAGTTTTTTCTCATCGACTGCACAAACGCCCTGGAACCCTCAGCACTTACGCATTGAACAACAGCACGGTAAGAATACCTTTTGAGTTTTTGTAAATGTAGATTTAAATGGGTACAAGCTCGAAACAGTACTGTTAAGAAGTTAGAGTTTATTACCATAGGGTTAGTTTTAAATTATTGCATATATATATTGGATTAATAAACATTAGACCAAGACTACAACAATCAAGAAGTTACTACAAAAATGAGTGACATTCCAGATAGCGGAGGATGTGCCCAAGCAGTAGCCACGAAGTTCACGAATAACAATAAGGGTGCCAGGAGGGGTAGCAACAACTCAGAATCAGGTGAGCCATGGAAATGTGAGGATTGTGGAAAAATCTTCAAAAGTGAAAAAGACGAAGTACTGGAGTGTGAGTGCTGTGAACAGCATTACTGCATCAGGTGTTTAACATTCAAAGCAGGAGAGTATGAAGCCATGAGAAAACCTGGACGCATGTGGTTTTGTATTGGATGCAAACCTAAAATATGAAAAACATACTAAATGAGAAATTAATCCAGGAAAGATGTGAGCTGTGCCTTGAAACAATAAATGCAAGACTAGAGGCTGTAGAAACAAAACTACAGGAGAAATGCAACGAACAAGAAGTGAAAGAAATTGTAAGAAAGGAATTGATTGCAAATCAACCAACCGAGAATGCCATCCATACTGATACCACCGACTGAGTTAATAACGAGGTGTTACAGGACACAGTTAAAGAAATAGATGAAAGAAAATCCAGAGAAGCAAACTTCATTATCTTCAGTGCACCAGAACCCGATCTAAAAGATCAAAGAATCAAGATAGACATGGAGTTAGTTGAGGGGCTATTCAATGAGGTATGCCACCAAAATTTAGATGTTCGTACAGAGATAGAGAAAGTGATCAGGTTAGGGGAAAAAAACAACTGGAGAGAGTAACAACAAACCAAGACCACTTAAGGTAATTATGAAAGACACAGACAAAAAGATGAAGTTATTCCGAAATTTATTTCAAACCTTACCCAAAATATAAATGCCTCAGCATTCAACATGACCAAACGCATAAAGAGAGAGAGGAAGGAAAAAACTACTAGAGGAGGCAAGGGAGAAGGAGAGTAGAGACTTGGGGGAATGCATATACAGATTGAGAGGCCCACCATGGGCCAGGAAAATTATAAAAATCAAGCCCACAAAGGGCGAGGAGGAAAGACACTAAGAACGACAAAACAGAAAAATAATGTAAACAACATAAATTATACACATAAACAACTAAAATGCCTGTACACAAATGCAGATAGTTTAACAAATAAACTCACAGAGTTCAAAACTAGACTTCAAGAAAACAAATGCATAATAATAGGTATCACAGAGGTAAAACAAAAAACCAGAAATATTTATTAAACCCAGCAGAACATAATATAGCAGACAAACAAGGAAGAGAAGTAGTCATGTACACACATAAATCACTTACAGCAACTCCCTTTCTGTCTTTGGAGACTCGTTTTCAGGAGTCAGTGTGGGTGGAAATAAAATAAAATAAAAAAGATAAACTTCTCATGGGATGTGTCTGTAGAAGCCCAGGGAGTTCAAGCATCAATGATGAATATCTGAATAAAGTGACTAGCGAGGCAATGTGCTATCACCACTCACACTTTCTTCTGCTTAGAGACTTCAATTACCCAAATATTGACTGGCACAATTGGTGTACTACCTCAGATAATGTTGAGAATCCTGAATTTAAATTTGTATAAAATATAAGAGATAATTTTCTCTAAGTATATAAACTGTTAAAAGGCTTGTATGACATGAATGTATCTTCTAACATTGTCAGGTTATGCAGACTGTGAAATAAAGGAAGGAACAAGGGGTCATAGTTTGAAATTATTCAAAGAATGTTCACATGTAAATACAAGAAAGGAGAGTTTTTAAATCAGAGTTACAAAAATGTGGAACAATTTACCAGAACAGGTAGTAAATGCACCGCCTACGGTCAGAAACAACGTAAGTAAACCTAAGTAAGTAAACACGAACAACAGGAGTCATCCAAATTGGGGCTAGAGGCCCAATCTGACCGACTAGTTGTTCGGAGTTGCACCTAATTATTCAGTCAGCGTGTCATACGGTGATGACTTTGATAGGTCAATGGCGGGTTCATATACAGAGAAACAATTGTCCGCCATTTTTTTCTCCACTTGATAACACAAAAACTGAAAGTTTGAAATTTGCACACCCAAAGGACATCATAATAAATCAACTGATTAAATATGGTTTAATTGTAACTCAACTTACTTATTAAGTTTAGTTTTAAACGATTGTGTACTGCCATTTCTCAATATAATTTTGTAAGTATAATTTATTAATGCATAAGACCCAAGTGGTGTGATGTGCAGAGAGCTCATTCACTGGGGAGGTGATGAGTTTGGGGAAGGTGAGACGGAAGTGTACTCTGATAATGATGATGACCAAGACGTCCCAGACAATCCAGCCAGAGATAAAACAGAACCATGTTTGCCATCATCTGCACCTAAAAGTCTTGCATTTACTAATACAGTAACGTCATCGCAGATATATTCCAATGACACTATCCATGCTAGCTGTATTTTTGGACGACATGAAATTGTCCAGTGCCAAAGCCTACATACATACATATGTTTGCAGAAGATGAAAGGAAGTATGCATGCCCAGGGAGACCGTGTACCTTCTGCGGAATGACAATCAAGCATTGCAAGTTAACAAGGCACAGCTCAACTCGACATAAATTCAACAAAGACGTCTAAGAGGCTCTGGCCGTGTGTAGACATGAAAGGCTACGAAAACGTGCACAGTTCAAACAGAGGAATTTGCTCCCAAAACAAAGCTGCTCTTGGTGGGAGGGAAGAGTTGCTTCCACTCATTTCTGAGCGACCTCTGCCACACACAGCTGTTGTTGTTTGCAGAAGAAGTAAGGGGCTCTATGCCACATAATCCTTCTATCGTGCCAAAGACGCTGACTGAATGGAGCAGAAACAATGAGTGGATCAGTCAAGTTATGGCTGCTTGGCCGTAACGGTGACAATGACGACTTTCAGAGTCAGTCAAGTTATGGCTGCTTGGCCGTAACAGTGACAATGACGACTTTCAGAGTAGTTATGGCTGCTTGGCCGTAACAGTGACAATGACGACTTTCAGAGTAGTTATGGCTGCTTGGCCGTAGCAGTGACAATGACGACTTTCAGAGTAGTTATGGCTGCTTGGCCGTAACAGTGACAATGACGACTTTCAGAGTAGTTATGGCTGCTTGGCCGTAACAGTGACAATGACGACTTTCAGAGTAGTTATGGCTGCTTGGCCGTAACACTGACAATGACGACTTTCAGAGTAGTTATGGCTGCTTGGCCGTAACAGTGACAATGACGACTTTCAGAGTAGTTATGGCTGCTTGGCCGTAACAGTGACAATGACGACTTTCAGAGTAGTTATAGCTGATTGGCCGTAACAGTGACAATGACGACTTTCAGAGTAGTTATGGCTGCTTGGCCGTAACAGTGACAATGACGACTTTCAGAGTAGTTATGGCTGCTTGGCCGTAGCAGTGACAATGACGACTTTCAGAGTAGTTATGGCTGCTTGGCCGTAACAGTGACAATGACGACTTTCAGAGTAGTTATGGCTGCTTGGCCGTAACAGTGACAATGACGACTTTCAGAGTAGTTATGGCTGCTTGGCCGTAGCAGTGACAATGACGACTTTCAGAGTAGTTATGGCTGCTTGGCCGTAACAGTGACAATGACGACTTTCAGAGTAGTTATGGCTGCTTGGCCGTAACAGTGACAATGACGACTTTCAGAGTAGTTATGGCTGCTTGGCCGTAACAGTGACAATGACGACTTTCAGAGTAGTTATGGCTGCTTGGCCGTAACAGTGACAATGACGACTTTCAGAGTAGTTATGGCTGCTTGGCCGTAACAGTGACGACTTTCAGAGTAGTTATGGCTGCTTGGCCGTAACACTGACAATGACGACTTTCAGAGTAGTTATGGCTGCTTGGCAGTAACAGTGACGACTTTCAGAGTAGTTATGGCTGCTTGGCCGTAACACTGACAATGACGACTTTCAGAGTAGTTATGGCTGCTTGGCCGTAGCAGTGACAATGACGACTTTCAGAGTAGTTATGGCTGCTTGGCCGTAACAGTGACAATGACGACTTTCAGAGTAGTTATGGCTGCTTGGCCGTAACAGTGACAATGACGACTTTCAGAGTAGTTATGGCTGCTTGGCCGTAACAGTGACAATGACGACTTTCAGAGTAGTTATGGCTGCTTGGCCGTAACAGTGACAATGACGACTTTCAGAGTAGTTATGGCTGCTTGGCCGTAACAGTGACAATGACGACTTTCAGAGTAGTTATGGCTGCTTGGCCGTAACAGTGACAATGACGACTTTCAGAGTAGTTATGGCTGCTTGGCCGTAACAGTGACAATGACGACTTTCAGAGTCAGTCAAGTTATGGCTGCTTGGCAGTAACAGTGACAATGACGACTTTCAGAGTCAGTCAAGTTATGGCTGCTTGGCAGTAACAGTGACAATGACGACTTTCAGAGTCAAGTCAAGTTATGGCTGCTTGGCCGTAACAGTGACAATGACGACTTTCAGAGTCAGTCAAGTTATGGCTGCTTGGCCGTAACAGTGACAATGACGACTTTCAGAGTCAGTCAAGTTATGGCTGCTTGGCCGTAACAGTGACAATGACGACTTTCAGAGTCAGTCAAGTTATGGCTGCTTGGCCGTAACAGTGACAATGACGACTTTCAGAGTAATATTCTGCATAAATTCCGTGACGGGATTGGCCGTCTTTGTTTTTGGTGATGCCACCTAAAAGAAAGTTGGCCAGGAGTATGGCCGAAATAAAAACAGAAACAAGGAAAGAGAACAGAGATGCGCAAATCAGTATTGCAGGACATGCGGCGCCTCGCATTGCTCTATCATCAAACTAACAAGCAATGTTCTGTACCAATCGCATTTGCCAACACGTTTGACAGACAGTATTTCACAGCCCTGTAATCTGCACTTGAAGTTTTCACGACAAACGAAAACGATCCTGAGGTCGTAAAGTCAGGTATTAACATAGGATTGCGCTACCTAATCCCAAAAGCGTTTCATCTGGTTGCGCTGGATGACACATCGGCCGATAAAATCAACAACTTCGTCTATCATCTTTGGCGATGCCGAATATCAGGCCAACAATAGCCAACAGAAACGACGGCGGAAACCGGCGGCAATGCCTGATGACAGCGACCTTAATTTGTTCCATGATCACATCGCATCACAGACCAGTCGCTTCACTAACCCCTATCATATGTGGGATGCCACTGACTTTATTGCGCTAAGGGATGTAACCGTTGTACGCATAACAATCTTCAATGCAAGACGAAGGGAGAACCGTGTCGCTTGCTCATCACTGAGTGGCATGATGCCGAGCAAGGAGCATGGCTTGACAACACGCATACTGCCACCATAAATGATCCACTTGACAGGTCCATTCTCGACCGATAAAATAGCATACCAGGCAGGAAAAGGCAACAACCATCTGGTTTCCGTCATGATCCCTGAAGACACCGTAGTACCACGATGACCCGGCTGGCTGACCCAGAGGTGAGGCGAGCAGCAGGACTTTTGCTCCATAACACGTACATGTTCATATACAGCCAACGATCACAAGACCACGTCATTTGCTCATACGCAATAAGCAGTGTTTCGAAGAAGGCTGGGGTTAGCCAGTGATAGCCACCCAGAAATGTTAACTGCAACAAAAATGAGACACAAGACCAGCACAATGTATGCCAAATTAGACGTTCCCGACCAAGACAGAGAGCTTTTCAATAGGCACATGGGTCACTCGGCTGAAATCAACACGAACGTGTATCAGTGCCCCGTGACTGCCCTCACAATGAAGCGCGTTGGCAAGCAGCTCCAACAGTTCGATGAAGGTAAAATAGATTGCCAAGTTGCATTCCCAACTTTTTGGTTTGCCAAATTATGTCCACTATTATCGATATACCAACAATATAAATACAGTCTCAGAGCAATTAATCTGAGTTGGGAGTTGATTGTGTTTTGCGTATGTTTTGTAAATAGTGTTTAATTAATTGGTGGAAGAACAGAAATGATTCCATCCTGTTTTTCTTGATATTACTCAACATGTCTGTGTTACTGTTATTAGTTTTAGTGTGTACGTGCTAACAACTTGATGGCAATTATCATTATGCGATTTCACACTTTAGACATAAGTGATTGACATATACCATGATGTGCATGATGTATGTGTGTGTGTGTATATGTAGAGCGGTAGAATGTTGCATACTGCCAGGACGTTGAAGCGTGGGCGTTCCCACAAACCCAGAACTACATGACAGGCGTGTCCGTCGAGAGCGAAGCAGATCGCCACAATTCGACCGCGGACATTATGACGTCAGGTCCACTTGTGTCTACGTTGGGTTGGGATGGCAGAATCACCTCCACGTGGTCCAACCTGGCGAATGATGCTGAGGTTGATTATGACTATGTTTTCTGGAGAGTCACTCAGAGATGAGCTTATATTCGTCCAGGGGTACTTTGCTGGTTGGGACTCCTTAGAGTTCCTCGAGTTCACGCCGGGCCAGTTGAGCCGGGAACAGATGAACTCTATCGATATGGAATACCTCAAATGGGTATAACATGAGCAGGGCTCAGCGCACTCGAGGAAGGGGCCGCGTCGGAGGGCAAGGAGACGGGACGCTGCAGGCCGGAAGGAAGCGACAGACCCGGCTGCATCCATAGGGAAGAAGAAGCGGAGGAGGGCTGAATAGGCTCGCGTACAGATGCTGTACCAATGTAACCGAAATGAGTGTTCGTGCAAGATCCTGAGTGGTGAATGGCGCAAGGATCAGAACCGGATGAGCGAGTCGTTCACCCTAAGGGCATGGTACTATGGGGCTTTGTGCAGCCCATTACAGTTGATGAGATTTATGCAGCCCTGTGCAAGATCAAAGACGGGGCAGCAGGGCTTGACAAGATCTCGCGTGGTGACATACGGAAGCTAGATCCGAGAGCACTCCTAGCACAATTCAACCTGTGTTTGTATGCCGGTTATGAGCCTGCTGACTTCCGCCGCAGTCGGACCGTCCTCATTCCAAACGGGCGGTTCCCTCTGGGCCCAGCCAGTTCAGGCCCGTTGTCATATCACCATTTATATCGAGGGTTTTTTCACCGGCTCCTGGTCGGCAGATTAAGGGAACTCCTGGAGTTCCGATCAAGGCAAAGGGCGTTCGTCAAAGGAGACGGCATCGCGGTCAACGTGTTTCTCTCACTGAAGCCATTCCTCGACATCTCAAAAGCGTTTGACTCAGTGTCTCACGCATCTCTCCTCTTGGCGGCGGAGAGAATGGGGGTGCTATGGCCTTTCATCAGCTACATACGTAGCCTATGCTCCGAGGCCTTCATGTCGATGGCCCCCAGAACCGGGGGGTGAAACAGGGGGACCCGCTATCCCCTTCTGTTTAACTGCATCGTCGACTAGGCCTTGGGGTTTCTGGACCCGGAAATGGGCGTAGTGGCTGGTGAGGGCCCCCGCTTAAATCACCTGCATTTGCTGATGACTTGGTCATCATATGCCAGTAGCCGATTGGCCTCCAGCATATCTGCCGCCAATTCGAGACAATGCTGAGATGCTGTGGTCTCACGCTGAACGTAGGAAAGTCGAGGACGATTCGGATAGCCATCAACGGCAAGGCTAAGAAGTGGATCTGCGACCCTTACCTGTCCCTCTCAGGCGGAGTGTTGCCCACGGTGCCAATATCTGGGCATAAACATAAACGCTAGGGAGTGCGATTCGACTCCCCTAGAAGTGCTCAATAGGAGCTTAAATCAGTTGACTGCCACCCCACTGAAGCCCCAACAAAGGCTCTACATGCGTCGTACGCACCTCCTTCCCAAATGAAACCACAGGCTAGTCCTGTCTAGATCTAGGGGCGGATTATTACGTAGGTTGGACAAGGAGGTACGGAAGAATATATGTATATGACTTAAGCTCCCCCATGACACCACAAATGCTTTCATCAATGCTGATGCTTGCAAGGGGGCCTCGGGATTCCCTCATTACGATACGCAATCCCATTCATGAAAGCCGAAAGGATGACCCTGTCATCCAACATCTGGTCGACAACTCACTTACTTTCAATAAAGAAGTGGCCAGATGTTTCAAACCTCCCATTAACAAACTGTACTGAGATAGGGTATTTCTTGCTGTGATAATATTAATTTGCCTGGCATGATTAGGATTTGATTGTCGTACCTCCAAATATAACTACATTATTTTATTCCGATGTAATGCGATGCGATGTTGACTATGCAGGAATTGAAGAGAGTGCCTACACCAGTTTTCCCAGCGTGTCAACTTGATTGGCCAAAATCTGATGTCCAGATTTTTGCATGTAGATTAGATAGAATGAATAACGCGTTAAACATGCACGTTACTGATTTCACCTGTATTGCACATTGGCAATTTATTTTCTTTATTGCTGCTTTGCATTGTGTCTAAAATGTTAGCCTTCGGGTTGCCTTTTCGCTTCATTTCGGTGGCACTAACGTTGTCATCGTTCAAGAAAATAAATGTGTTAAACATTGAATTGCTCACGCAGCATGGGGAAGGACGCTCATTTTGACAACAATCCGCGCATTCGATGCCAACATATACTTTCAATATCAGAGCGGCGTCACTACAAACAAGGGAAATCAGACCTGCCACATGACACGGATTACCCGTATCCGATACGGATTTTGACACTTTTTTTTTGTAATACGGCCATACTCCATTTTTATACGGATTTCAATAAAATTTAGAAAAATCTTTATATAGCTACACTATTTGTATGCGTCACAAAACCATATTGCAGTCATATCAGTCGAAAAATACAACAGCTTTTGGTGCAATGAAGTAATCATTTATTTTAGTGACTAACTACATCGAAAGAACGAACTAAGTCACCGACAATAGTCAGTGATTTAGTTCGTTGTAGCGCGCAATAGCCAATAGATGGCATGCTCGTAAATTGTAGTTCTGAAAAATGTTGGCTCAATGGCGGGAAACAGCTAAACGCCACACCCATAACGTTGTTGACCTGCACACCATCAACTTCGATGATCGCTCCATCCAGCACGATGACTCGACCATCGCGGTCAGTTTGAAGGTAAACTCCTTCATTTCCGAAATGACATTGACAAAAGGTTCCGTAACCGAGCAGAAAATTAGGATGGGAGGAAAGACAGAAACAATAGTGTCAAGTAGTCTGCCAAGAGAAAACCATCCTACAAAGATTACTGTATGAATGGCCACCTTCATAAAGGTTCTTGATGAGTTTTACACTTAATTATTTAAGTATAATTTCCCTGAAATTTAGAAGTTGCCACTCGGCAAATCACAGCACACAAAAATCAAAAATAATGATTTTCATTATTTTTAATAATCTGTCAAAACAGCTTCCGGTGAGAAAGATGTGCAAGAACATTACTGCTATGTGTATACAGCCATGAGCATTTATGAACAAGGCCGATGGTCAGGCCTACATGTATGTTAAAAAAGGGTCATTTTTGGCTGACCAAAGCTTGATGATAGTTTACTATATTTATAAATTTTATTATATTAAAAAAATTTCTGCCATAATAATATGAACAAAATATAATGTGGTATGGTAATATGATGTGATGCGGTACAGTACTGGTACGGTACAGTACTGGTACGGTACAGTACTGGTATGGTACGATATGGAAAATATCATACAATAAATTGTGCATAAATTTATAAAACAGTATAACATGGGTGCAATTTTCTTGCTACATTCTCTCAATGTTTATAATTTGGTATATGGCATTCATTGTCAGATTTCTGTTTTCTGTGGCCTTTGCTAAATTAATAAAACCTATTATCCTTTCCCGTGTCGCTCGTTATTATGCTGAACACGCCAAAGCCCGTCCAGAAAACCGTGACGGTTCGCGCAATGCAGATCAGGTTGAAGGAAAACGGCAACAGGTGAGCGATCACATAAAGACATTCTCATGCAAGGCAAGCCACTATGGCCGAAGAGGAGCTCCGGGTCGAAAATACCTTCCATCTGATCTGTGCATAATCTTATTATTATTAAAAGTGATTCCCCGAACTACTCTGTGTGTTCGTGCACAAGTTCAATCTGGGATTTGGGCATCGCACTACTGATGCCTGCACAACATGTGTCAGATACAAACTTACCATAAGATATCAAAGCTTGACGGCAGGAGAAAAGTTTAACAAAACTGTTATGTTTATCATGCACCGACGGTGGGCCTGCGTCTTTTATGACATGCTTGGCCAGACAGTGAAAGAGAGTGTAACAGTATGCTTTGAAATGATGCAGAACATGGCATGACCCAAAACTCCCATAGGTCGGGCGTACTATTCACGTCAATTGTATCTTTATCTGTTTGGGGTTGTGGTCCACCATGGAAATGATAGTAACCAAATAAAAGATGATGTCCACTTGTATGTCTGGATGGAGCACCAACATAAAAAGGACTCCGACATGATTGCATCTGCCCTGGATGACTGCTTACGGGTAAGACTGAATGGCATGATTCGTGCAAGGAAATTAAGATTGTTTAGTGACGCACGCTTCGGACAAAACATGAATGTAATCTCAATGCTGATGTCACTGCGGAAGACAGCTTTTCAAAACTTGGATGTGGAATACACATTCCTCATTAGAGAAATCTCATTATGGAAACTAATCAATGGGTGAAAGGTGTCAGTCTAATTTGCTGGGGGTGTCTTTACTTGATGTGATCTGTTAGAAGATGACTGTGCTATTGGTGTTTGTTGTTCCTATGTTGTGATTACCTGCATTGTCTAGCTTGCAGAAACAAAAAACTCAGGATGTTGTGTACAAAGCTGGACGCCCCTTTGCCATCTCCTCATACCTGTCGTTCATACTGGATTCATTCATACTACAATGTACTCTCATAGTTCTTAATGGATTTAAATTTTATGTTTCTTTTACCTTCACTGAATTATGTTTTACCTGACCTCTTATGATGGGAGTGGAAACACAAGACTGTCTCAGTAAAGGATTTCAGTAAAGGGAATTTTCCAAACTGTGGTGATTATAGAAAACATGAAATGATTAGATTCACATTAGAAAGGATACTGAAATGTAAATTTTCATTATTTGTGGCATATATGGATTTATACCATTTTGCAAAAATATGCACCAGTGGATATAGCGTTTTGCCAAAAACGTAATTTATTTAATGTTTTTCCCTAACAAATTTAAGTTTCAGATTTCATTTGAATATGTCACATTATTTGAAATGATTCAATAAATTCTTGTACATCATACAATTTTGTATATTCAGCCCAATTTATTCAGAAAAAAAAGGTCTTTTTCTCAAAACAGGTCAAATGGATATATAGAATTTTTTCATAAGCAGACATTAATTTTCATGTTTCTTCAAATTAGGTTATCTTAGCCGTTTTTTTAAAGCAGCACTGCACATTTTCAGCCTTCGCTGATGACACATGCTCGTGATCAGCAGCATGACCGTTTGGAAAGGGAGATCTGTCCAGAAGATCTCACAAGGGCGACTCAGGCTATTGTGAGGTACATCCAGAGGTCATCGCATACAGATGAAGTCGACGACATTGAGAAGTTGGGCAGGGTTAAGACATCGAGCTCCCTAAAGAAACTGAACCCAGTCTTGGTGGACGATGTTCTACGGGTTGGTGGAAGGATTTCAGAGGCTTTGATTTGATGTACCCAATGATCATCCCCAAGAGTCTTCACATGGTGACCTAACTGATAACTCACTTTCACCTAGCGTTAGCTCATGCTTGTCAAGAACATGTTCTTGCTAGACTGCAAGAACAGTTCTGTATCCTAAAGGAGAGATCTGCAGTACGTCGTGCTCTCCGGTCCTGCACTGGATGTCAAAAGCGCCACGCTACGAAGATGACGCAGAGGATGGCTGACCTACTTCCGATGAGAGTCACTCCTTATGAGCCCACCTTCAAAAGAACCGGATTGAACTACTTCGGACATATGCTGACCAAAAGAGGACGATTGATTGTAATTGATGAGGCGACATCCAAGGGACATTTGGTCTGATAATGGGACTAACTTTGTCGAAGGAGAGCGGGAATAGAGACAAGCCATTTCTGAGTGGAATCAAAAGCAAATCAAACGAGAACTCCATCAGAAGGGGATTCATTGGCACTTCCAGCCGCGAGAAGCTTCCCATATGTCGGGTGTTTGGGAACGCCTTGTAAAGTCAGTGAAACTCGCCTTGAAGGCAATTCTCGGAGGATGCATTGTCCGTGAAGACATACTAGTCACCTCACTCGCTGAGGTAGAAAAAGTCCTCAACAGTCGTCCCCTGTGAAAGAGCAGTGACAACCCAAATGATGAAGTGCTAACCCCGAATCATTTCCTGCTCCAACGGGGAGCATTGTCGTTGCCTCCTGGAGTCTTCTTTGAGACGGATCAGTACCACAAATTCTAGCAAACCACTTTTTGAAGCGATGGTTAAAGGAGTATCTTAAGTGGTATCAGAAAACCCGTAACACAGCAGTTGGCAATCTCGTTCTTGTAATGGATGACGACGTCTCCAGACTGTTGGGTAGAATCACCAGGATATTCCCCAGTCGTGATGGTTGTGTACGAACAATAGAGGTGAAGAACAGAAACTCGCATCTCGTGCGGCCAGTTCAGGAGCTGTCTTCTAGCGGAAAGCAGTGGTTGACATTCTGCAGAAGATGTCTCGGAGGGTTAGCACATCGTGTATCAAGACTCAGTGTGTTGGGTATGCACAACGACGTGTGCTGTGTGTGTGTCTTCAAGTGACAGTTACACAGTGAATGGACTCATAATTGGAGTCGCTCATATTTCCGCACTATTAATATTGTAATAAAACTAATGGTTTGTGTTGACAGCAATAACTGCAGTGCCAGAGGTCAACCTACAAGACTGTCTGGGGGACAGTGGATCATAGCAGCTATGGTTATTTCAATATACAACTGATATTGTAATTCTGATCAGAATTCTTCCATGATTGGCGATTATACCTTAACTTGTAAGTTCTGATGTTGTCATTTGCAATCATTCCTCATCTCTTGCAGCCTGTGTTCCTAAATGTGACAGCTGTACCACCTGGCAAATGTGACACAGACAAATGTCAGGCTTATTACATACCCACACCTGTGGAGGTAAGTGTCACTGGCTCCAGTTTGTGAAACCTACTCACCAGGAGTGCAAAACTCTGTCTGGCGTGGTTATCATTTTTGTAAGTGACGAGATATTTGTGTGTCGTTCACGAGTTATCGAGAATCATGAGTTGAGGTGTATTCTTGGTGTTTTCTACTGATGAATGTTGTGCTCAAAAATGCAGTCGTTAGTGCCTGTCCACGCACTGCTGGATTTATGCTACATTTTTTAAACAGTAGCCGTTTGTGGACACAAAATATTTATATATGTTTTATTTAGCTACAAAAACACATATAATTCAACGTATGAATACTAATTAGTATATATAAGTTATTTATAATGTAATAATCGGGAATACGGATCCTGAAAAGAAAATATGTGACATTTTGTAAATGGGCACTAACGGATGCCGCTTTACGCATTAGGCACGAACGGCTGGATCCGCACGTATATATATGTATATATGTCACACGAAAGGTTTACAAAGGAAACCGGATGAGGACATACCTCAGTACAAACACCGGCCAAGAAAAAATCTCACAGCAGAGCCGGCCAGTTACAAGGTAATGAGTCGTACAGGCAGCAAAGTAGGTCCAGGCCAGGTAGCTGGGCTACCGATGTCCACATATTGGAGCATAAGAAAGATTTGCGAAACTAATTCGAGCGCATGGGTTTTGAGACCAGTACATTCAGACAGTTAGACAATATGAAGACAAGAGATTCACAGATAAACTGGTCAAAGTAATTATATGGAAACCGCTTTATGTAGTTAGGCAACAAATCTACCGATCTTGCAAGATGGACATTGACAGGGTTGAAGAAACGTACCTATGTGAACTTGATTGTAAAAACGATGCACTTCAATTAAAATGATGCATGGCATAAGGTAGATGACCTATCTTGTGTTTCCAGGCGTGCCTGAAACTGAAACACCATAATAATGGATGTATGTCAAGCAGCATAGTCCGCAACATGGAGAACACAACCTGCAAGCCAAGACACATCATCATGAAGTTTACGACCCACGAAACACTGTCTTCAGCAAAGTGATAACTGAAGGGATCAAAGATGGTGATAACTGAAAACCTGACCAAGAAATGGAGTAATGTGGTTGATCCCAGTAGGCATGTTGCTGCTATACTGCTGACAAGAACGCTGAGTGGGAAGGGCTGCCAGACGCATGATCGCATGAAGAAGGTTGTCTTACTATCGAAAGGCGAACATAGAGAATGCCCCAAACGCAGATGCTGCCCACTACGCTGTTTGGACCATCTTTTTTCACTCTCTCTCCACCATTGACAACCCTCGCCACTCCTTCTGCTCTGACACCTGGTGCTCCTGGTGGCAAGCACAACTCAACTCATTTCTGGAGCGGCCTACCTGTCAACGACACTTCTGTCACTATAATTGACACTGAGTGAGACACTGACTTAACTAGCGTAATTATTATCGTTTTTGCTTTGATAATTTTTTTTAATTGCTGAATTAAAGCAAGATAATAAGTTGATAATAAATCAACTCAATAAGTTGATAATAAATCGACTATTTAAATTTGGTTTAATAGTAAATCAGCTTACCTATTAAGTTTGGTTTTAAACAATTGTGTACTGCCATTTTTCAATGTTATTTTGTAAGTATAATTTATTAAGACCCAAGTGATGCATTCCAGCTGACGACAGCAGAGAGCTCTATGACTGCGGAGGTGATCAGTCTGGGGAAGGTGAGATGGAAGTCGAGTTGGACTCTGATAACGATGATGTCCAAGACATCACAGACAATTCAGCCAGAGATGAAACAGAACCATGCTTGCCAATGCGCCTACAAGTCTTGCATTTACTAGTACAGTACCGTCATTGCAGATCACACAATCAATGCCAACTGTACTTTTGGATGACATGAAGTCTGTTTTAGAGAGGCATCTGACATCAATGCTATTCGTGCCATTCATTCTCCTAGGCAAGATGGACTCTGGTGTGCCCTCCCTTCCACACACATCTACTCCACATGTAGATGGACAGCTAGCACCGGGCTGTGATGGAAGACATCCTTCAGTGGGTGGTAACATGATCACCCAGGGCAGTTCGAATATTGGCTTACAGACTGATGTGTCACCGCAGACTCAGCTGGAGCCTTACTGCTACATAAGCGCCATCTATTGACTGGCCAGCATGGACGGATATGACCAGGCTTGTGGCTACGCACCACCTGGCCACGTTGCGGACACCAGTGAAATGTTGTCGACTGTCCTGGACAACCTGGCAGAACGACTTTCGAATCGAGAACATCTACCCAAAATGATGCCTGAAAAATGTGGTTGAGACTTGCTACAAAACCCACACTGGAATCAAACGTTTGAAACAATCGTAGAACAGCTCATCACTGTGAGCCAAAGAAAGTTTTTCCACGGGGACATGCACCACCGGCGAGGCACACACGGCCATTCAGGGCTATCTGGCACTTAACACCGAAGAGGCCTATCAGAAGGCTAGGGCTGTGTTACGCAAGCAATATGGCAACAAATACCTCTTAGCCAGGGAGTGCAAGCAGAAGATCAGAGAATGGCCACTGGTCAAGTATGGTGATGGCAAGGGATTTCATGATTTCTCGGACTTTCTACTGCACTGCACTGCAAAACAGCCATGCAGTCAACCCAACACCTCAGCTCGTTGGACACTGAGGAGAAAATTGCCAGGACGATAGAGAAATTACCGAAGAATATCAATGACAGGTGGAGCCGAATTGTCGACAAATGGCTCAATAATGAGGAGGAAGACAAGCAATGTTATCCCCCATTCAGCCCGTTCTGTGACTTCCTGGAACAAGAGGCACGCATCGCGTGTAATACGGTCAACTTGAAACAGCCTAAACCCGAGATGAGGAGCAAAGGTGATGAAAGGCGTGTGACATAAGACGACGGCCCGTTCATTCTCTACTGGATGTTCATTCCGACTGCGGTGAAGTGACTGTTCTCGCTACTGCCCATGCGCAGAACCAGGACAGGAGCTGTGTGCTCTGCGGCCGATCACACAGCTTGGAGTCATGCAGACGCTTTCAGAAAATGAAACTCACGGAACACAAGTTCCTCTTGAGGAAGAAAGGGTATTGCTATGGATGCATGGATGGAAGGCATGTCTCTCACGGACATGCAACAAGAGAAAGGAGTGTCAAACTTGTGGCGGCCTCCACCCGACTCTGCTGCATTATGATGTGGGACAAAAGGAAACGAGCACCACTACCGAAGTAGATGCAAAGGTAACTTCTCACCTCACTGAGACCAGTTCTGTGAGTGTTGTATCACACCAAACTGATAGTGATGACGTGGCAGGTCATTACAACTCAATGATCGTGCCAGTGATGTTGTATCACAAGGACGCACCAGAAGAGATACATTGGTGTATGCATTGTTAGATGACCAATCTAACTCGACCTAACAAACCTTGGACAAACTGATGGCTACCGGACAACCAATAAAGATAAAGCTGGCAACTATGTTAGGAGAGAGAACAATTGACAGTGAGGTGGTACACGGACTGTCTGTGTGTAATCTCAGTGATGGAACACCAATCCCATTGCCAGGGCCATACGTGAGGGAATCAATTCCAGCAAACAGGAGTTTGATTCCACGGCCGGAGACAGCTATGCAGTGGCGCCATCTCACCACTGTAACAGAACAGTTACTCTCCCACAAGCAAGACATGGCGACAGGACTGCTCCTAGCACTGGACTATCCTTGTGCCATCAAACCTCGAGAACTGATACCAGGAGTAGATGATGAACCATGGGCAGTGTGTACGACAATTGGCTGGGGAGTTGCGGGCATAGTAGACCCATCACATGCTCAGATGGTGAGAGTAAGGAACGACAAGCCTTGTCACTTGGTCTTCCGCACCCATGTCATGGAAATCAGCCCTATGACAGTATGCCAGATGTTAGACCTGGACTTCAATGAACGAAACTCCGAAGATTCATGGCAGACACCATCAGTCAAGGATATGCAGAGCCTGTACCGGCCAAGAAACTGCAAAGCAACGAAGGGAGGACCTGGTACATTCCACACCATGGCGTGTACCACCCCAAGAAAAATGCGTGTGGTCTTCGATTGCAGTAGTTCGTACAAGGGTGAAGTACTGAACCGTCATCTTCTCCAAGGCCCAGACTTAACCAATAACTTGACTGGCGTCTTGTGCAGATTCCGCCAAGAGCCTGTGGCTGTCAGTTGCGACATCGAGGGCATGTTTCTCCAGGTGGGAGTCAACCAAGAAGATAGAAACTTCTTACGTTTCTTGTGGTGGGATCAGAGCAATTTGGACAGTGAGCCGACAGATTACCGGATGAAAGTACACCTATTCGGTGCCACACACTCAACTAAGCACTCAAAACGACAGCAGATATATTTGAAAAGGACTGCAGGAAGACAGCAGCTGACTTTGTCAGAAGAGATTTCTATGTGGACGACGGTCTCAAGTCTGTGGCTACTCCAGAAGAAGCCCTACAGCTGGTGGAAAACAGCTGCAACTTGTGCAAGAAAGGTTTCAGCTTGCACAAATTCATATGCAACGATAAGGCGGTGCAGGCTGCTATTCCCACTGAACTATAAGCCAAGGATGTTCACAACCTGGACTTTATGTGTGACTCTCTATCCATCAAACAGGCTCTTGGCACCCAATGGTGCATCAAATCAGATGCAAGCATTCCAATTTCGAACTGAAATGAAAGACAGTCCACTGACTCAGCGTGGCATCCTGTCCACAGTCAGCTCCATGTTCAACCCATTCGGCTTGGTCTCTCTTTCTTATATTGCAAATCCTGCAATATTCTCTATGTTACTACAAAGTATTACCAAAGATAATTGGCAGTTTTTCATAAACCATGTACATAATTAACACAACAACAGTTCAGATTAATCTGCTGAAAAATATAAATTATCATTGTGTGTCATGTTATGAAGTTTTCCATTTCAAAATATTAGTGATGATGAATTTGAAAATTCTTCTACAAACATTATTACCTTTATAAAATAATAAATAACTTCACAATTTAATTTAAAATCCTTCAAATACTCTGAATATAATACCTATGACTTTGAAAATGATATTGAGAGGGAAGCTCAGCCAACAACCAGATTTCCAGAAGAGTGTAAAGATGAAAGGAGTGCCGGGCCCCTGAAGTTGTGTGCTCAAGCTGTGAAGACAGTGACGTAGATGACCTGGTGTTCTGCGACGACAGCAGTGGGAGTGAGTTCTTCGAAATTGAAAGTGATTACCGAGCCATCATTGACCGACATCAAGAACCATAATGTTCTATATAGGATGTGTCGTCAGTGTTGATTCGAAGATTGAAATAGAATCTACTTTCATGCGTCAAAAACTGCCAAGCATGAAAGTCTACAGTTCTTCTTTCCAGATGCGGAGGACAAGAGCACGCATGATGTGGATAATGTTGTGATGATATTGCCAGTGCCAACAGTAGGGCAAACAGAAAGAGCAGCCAAACTGTATGACTTCCACTGCCATGCCTTGTCTGCATATGTCATCAATTACTAGCAGGAATACTGACAAAGGAACACTAACAAAATTAGAGACCCTAATAATATTAAGGCTTTGAGCAGTTGATGATTTGATCAGACTTGTTGCAATGAATACATATGTGTTAGCAACAGTAGGAAAGATGACGTATGATATCTGGCCTCTGGTGGTGATGTCATGGCTGCATAGATTAGTGCCCTTTGTCTGTGAGCGGCACACATTTTACAAGTTTAAGAAGAACATCAGTAGATGACAACCCTGTAAAGAAGGTAGTTGCAAATTTTATGTACTCTAGCACAATTGTATAATAGTTTGAGCATGTTATATTAAGTAGAATTTGATAATAATTACTTTGAAGTCTTTTTTGTAACTGGCCTTTGTTATGTGCCCAAGTTTAGGAAAGTAGTGTTGTAGTGCAGTTTGGTCCTTCATTTCTGAGTACTGTAGCATCCAGCTGGTGCTGCCTCCTTGCAACCAGCGTTGTAGTTTTAATATGAGCATTTGTGCCATTTGGGCAAAGTAAAGTAGATACCGTTGCACCAACACACGTGCTTCTGTAGTTGCATTAAGATTGCTGTTATCATCAACCAGCAGTCTTACAAATTTACAATGGCGACGAGGTTGAGATCTCGAATGATACGCATCACAAGGAATCTATGCTAAACACACCGATCGGTAACCTGCATGATCAAGGCTGTTAATACTGAGAAGATAGAATAGCAAACTCATCAAACCCCCAGTGAGTGATCAAAGAAGAACCTAAGAGCATGACCCAATGACTGGCATTGTCCACATTCCCTGCATTCGATACACAAGTTGATCAGCGCAGCATTGGCCCAAGGTGGCGGAAATGGATTCTTCGATTCGAAAACTAGGTAACAATGATGAACATAACAGATCCGGACAGGAAACTAGCACTGTTGCTTGGTTATACGGGAGAAGATGTGCATGATGCTATTTTGTTATTTTCACATTATTATGTTATTATAATTATATTTGTTATGTAAATAACTGTTAATATATTCTGTATAGTTCTACTGTTTTGAAAGAGGAAAACACTTTGTAAGTGTTACACTTCATAAGTGTTACACTTCTGCTTTCTCCTTTTCCATTATAATTGTGAATACAATCTTATATTATTATGTATTATGTTTATGCGAAAATAAAAATATATTGTATACTTTAGAAATAAATATAGTATGGAACTTGTTTCCTACTAGCAGTGACAAATGCACTCACTAACAATGCTCAAAATCAAACAGCTGTAAACAGATGTTTCTGTGTATGCAAAAGGCAAATACCACCTAATAGCTATAATGTAATCGAATGCACACGATGCGAAGATGGCACTGGAGTATCAACAAAAAGGCTGGTGTCCTCTGAAGTGATGTCATATAAAGCAAACATGATTCATCCAGTGATTTTGTCAAGGCTGCAGCTAGGAAATGCCGTAATATTCTGAACACATCAGCATAGCTACGGTTGAACTGGAAATTCCAAAGCTCACAAATTATATGGAATGACATCAAATCCAGCTTAAAACACAAAGCAGGGCCACAGAGTCACAGTGGCTGCATCATTTGTGATTGATGTAGAGAACAATGACACATCATCATCATCTACAAGGCACTACTTCAAAGGTATAGTCATCTTCATATTGACAATACTATTGAATCTGAAGGTAGTGACATGGGTCACATTGTAGTGTCACAACGAACCACGACATAGTAAGCATCAAATAGTATGTCCTAGCAAACTTTCACTCTAAATCCAATGCTTTTTTCCTACTACAAAGAGAATAGGGAACTGGTGTGGTCTCCCTTAGATAACGAAACCTCCCAACAGTGACTTTAGATAAAGGCAACTCCCGACAATGACTAATTACAGTCAACATGGCAGAGCCATCAACGCCTTACAGCGACTCCGTAACAAGCACTCTTGTACATTCTAATTCACCATTTTTGTGTGTATTAAAACACATTCAATATCACCATTGTGTTACACACATCATACATGAATGTGCTTTAACAGATTTGAACCACCCTGTTTCAAATGGGCTAGCCGAACCATCAGACCAGACTCAACATTTAACAGAAATAGTAAAAACATAGCAGTAGTGTCCATTTATCGTTCACCAAATACTCTTTTATATTTTTTAAATGAACACGAAGAACTGACATTTAATAACTGTAAAAAATAAAACAGCTCACTTGTAAGGAGACGTTAATGTAGACCTCATCTTGAGTTGACTTGGTTGGTTTGTTGGTGCGTTGCCGTCAGTTCCCTGCATTGTTGCTTCCTTCCACTCTGCATGCCTGTGACATGTTAACATAGGCATTGCAATGGGAACTAAATTTATATTTATTAATTAACTTTTACTTGTAGTATGCATATTCTGTCATCCGAGTTTAATGTTATAAAGTTATCTATAGTTCGCTAAATCCAGACCATAGTGAGACTGGTCACCAGAAATTTGTAGGACTCAGTCTCACAAGATTTCCAATTTGGTAGGATTGGATTTCCACTTCACAGAAAGGTTAATTCCTGGCCCTAGTAGCATCCAATGGTAAACCCCCTTCTCGTGACCTATCACGAGTTATGCTTTCAAAGTAAACTCTCTGTGTCTAAACTGTGATTGACTAGACTTAGTAGCAACACCATACTGAGACAGCATTCAAAATTACCGCCAACATGGAGGTCCGAGACCATTTAATTTTTCTGAACATGTTTCAGTATAGTTAATTTCTATGCAAATGAGTTCTTTTAGACATATCCAATACATGAATAAATATTTTGTCAGGCTGGTAACTTTGAAAAAATGCTAGCCTACAAGACCGGCAGTTTTTTTAGCAAAGAATGGTGACATTTGTGTATTTACAAAAAAATTGGAAATTTAATGTTAGTATAAAACAAGTTGAAATTTGTGTTAATGTTGAGCCTATCATTTGCTAATAGATTGATTGAGTGTAGTTTCATATTTTTTTGCTTCGTCTGAATAGTTTCACACAGCCATATGTATAGATTTTAATTAAAACTATTACAACCTATGCCAATCCATGGAAATATTTCATTTTTCTGTGAAATACTTCGCGAAAAAAATTTGAATAACGGATTACACTTCAAAGTCCGAACACAGAGCACTGAACATGGGAGCTGACCAAGATGTGGAGTTTGAAAATGTGGCATTTCATCTTTCACCCCCCAGCTAAAGACAAAACTCAGCGATGAAAAAATGAGAGTACAAAAATAAGAGGACGCAATTGTTTCAGCAACCGTTCTGACTAGTCCCCTGCAGACATTCATGTAGTGGTGTTTGTTGCAATTTGCAACATTTATGTTTTCTGTCAACAACATTGAACTGTTGCCTATGTTGTCATTTGGTTCATTAATTATTAATCTAAATATATCGTAAATTAATATGCAGGACAGACTTGGCCTAAGGCTAATCTAGTACATTACTAGCAAATGTACATTAGCTGATTAGGACAATTTAGCCTTAGCCCGAGACTTAGGCCTAACTTAAGTCATGTAAAATAATGTTGTTAATATTTGGACCACAAACTTGTGTAGGATCACCAACTATGAAAGTCCTACTTACCACCAACTTCTCGGTAAAGCCTTCAGCCTCAGGTGTAGAAGACTGTACTGATGGGGATGTCAAAGGACCGTGTCGAGCTACAATGTGATTGTGAATGTATTCATCTTCAAAAAGAACATATTTCAAGTATTTGTCCTAACAATCTTAGGCTTAGCGTGCAAATTAAGAAAGTTTCAAATCCATTGGCATTGACATTTTAATTAAATGTTTATCCTGTCCATCTACCCGAAGTAAATTTGCCTACGTCCCCACCTACAATTAGGTCTAGAGTCTTTAACAAGATTTAACAAGATTGCCACCCAAGATTGGCTTGCGTTTACTTGCATGGTCCTTTTCCATCCAGAGACTGGCCCTTGCGGCTTGCCCTAGCGCGCCGTCCTCCCCTTGCATTGCCATGATATTGACGGATGGGCTTGGCTCCCTACTTACTATCCGGCTCCTGGCGTGGAATCGGGGAGGTAACCTACACAGTTCGCATTCGGATTCCTTGTAGCTTCATCTTTGACAGTACAAATTTAATTCGTACGTCCTTGGCAGTGGAAGAACTATTGACGCAAAGTCAAGTAAGCAGACGACAAATGTTTCAAGTTTTGTTTGCGCTCACGCGCATGTTACGGCAAATGCATTTTGTGATGGAGACAAATGGTGGCGCCTCATCACGGAAGCTGGATAATCGAGGTACATAGCCTTCCCGTGATGTGACGCCACCGTTAGTTGCTCTCACGTTTGCTCCCGTATGACAAAATGAGCACTCGACTCATTTGTGCAGTATAACGTTCTATAATGTAATGCATTCGTAATAACAACAGGCTCCATGGTGATACTTATATATACTGTATATTTAATGAGTACGAGAACTACATGTGTGTCGGCTTAATTTATGACGCTACAATATTTATTTCGGTCACAATACAAATTTATGAATATATATTTACATTGGATTACAATAAACACATACTGCAACCGAGGAGATCCTCTGGAAATCCCAAGAGGCTTATGTCGAGGACCACCTGCAGTTAGGTTCCTTTATTCCATAAAATTACAGCATAACTTTAAAACAGTACATTCATCTGTAACAAGGTGAATATGACGTACATGAATATAGGTGTTTTTGTTTTTTAATAAATGAAATAAGTTGTATGCTAAAGAAATGAATAAATAAAGTAACACGTTACACTTCACTTCGTTAGGACATGGCAAACACGGTCGTTATGTTTCGGGACCCAACCTTTACGTCTGATCGCGTTGAGCCACTGTTCTCGTCGTTTTTCATCTTTCGGGATGCGATGAAACGACAACGAACTATCCACACAGCGGCTAGTGCACCCCACAACAACACACGACACACACAGCGGCTAGTGCACCCCACAACAACACACGACACACACAGCGGCTAGTGCACCCCACAACAACACACGACACACACAGCGGCTAGTGCACCCCACAACAACACACGACACACACAGCGGCTAGTGCACCCCACAACAACACACGACACACACAGCGGCTGGTGCACCCCACAACAACATACGACACAACCATAATGCTCTATGCGTAAGTTAAAAGCGCATAAAACGACAATCCCAAAACCTAGAAATACACTTGAAGCCCGCCATCCAGTCGTGTTTTGCCAGCCACTCACCGTGAAACGTCCTATAGTATTTTGATTAGGTTAATGGTTAATTAAGCATCAGTTATACATTAAATAAAACAAAAAACAGCGTTTACCGTGCTAGTGTCATGGTTATATAACTGCAAACACTATCTTCAAACATTAAGAACTGACTGGCCGGTTGTCTATAATTATGATCATATTGATTGTAATGCTGTGTTGCTAAAAGTATACGACTCAATGTCCTTGGGGTTTTATAACTCAATGTCCGTGGAGCTCTATAACTCAATGTTAATAATTATTCACTAAAACACTTCTCTATCAACTTTCATATCTGGCTGAAGTTATTCTAAATGTCACTACCGATGTTCACAATGTGTTGTTACGTTTACTTCATAGGTTTAGCTTATAGGTTTAGCTTCGCCGATGCTTTTCGGATTCTCCCTGGTCTACGAAGACGTGTACTGGCTGTACAGTTCTGTTCAGCCGTGTGGGGTGATTCACTCTCTGGTTGAGTTACGTAACGCGGTACGTCATGCGTTATTTCAGACAGCATGACATCAGGAAAGATTTTCTTCTCCGGCACCGAGCTCTCTTCCTTCTCATTTTGTACACGACGACTTCTTACATGGTCGACATGTCTACGCACTACTCTTTCATCATCGAGGCGAACCCTGAATGACACTGGACCGGTCTGTTCCACGATAACGCAATTGAGCCATTTTGTATTCCCACTGAAGTTCATCACAAACGTAGTGTCGCTGACTCGGAGGGCGCGATCGTTAGCATGCGCATTGTGAGACTCGGCTTATTTCTTTTGCCGTTGATGAACACGCTGGCCAATGTCTGGGTGCATTAAATCAAACTGCGAACGGTTGTGCTTTGTGGAGTATTCCGGTAGCGGAATAAGAACCTCGGCACTCTCGTTTCAACTGTTCCTCCCGTCAGTTTTGCGAATTCTTGTTTGAAGGTTTGCACTGCTGTCTCGGCCATACCGTTGGAAGCTGGATAATAAGGTGCCACACAGATGTGCCGAATGCCATGACGAGAATGCCATTCTGTGCGTCCAGAATGCTCATCAGTGGTTTGTGGTCGGACACCAACTGAAACGTCCTTCCAAAGTTGTATTGGTGGAATCGTTTAACTCCGAAGATGACGGGTAATGTTCCTTCCTACAATCCTTGTGCGTCGATGCGGTAACCCAGATAGTTCACTGATTCTCTCTTGAAGTAACGCTTACGGGGTCATGTTCTAGTTGGACTTCCTGTTTGGTTACGAAGAAAAGTGGAGTGTATGTTTAAGAAATGATTTTTTTAAACAAAATTCACATGCTGTGACATAAGTGGATTTGAGTAGGCAGATTTTCATGTGTGATTGTAGAAGGTGTTGACTGTAAAATGGTGGATTTCTAGATGATTTGAATAAGCGAAAGGATATTTGGCAGCAATTTGCCTGTGTGACCTTTTTGAGGAGGGTGCTGCTGTTAAAAAATCGCCGCCGTAACTGCAATAACGGGGGCACATTAAAAAGTTCAAAAGGTCCAGGGGTAGCACCACTTTTGCTCAGGCGTAGTCCCAGTCAACATGAGTGTAATGGCCTTTACGAGTCCAATAACTAACGCCGTATTGACCCAATAAATAGAAACGGTACTGGTCCAATACTATTTTATACAGAGGCTGTGTACATTGGCCCAGCAGTAGTATCCAGTACTGACACAATGCTGGCATCATAGTGGAACAGTAGTGGCCCATAGTGTGTTTGTACCGTACTGGACATGTATAGGCATGCTGTACTGGCCCAATGCTTTGAGACACATGGGGACTGTTGAGGTGTGAATAAAGGCCTGTCTACACACATGGTTTGTTCCTAGATTATGTGTGTGTGAATAAATCCACACACACGCACGCACGCACGCACGCACGCACGCACGCACGCACGCGCACACACACACACACACACATATGGTGTGGACTGTTGACGGAGACATTTTGGTACATTGGACGGACAATCCACCTGCTCCACAGGCAGTACTTGAATGTGTCAGCTGCAAATGTAAAACATGTGCTGGTGTTCGTTGCTCGTGCAAGCTGAATGGGTTAACATGTACTGGTGTTTGCCGCTGTAACGCCGATGATTGCGAAAATAGACCGGTGACATCGATAGACATGGGAGTAGACCCACTGCTGTCAGAAGACGACCCCGATATGGAGTGACATATGGTCTATGATGGTCCATGAAACTGTTTGTCAGTTGGTGAACTTCAATAGAGAACCTTTAAATTATGATATACTTTAAATTTGTTATCAGATTCACATCATGTTCGGCTGCGTCTCTTTCGAACACACCTACATCGTCGGCGATGCTGATTGTTCCGGGGCACAACTCTAAGATATTGTCCATCCTCTCCTGGAACGCATCTTGGCTGAGATTCAGGCCGAAGGGCAATTTCTTGAAACAGTAACGACCAGTGGTCAAGATGCTTGATTCATCGTCCAGCTTCACAGACCAGTAGCCATGTCGCACCAGCGAGCTTATGGGTTATCTCATCCAGGATTGGTGTTCTGTAATGCGCGGTCTCTTAATTGATGGCCTTGTTGAGGTCCTTCGGGTCGAGGAACACTCGTAGTCGACCACTTGACTACCTGCTGTATACCAAGCTGGAGACCCAGTCTGTTGGTTTGGTGACCTTGGTGATCACACCCAAGTCTAGCATGCTGTCGGTTTCCTTCCTTATTTCATCGCGGAGATGTATATATCGGACATCGTCTCGGGGCATGCACAACCGGTGTCGCAGATGGGTCAGTCGTGATATGGAAGGTTCCCTCGAAGGTACCGATCCCTTGAAATCTGTCAGGGTATGCCTGCACAGGTCTTCCTTGCAGTTGATGGGATCGTTCTGGGAGGTACTAGTGTTGATCTCACAGTTCATAACTACCAAGGTCAGGGTTCTGCAAAACGACAGGCTTGTCGCTAGTCCTGGCGTGTTGGCGACGTAGAATTCGGCGTCGCATTCGTATTGTCGGTGCTAACACGGAGTCTCCAGCGTTCCGTATTGGCGGATGGGTTCGCCGTTATATGCTGTCAAGATTGTTGTGCTTTTCCGCAGATTCCTCTTTGCTGGGAAGCCGTTGGCATCTAACAACTCAGGGTACATCTGTCCGAACGTGCGGAGGGGGCGTATGTTGCCCTGCGCCCCTGTGTCAAACTTGACTTTAAGTGAAGGCGGGCTCTCCCGGGTCCCATTCCGCAGCTTGATTTTTAGGGAAGCGAATACCTCGTCGCGTAAATAGTCTTTGATGTGGACGGTATCAATGTGTAGCTGCTCGAAATGGTCCTCCAAGGATGTGGCTTGGACTTGATGCACAGCTGATCGGTTTCGACCTGGATCGGTTTCGACCTGGATCTACTTCGACGTTGATTTCTGTAGTGATTGCTGGTTTGTGGCACCTTCGTCGCATTACATACCGCTTTCCAGTGGTCAGGTCGAGCACATGCTTCACACTCGGTGCCGTATGCAGGGCAGTTGTCTTTCCCGTAACTATGGTATCCGCCACAAAACTTGTAGGGGACTGTGACGCTGCTTTCCGCGGGATACATGATGGTGATTCGTCGGTCGCTGATGAACGTAGTGAACAGCAGACTCGTTGCTGAAGGTGTGCATGTCAGCCAACGTTGCTTTGTGAATCCGGGCTATGTCCATGGCACTGTCCAGCGTCAGTGTGTGGTCACTACCCAATAGTTTTTCTTGTATCTTCGGGTGTTTGATACCAACGATCAGTTGCTCTGTGATACGCTCATTAGTCTCCAGGATGTCACGGAACTGACAGTTCTTCGCCTGTACTTTACATCATCTGACTCTAATGCTTCCTGTCTGTACCTTTGTCGGTTAAACCAATTCAGCCGGTAGTTGAACTTGATCTTCAGCTGAAGAATGTAAGTGAATCGCGTCCACAGCGTTGCGACTGTGCGCTGTGCCTCGGTCAGTTCCCACGTGTTATATATATACATACATATATATATATATGTATATATATATATATATATATATATATATATATATATACGCAGCCCTCCCTCGTCGACCCACAACAGAACATACGTAAACCTTTTTGCTTCCTCTATATCTGCGAGGGGTCCTCCAAAGATCAAATCGCAATATATTGGCGAAAGTTTGTTAATTCTAATGGTAAGTCAGCCGCTGCCCAGTCCATGCGTGGAGGGTCAATCCCATGCAGCCAAGGCCGCCATCTTTCTTGTTTGTGTGCAGCTGGGCAAATACAATCAGGCTTCCTACTCACTGTGCTGTGTGAACACACTCTTCTTCAGTTCAGAGACGTGCAATATACGTGTCGCTGTCACCATGTAGTGATACTCGATTCTTCGTATCAATATATATATATATATATATATATATATATATATATTGCCGTACGACGTCTACAGCAGGGTTGCTGGCAACAACCATTACGTTGGAGAAACAAAGAATTGACCACTAATTCAAAAAGTCACTTCGAAGAGCGCAATTCAAGAAAGAACTATCACAATTTCTTCTGGATATGTGGCAGCAACCCGTGTATGCACCAGAATTGAGTAGTCGGTCTGTTTATGTGACTAACGGAGAAGAGCGTCACTTGCTCACGGCTCAACGTGGTTCTAACACAGTGGTTCTCAGGTCACCTGATAGCGATGTAGCCGTAATAGCAGTTGGAATTAGTCATTCAGTTCTAGCTATAATGCTCTTTAATATTGGGACACAACAGCGGAAGTGAAACATCAATATCACTCAAATTGGATTTATCATCGGACCAGACATGTGTGAAGCCCTGATTGGCTATCACGCATTTAGTGGTTGTGACTCAACCAGCGCGTTTGTTGGTCACGGTAAAGCAAAAGGCTACAAACTGCTACGTGAGCACCGTTCCTTCAGAAGTACTTGGCAAATCATGTTGCAGGAAGGTGAAGCGGCAGTGTGCGCTCTGTATGGGCAATTACAAGAGTATGATGTCAACAGATTGCGACATACCATGTTTGGGTCGAGGACAACCGATCCAGCAAAATCACCACCATGCAAGGAAGCATGTGACTAACACATCAAGCGTGCTAACTATCAGGCAGCCATTTGGCGACACTGCTTGACGGCATGACCACCAGTGCCATCCCCTCATGGCAATGGGTGGACTGTTGACGGAGACATTTTGGTACATTGGACGGACAATTCACCAGCTCCACAGGCATTACTTGAATGTGTCAGCTGCAAATGTAAGACATGTGCTGGTGTTCGTCGCTCGTGCAAGCTGAATGGGTTAACATGTACTGGTGTTTGCCGCTGTAACGCCGATGATTGTGAAAATAGACCGGTCACATCGACAGACATGAGAGTAGACCCACTACTGTCAGAAGACGACTCCGATATGGAGTGACATGGTCTATGATGGTCCATGAAACTATTTGTCAGTAGGTGAACTTCAATAGAGAACCTTTAAATTATGATATAGTTTAAATTTGTTATCATTATTATCATACTATTTGCGATTTACCAAAATGCCTACTTACATTAACATAATTTTGAAGTCAATTCATGCATCTCATAATTACGCATTTATATGTCAAAAAGAGAAACATGTTGTGTTATTAAATACATGTCCACCAGAAATGTATGTAATCACACTGAAAGTCTTTTACACGAACACAACGTGAGCTATGCCCACTATGTAAGGACTTTGTGGTTTTGTTCGATAAGGGGGTAGGGTTACTGAAATGTCTATATAATTGTTCAAACATAACAAATAACAATTATTCGTTCAGTAAGTCGAAGTTATTGGCCATATAAACATAGACACCTGGTCTGTTGATATGTAATTTTATATCAAGTATTATGTTGTAACGTATGTGATTCCGTTCACCGTATGTCGATGAAAAACTGTGTATTTCATATTTTACATTGGCGAAAAGTTAAATGTATACACCTGATTGGTGGTAAAAAATTGTTTTGCATTATATGTTATGGACCAACTATGTGAAACTATAAGATGATTAGCAAATAAATAGTTGATTTAGAGCATACTGTGTGACGTTTTGTCATTTCCCGCCATTTTCTCGATTTAGGGGGTAGGTCTACGTATATGATGATATCTTCATTACTATTGAATATTTCTCGCTAGTTGTTTTTCCAAGTAATAGTACGTGGATATTGTAACATACTGATATGAAATTATCGGGTCAATATACTATAGGTATGAGTGTGGAACAAACGGAATCACTACGCATATAGATGTTACTGAAAAAAGTGATAAATTTTTACACAAAAGTATCGAACGTATCATATTAATGATTGCAATTTTAAAATGCTGTGTTACAGTGCTGTTGTACATTCACTTATGTATCTACCTGTGAATTTATAATGAGATTCAACAAAAATTATTTTATTTATGACATATTTTGTAATTTTAGATATTTCTGAAAAAAATTGCCAACCACTCGTGATAAATGTCGTTTTTCTCATAGAACGGACACCTTAATTTTTGGTTAATGTTTGGAAATTATTAGTTTATAGTTCAATTAAAAGGAAAATATCAAGAAACCTATGTTGGCGGGGGGTGCAACGAAATCCTAAATTTCCAGAACAGCACCAGGACTAATACATGCAGCTGCTGTATCGTCCGCACACGTCATCCCGACAATTACCGATGGGAGCCCGCCCGTATTGTGAACGCCTGTCCGCAACCACGCTCCTACGACGTCGAATCATCTAGCGGAAGAATCCTGCGGCGTAATCGACGGGACATCCGCGAAACAACCGAACACCTGTTGTTGCACGCTGACGACGATGAGAAAACCGAGCGTTTTGAGACAACCGCGTGTCCGACCCTACCGTCGATGCGCTACTGCACTTGGACTGTAGACAATTAAGGCCTTAAATTATAGTTATAGTGATTATTGACAACAATATGCACTATTCTTGGTATTGTAAAGCCCAATTAATGTACTAATCTTTGTTCGGAAAGAGGGATGTTACATTAATGCACTATATATATATATATATATATATATATATATATATATATATATATATATATATATATTCATGTGCAGTGACACCCACATATTGCAGTGACACCCTCCCCGACTGTGAAACACATGGGGACTGTTGAGGTGTGAATAAAAGCGTGTCTACACACATGGTTTGTCTGTGGCTTATGCATGTGAATAAATCCACACACATATATATATATCGGTTCTTTGTACCAATATATATATATATATATATATATATATATTGGTACAAAGAACCGAGTACCATTACAATTAGTACATCTAAATGGCGGCATATAGTTAGAACGGGGCATAATGGTATATATGGTGTAAATGACTCCAATGCGAAATGGGCATGCATTTATAACATGATATGCATGCCCCTTAAAACCTGTTGTTGTTGGATGACACATTTATGATTTAGCACACCCGTTGCCAACATTTTTGTAAGGGCATTTCCGTTATCACACGATTTCCTATTAGTTGGTAAAGGGTCAACGTGGCTGGAAATCTCTGACCCCCTTCCTCCTGAAAAATGTGCTTGTCTGTGAAGCGGGACGTTGCTGTCGATGTTTTGGTTGGAAATTGTCATCCCATGATGCATCGCGTTGCCACGTATGCGGCCATATTTGATTCACTCACTCGGCTACGAGTCCACGTCATGCAGATTTGCAAGTTCCAAACACCTTTGTAACATCTGAGGAAGAAACGTGATTGCAACAATGGGCGGCTCACAGAGTTCTCCGATCCCAGGTGGAGGAACGGAAGGTTACCATGTGCTACGGGTACGCGTCAGTTTGCTGTTTGCTTATTATTTGAACGTCACCGGAGGCAGATCCGGTGGACCGAAGACTTCGGCGTCGTCTGTACTTCAAGTGACAGGCTCTCGACATATACTATATAGCCACAACAATTAGATATTGATGCGTTTATTCAGAAACTATAAAATGCAGATATGTGGAATATGTAAAGCCCATGTAAAAGTTCACAACTGCTACGTTGCACATTGAAGTTCAGTGTCTAAACGACATTTCTTTGCACGTGTCATATAATAATCGTACCCGTCGTGCACAACTTTCCGTATAAAATCTTCATTTCAGGGTAGAGCGGCTTGGTGTTTTGGCATGCACATTAACACATGAGTTATTGCTGAATATCTGATATACTTGCAGGTCCAAGAACACTCACCCGGCTACAAAGCTGGCCTGGAAGCCTTCTTTGATTTCATCGTCTGCATTGGTAACACCAGATTGGTAAGTTCATCTTGTGAATGAATTAACGTTTATTCAACAACAACAACATAATACATGCACAGTATGGTTTGCTGCTGCTGCTGAAAGGACATAGCTGAAGTCATAGACTTATGTGTTGCTATGCCCTACTCGAACTATGAAAACTGAATAAATACAACAGGAATTATAAATAAATCACAAAATAATATTCACAATTCATATAATTTTATAGACTGTTTACTATAGTGCTTGTGTTACTATTTCATGGGTTTAACAAAACGTCACCTTCAATTAACAATTCACAAATATGTAGAAAGTAATGACAACTTGATTGCTTTTTTAAATTGTGTTAAACCTGGAAGCTGAGTCAATTTATTTGGTAAATTGTTCCACGTTTTTATACCCTTGACGGTGATTGACAGCAGTCGGAGGGTGGTGTTTGTCTTTTTAACATAGAACAGTTTGCTTTGTCTTGTATCATGTATGTGGATAGCTGCGGTTGGTTCAAATAATGCTTGAACACGACCATTTAAAGAATGGTTGTTTGCTTTATAAAGTATGATCATAGTCTTGTGTTTAACTAAATCATGAAATTTAAGCATGTTTGAGAGATGGAAAAATACAGATGTATGATCATGATAATTAAGATTATAAATAATCCGTATAGCTTTTTTCTGTAACATAAATAGTTTTCTAAGTCTAGATTGATAAGTATTTCCCCAGATCTCACAGCAATATGACATATGTGGTTCAACAAGTGAATTATATAATGTGTGTAACGCTTGACAATCAAGAACATGCCTAGTTTTATACAAAACTGCTATGTTTTTTGATTCAACCATTTTTATGTGTTCTCTCCATGTTACGTTTTCATCAATGGTTACTCCAAGGAATTTAGTATATGATACCTGCTCAATGTTTTTCCCATTCAAAACTATATTCACACCTGTTCTAGGTTGCTTTTTATTGTTGAACATTATAAAATGTGTTTTGTTCACATTAAGTGATAATTTGTTCGCTCGAAACCACAGGTCTAGTTTTTTTAGTTCGTTGTTAATAACAGTGCTTACTTCAGTTGTGTTACTAGCGGAATAAAAAATGTTTGTATCATCAGCAAACAAAATAATGTCAAGCAATTTTGAGACTTCACACATGTCATTTATGTACAGAATAAATAATAACGGGCCAAGGATTGAACCTTGCGGGACTCCACACTTGATTTCCTTTTGTTCTGAGTTACTGTTGTTATAGCATACATATTGTCTACGGTTGGTTAAGTAGCTTTTTATCCAGGCCAGAGCCAGACCCCTGATTCCGTAGCATTGCAGTTTACTTAGCAGTATGTTGTGGTCAACAGTGTCAAAGGCTTTTTTTAGGTCGATAAAGACCCCAATCGTGCTTTGGCATTTATCCATTGCGGATGTAATTTTTTCGACAAATTCTGTGAATGTGTGGTTGTCTAAATTCGCTCTCAATAGAAGTGATGTTAAGCCCAACAATAAAGTCTGTCAATTAATATGCAGGCCTGTATTTTATCAGTTTGGAATTTGTAACATGATCCTTCTGTTACAGAGTAATACAGACTGGTAAACACATTTGTTGCTCTATGTCTAATATTGACAACAAGATATTGTCATTTGTAAGTTAAGTGTTTGTCCTCGTACGTTGATGAATGATGATAACCATGTAATTACGGATGTTGTTATGTAGCCAAGCATTGGAACCATGTACGCTAGTAATAAACATTCAAGCACTAAACGCACATGCGCCTATTGTGGCTTCTTTTTGTTGCACGGATGCGGTGCAGCAAGACGAGCATCGGAACCGCATGTGTCCGTGATAAAGGTTTGAGCACTCAACACACATACGTGTGCATGTTGTGGTGCTCGAACATGACACATTGGAACTGTGTTCATCTGTGTTATAGGTCCGAGTACATTCCCGAACGTGCTGCGTTTCAGTTCTCATTTTGTCTCGGACTCATTGCTTATCATACTGCTTACTGAAATAGGTCTACTAGCTAATATTATCAGTATCTACAACTATAGAATGCAATAATGCACTTGTACGTTGTGTGGAGTCTGTGAATGAAACACTGAATAAAGCAAATATTATTATAAATAAAATATACGTTTAGTACACCTATTTAATTATAGTAATTTGCAAAAGCAATTGCTCAAAGCACAGTCTAATTACATGTAAAATATAGCGTATATATATACATGCACATAAATAGACTGTACATGTTGTCTAACTGTTACTGTTAGTTAATACAGTATGCATCTGGACATAAAAGAACCAGATTTACAATGGGCAAACAAGCTGAAAAAGCAGCTTTAAAGACTAAATGAAAATGAACCTTTTTTATTCAAAATATGAATGAAAATAAACTCAAAAAATAGTGTCCTGATATTCAGTTAATTTTTTACATCCCTCCTTTACCCTGTTCAAGGTTTAGTATCACAGTAAAGATAATCATCGTATCTACAGATATGCCACTGGATGTACCAAGGATTTGTTTTTAGTTTTTGAGTTATTGCTGTTTGAACGTTGTGAGTGCTTAATCCTTCAATTTATGCATGTCAGCAGATATAATGCAAGATTGAGCATTCGTAGTGTTTAATTGGCAATAACTCAGAAAGTTAACACAATTCCTGTGTTTACATCCAGCGACAAACATGTAGATAAGATTGTTATCTTTATGGTGATACCAACAAATTTTTATAAAATATTGTGATTGCAATTTCATGTACAGTCTGAAACAGCAGTTCGCACCGCCGCTTGCCATGCTAAATGATAGGGCGCACTCAGCGGGGCTACCTGTGGTGACATCAACAAGATCATTTGAGAAAATTGAGAAATTCTTTGCACCATTTTGCATGTTTTCAAACATTGTTGTTGTGAGTTACATAATGTGTCTGCAACTGATCCATGTACAGTTTCTGTTGCCAAAAAGTCACAGAAAATATGCCTAACATTACGACCAATTGTTTAGTTCTTGAAAAAAGAAAAAAAAAAGGTTACTTTTCTTTCTGGGGCCATAGATTAATGTCTGAAAATTGGGTGCCTGACATACAAACCATCTAGGAAGAAAACGTTAGCATAACCACATACACACATTTGCTAGCCAAATCATAGTTCGATGTACATGGTGATTGTAGAATCAAGATAATGAGATGTTGAAGGATCTGCTCAAGGCCAACATTGAGAAGCCAGTCAAGTTGCTGGTGTACAGTAGCAAGACCCAGCGAGTGCGTGAGGTGGAACTTGTGCCCAGTCAGAGCTGGGGCGGACAGGGGCTGCTTGGAGTTAGCATCAGGTAGGTGGCGTATCAGGCCGGTAATGTGATTGATTTGGGGGTGAGTTTTATAGACCTGCACCCCTTTGATGCTCCTAAGAAACTGCATCATCCCTTGAGTGGGTGGAACTCTTGCCTCAGCGGGGGGGGGGGGTGGTCAGGGGTGCAGTACATGTCCATCACAAATCCCCAGCAAAATGTTACAGGCCCAATTTTTTGTTTAAAAAAAATATGCTGATACAGAGGTGCCCTTCACTTCACAAGAAATCTGCCGAGGTTTGTTAGGACCGACGTCATGCAGACTTTCCCAAAGTTCTTATTTGTGCATATAAGGCTACAAAATTTAGATAACGACCATAAGAAGTGAGAAAATGAAGACGTTTAATCATGGTGTCACTGTTAATGCAAAATCTGATTCACGTCATTCATAATAAACAATCTTCGCACATTTATTTTCACACTGTTACACTAATAAAAATAAACCATTTGCACCAAAGGCAACGGTTACTCTCACTTCTGTGTAAACATCACGTTAAAGCAGGGCCTTGAAATCCTTGAATTACATCACTTCAACTTCAAGGCCTTAATATCCTTGAATTCTGACTTGCAGCCTTGACTAAGTTGACTAGGCTCTGCCTCTGGCCTTTGTTCACTGGTAGCTAGTGCATTCCCTGCTGATCTCAGCCTGAGGCCAAAGTTGCCTTATCTGCTTATTTTGCATAATCCATAACACAGTTAACACTGCTGTTGGCTACAGTTGCCCAGTGACCCTGGTAACCTTTGTTCATCAGAAGGGCCCCCACCCCCTCTGGCTGAGGAGTACTTCTGCTGCCCATCTGCTTATATTGCACAACATGGACTCTTTTTGTGATGCAGGGCTTCCTGTTCCTTCAAATTGATCTTCCTTGACCAATAACTTTTATGGGCATGGCTGTTACATACTTAGATTTAGCAGCCCATGCTTCCATAGACACATGAGGCAGTCTAACCATTCCACCAAGCCTGTTTTTTGTTAGCATTTTATGTCACTCCATCTTTTGTTGACCAGCTGTGGATTGTGGTCAACGGTCTGGTGCCAGTTTATACCCGATTATTATGATTTTTAATTTCATTAGCCTTGAAATAGTCTTGAATTTTGTATATGTTACAGTGTACGGACCCTGATAAAGTCAGTTTAAATTAAAAGAATACTGTAAAAGTAAATATATAAAAATACAATGTGACATTATTATAAGCCTATGTCTATTATGAACTTGGGGCTTGAAACTAGCTGGCTGTCCTCAATATACCAAAAGCATTTCTTGGTTTTTTGTTGTGCCTTAGGCTCAATACGAAGGCTGGTATTGCCAGGATCAGGCTTACATGATACCATGTTAAATTTGCATGTGAACACAGATACCACTTTGTGACTGGCGATATAAACCATGCGTTGGTGAGCGATACTGTGAACGCTTCCAGAGTCCTTGCTCTCGTTCCGCCTTGCTCTCGTATTACAAGATCCACCCCTGCAGTCATTGTATTTTGCAGCGCTATGAAACGTTTGACAGTATAACAAATTTCCTTGATGTCCTTCCATTATGGAATATGCACTAGTTAACGTTTTATCATGCAGACTACTTCATCCCTAGCCAACGAAACATGTAACAAGACTGCTTATTGGGTGAATAATTAATGACACTTCCCATTCACCAATCACACATGCGGAAATAAGTTCGACAGTGCTCACATGTCGTTGTATACGCATATAATAAAAATGTGACAAAAACGACCATTTATTGAAATATCAGATTAGGCTTTAGGGTCGTCTCGTTTTTTTAGGTAGGGTCGGGTTACTGGAAACACGACAGTGGCTCAATCAGATTAAAACTAGTGGCCTGTTGGGCCAGTAACATATGAAAACTGATGGCCAGAACTGGCCTGACACCTTCAAAAAAGGTGCCGGGCCAGTGGCAATGTCGAGGCCTGCATACTCCCAATACAACCCTCTGAACAATAAAAACACCACTGGGACAGCTGATGTTTTTTTTAAATTTCTTTCACTGGTTTAGGAATGGATTGCTACATGTAAGGTTTAACAACCCGGTACCTTGAAAACAAATAAAACATTAAACAAATAATAAATATTTTTCAAGATTACCGGTAATTAGATTTTTTTTCATTTAAAACAAGTTTAATATAATTTTTTATAAATACTGATTTAAATCCGTTTTCATATGTGCCAGTTTAGTTTGAGAGTGAAAGACTGAGAGTTAGCTAAACATGGTTTGTTTTTGTCAGTTTCTAGGCCACGGTGCAGTTTGTCTTGAACAGCTGCTGTACCTTGCGATAGCCAATATTCACTGTTTGTTTTCTTGCAGGTTCTGCTCCTTTGAGGGTGCCAATGAAAATGTCTGGCACATTCTGGTAAGTGACAACAGCAGCTCCTCTGAATATTCAAATAACACTGTGATGTTTAAATGTATATTTTAAGATTTTTCCCGGATTCCACAGACTTGTCCCACACATTTGTGTATGCTGAATCCTAAATTTTGGAAAGTAGGCCGCCACTAATTTTAGGCTAAATTGTAACCATGACATGTGCAATATGCAAGACAAATTTAGGGTGGAAATGCTATTTCAAACAAACAGATCTTGAGTTTTTTTGTTTTAAGTGGCTATAGTTTCAGATGATTTTAATGTTTTTTGGGTGTAGCTGGAAAGAAAGCTCATTTACCAATGTTAAGCTTACTTTTGGGAATGACAAGTTGTGAGATAGATACATCATGCTGCACAGGGGTATTTATTTGTTCAAAACGGGCATTTTTAGTTGTTTTTGTCTAGTTGTTTTCATCTACGTTTACAACTTGGTAGTTTTGTTATCATTTCTTGTGTTTATAGCTCACTATTAGAAATATGTTGTATCATTAGAAAACTTTCTGCGCCATACTCCAGTGGTGTACTGTGTCAATCTTTTCCCGCATAAAATAATCATGATAACCCAGTAATTAACACGAAAAATGCATATTTGAGAAAAGCGTATCCAGAGTATTTCCCATGTGTGCTGAATCAAATATGATTCATCATCAATAGTAAACAATTTTGTTCTCACCAGAACAAGTTTATATCGCAAATAAGCACATGTGAATGATCAAGTGTATCGAGGAATGTGTAAAACTTATATGTTTAACAAAAACCGTGTTTGTGTTGTACATAGGACGTGCAGCCTGGTTCACCAGCAGCTCTGGCTGGCCTCTGCTCAGACAATGATTACATCATTGGTGCCGATTCAGTCCTGCATGAGGTATGAGGCATGTTAAATAGGCTAAAATATGTGTTACCTTTAGAAATAAAAAAGTTATATGAATTGTTAATATTATCACATAAACTATTGTGTTATGGCATGGGGGATTGGGGATACAAAGGAAACAGATTGATGAAAATTCAGAAAAAAGTTGTTCATGTAATAATGTCAAGTGAATACAATTCTCACACATAGGCACTTTTTAATTTGTTAAAAATAGAAGATCAATTAAAATTACATAAACTATTGTGTTATGGCATGGGGGATTGGGGATACAAAGGAAACAGATTAATGAAAATAAAATAAAAAAGTTGTTCATGTAATAATGTCAAGTGAATACAATTCTCACACAGAGGAACTTTTTAATTTGTTAAAAATAAAAGATCAGTTAAAATTACAAGAATTAAAATTTTAATGTTTTAGTATAACTTGCCATACATTATAAACGACACTCCTGAAGTAGTGAAAGAAAAGGTATATACTCATAGCCTGTGAGGCTTTGCAATTTACGCTAAAAACTTTCTCCTGAAAAAGTACAAAGATACATGTACACTTTTAAATTGTTAATAAATGGATGAAAATTTTAGTAGTCAAGTACATACACAGTTTTGATTATATCAGCCGATATAAAGAACATTTACTTCCACATATAATGCACACGATTGTATAATTTAGATACACACAAAACTTGAAAGGCCATCATGTATTTAAAAAAATGTTTGTTGTAACTGCGGTGGCTCCTATGATAGCGACAGTATGTCTTAATCAGAGTCGCTGACCCCCTACTTGTCATAAAGTTAAAACTTAAAAGGTGATTTTCTGTTTTAATTACTTACTACACTGGTTTCAAAAATGGTATATACACATTATGTATGCATATCTATTTTATTTGTGTAAATGTATATACCTGATTTGTTTATTGTGTGAATATTGTTATATTTTGGGGTCAAAATAAATGTGTTCTTTTTCCCTGAACTCTACTTTAAGGGGCGATTATGGCAGCTAGATAGGATATTTTGTAATGCATAATTAATATAATGTTTTGTGCCCAAGTTTAAGAGTAGGTCTCATTGAATAAAAATATGGCTGTCGGATGGGGAAAATATAGCATAATTTGGAAACTTTGTAGCTCCTCCAATTATGCAGTGATCAGTGTAATTCTTTCTATTCTTTATTTACAACACCTTTGTCTATGCTATGTCAATGATATATTTTATGTATTATCATTATTTAATAAAAAAAAATACATTTACATTTTGTTGGTAAAATATCCATATTTCCATTACAACCACCAAGTTCATCCCATAACTATAAAATAAACAAAACAAATCTCTTTGACATTGCATATAGAACAAGGAACACATCAGTCAGAATGTCATCAATGTAGCATCATTATTTCTAGAGATATGATGTTTCCAAATTGGAAAAACACCAGTTTTCACAAATGGGTGTAAACAGCTGTCAAAGATTGGGTAATGCATGACAGAATCACACTTTATCCATGAATATAAATTACTTAGAGGATGTAAGTATTATAAAAGTGATCTTCATTAATAACAAACACAAAATCCTATCAGAATACAGCAGAAACACATTTTGAGTAGTTTTGTCAAAAAGTGTCATTTTAGCTGCAGTGTCTGTTTAGAGTGAGCCTGAGCTTGATACCTTTCCTTAAATTTATTCCCTCTTCTGCCACCAATTATGCCTTCACTCCTGTTCTCCACCCCAATAGTCCTCCCAATTCCTGTTTAGGCAGTCTTCCACTTCTTCAACATGCCACTGAACATAACGGTTATGTATTGCCAATAGGGTCAGATCCTACCTGGTATGTCTACCATGTTTCCATTTTGCTATAACATTTCTTTAACGGCATCATTGTATCTACAAACACTAGTAATGCAGTTAATTACTAGGTTCCAGTTGCAGGTTACGAAAATAACCAGCTGATTGATTGAAAAGGGTATTATGTGTTTTTTATAGCCTTGTTCAATGTGGGTGAGATCTTGTGAATGTGACGTGTTCCAGTCTGAGGACCTGTTCACGCTGATAGAATCACACGAAGGCAAACCTCTCAAACTATATGTCTACAACACAGAGAGTGACACATGTCGCGAAGTCACCATCACCCCCAATGGGGCATGGGGTGGCGAAGGCAGGTTAGTCACATGTCATCTTCTTCCCTCCCGGTGTACATGGGAGCCGTGTCACTCAGTCCGTTGCGCCTCATCTTTACGATACTTCTCCAAATATCCTGATCATCTGCACATTTGTCACACTCTTAGTTGTTCATCCCTGCCCTTTTGTGATATACCTTGACACTCTCTCCATCTAAATTTTGGTGTTCCTATTCTCTTCCCACCCTTGGTTAGGTAAATATATTATCAGGCATTAAGGGGACACGCGCTGCGGGATTTTTTGTGACATTTTGTTTTCAGCGTATTTCACTAATAAAACATCTTAACTTCAACTTCTAATTAATAAATGTTCATATTTATGTGTCTGTATGTCAAATAAATGCTTTATTTGATCACCAGTGTTGATGAGAGTTCCTTTGTCTTGCGAACAAATGCAGAAATTAGGCATGTTTCACTCCTTAGTTACCAGTACTTTGCCTTACTGGAGGCTGCCATGTTGGATATCAAAATTTAGCTCTTCCGGCTGCAAGACAGGCTTATCCGCGGTGGGAAAGACTCATTAGTATACAGTCAATCAGCATTAGAACCCGAGCCGATTCTACATGGAAATTTCCTTATATGGCACAATGCTCCGCGGATCCGTATTCTCTCGATTCTGATTGGCCAATGGCCGACCTTCGGAGCTCTGGCAAGCTACGACATAGCAACAAAGTGAGACAATATGGCGGCCGTTGTTTTAGCTCTGATTTTGTCAGTTATTAGTACGCAATTTCTAGTCAAGATGCCGAAGGATCGCGGCGTAAAACAGACTGACGAGAAAGTATAGATCGAAGAAGCGAGCTCGGTTAGCGCATATGAAATCTGCGCGAGAACTACGGAGTAAACCGACCAACATCGCCGGTGGTAGCGCCGTGTCTAGCGACAGCGGCCCGGCCCCGGGTGGCAGCATGGTCACTGTGGAAGATAACGTCATGGAACCTGGCGAAATGGACGTTTGTGCTGGAGCTGACGATCAGCATTCTGTTCCCGAACCGTCGATCGCGTTCTCGTCACAGACAGATGAGCCCGATGTCAACGAACCTCAACGTCCCGTTACAGACAACAGTTGTCTCTTTGTGCAAGTGGCCTCGTTGAAGAAACTCGTTGAGAACCTTCCGTGCCCAGTTTGCCAGGGAGCTTTGACAGTTGTCATCGACAAAAGGAAGGGCCCAGTCGTAGCATTCCGCACCGAGTGTACCATTTGTGGACATGTCTGCAGTGAGACACTGTCTTCAGGCAGGATTGGTGTTCGTGGCAGTCGGTCACCATTTGCCACAACGAGGAGAATGGTGGCAGGAACTATCGACTGTGGTGTTGGATTTTCGGGGCTACGTCGGATTTGTTGGTGGATGGATTCACCCTGCATCGTGCTGTCAGACGGCGACGTGAAGACGTACGGCCACCTGGTGTCCCTGAACATCAAAGAAGAGTGCATCAACCACTGTCTTGAGAAAAGTCGCAGCTGAGGGTCGACAAGAAGGTGTTGTCACAGGTGGAAGGGGCTATGGCAAGCTGACAGCTGCTACAATCATTAAACTGACCAAGTACTATGGCAATGCCATACGAAGCCACCGAGATGATCTGGACGGTATGAGGAATGCAGTGTTTGCCACCTTCCTCCATGCACTGTCGACTGATGATGACCCACATCACGATCGCTGCCCAGCTGGGGTTTCAAGCTGGTGTTTCTATCAGTGCGCTGTTGCAAAGGGTGAACGACCAGGGCCACACAAGGACAACATTGGCACACCCCTGTCATGTGAAGTAGGTCGCTTCGTGAAGCCTGTTTACGTGCGGCTTGGTGATGAGAACCTCCTCCGTCGATGCCTCAGGGTAAAGACGCAGAACCCAAACGAAGACAGAAACAACAGCTGCCCTTGGGTTTCAGCCTGGTGAAGCCCAAGTGAAATTGACACTGTCGAAGGACCGAGAAAGGTTTGCTGCGAAAGGAAGAAAGGCTGATGCGCAAGAGAAGAAAAACCGTGAACGTCGATGTCTTCAACGGATTCGCCAGCAAGACCTGCTTACCCAGGCTGAGGGTGGGCTTTCCTATGCCTCTAGGGACTCATGAAGAAAACAAAGGGTTGTCTTCAGAGCCAGCAAAACAAACAGCTCTTTTCAGAGCCAACCACTCTTACAGAAGAGTATGCTACACCATCATATTGTTGAATGTTTAGTCCAAAAGATGCATTTCCCACATATGAATAGTCAGAACAGGTGTATATATATACACATTTGAACAGTCAAAAACCACCTGAATAGTACAAAAATGTGAAAAGATAAACACAAAAGTTTGTTTTGCTGTTTTCTCAGAATTCTGTTTTATTCAATACATAAATTTCACACGGATCTCGAGAGAAAACTAAGACATATCAACTCAAAATTTTGAGTACAAATACTTCAAGACATGCCTTACAAAATGTCAGGAGGGATTCTGTATATCTGTCCATGTTTCCATTTTACCTCCCTGCACATTCAATGCATCCTATCAAAATAATCAGAAATTATGTCTAGTTTTCAAAAAAATTATTTTTGATATAAAAAGTAGAATAAAAAGTCCTGACATTTAGTAGATATTTGTATTTATTATACATTCGGCCTGTTTTGAATGTTGTAGCACAATGTATTGTTTCTGGGGATTTGCATGAAAATTGGTTTAGAATGATCACTAAAAAAAATTGCTGCCATTTCTATGGCAACCACCTGTCCAAACAAAATTCAAGCTGTTATATCCATCTTAACCCACAATGATCATTTCCACCAAGTTTCAGTTCTCTATCATTAAAAGTAAAGAAAAAAGTTTGACGCAGCACTTGTCCCCTTAAGAGTGGTACGTAGACTTTCCAGAGTATTTGTTTCATGCTCTGAAAGTTAAGTATAGAAGTAAAGTGCTCACTTTATTGGAAGTATACAAAAACATTTGATTCATGAGTGGGCAAGCTGTTGAAACTCACTTGTATGTCGAGTGCCTCTATATTAGCCATGATTTACTTGTGTCTTGGGTGAGAAGTTGCCACCTGGGTCTCTCACTGAGGCATCTGGTCACTGTGGTATGCTGTTTGCAGTCTGGGATGTGGAATTGGCTATGGCTACTTGCACCGGATACCAGTGCCGACTGGAGACCACCATCCAGCCAAGGCAGCCAGTCCTGATGTCTCAGTGGCCGCTAGTCCTTTGAAAGACGGCTTCTCAGAGGTATGTAGACAGGCAACTGGGGGGTGGGGGCGTAAGCTAGTACAATGTATGTTATAATTAAACTTAAATGGTATGTTTTGTGTGACTATTGTGCTCAATAGTAGTCGGCTTTGGCATTTTTTAATGGTACCCAGGAAAAAGCTTGGAATTTTATAGTATTTATTAATCCTGCTTTTAGTTAGAGGTAGGCCTGGTCCAGAAATGGGTTGAGATGATATCTCATCAACCATACAAGCAATGTTTACCAAATTTTCATGATGTGTTCATGGGGGGAAAGTTTAAAAATTATGTAACGTCTCATTTGCATAACTGTAACCATGGTAACCAGCTTTTTGGTAAAAATAGGTTTGCATGACTTTGCGGGAGGTCTCACATTAAAACAAAATTAGTTGTTTGTTTCTTTTTTGATTGTCATGATTTACCGAGATGCTGTAGAGTGAAATGATGCTATTTTGTTCAATCCTTTTGCATAATTATTATCCAAAAGTAGTTCCAAAGATTGTTTTCATTTTCAAAAATTGTAAATCAACTTCAGTCATTAAAAAAAAATTCATATATATATATATATGCCAGCATATTACAAAAACATGATTGTACTCACTGTACCATAAGGAATACGTGGTAAAAAAATCAGACAGCTTTTATACTTTTTTATGGAGACCTTCCGAAAAAGTGCAGAAATATCAAAAACTGAGTTTTAAGAAAATGGCAAAAAACGGAATGTAATAATGCCAATGCAAAGTCAGCTTTATGTGTGTTTTTCATACCATCAATATGGTAACAAAATAATGAAAATGTGGAAATCATATTCAATATTTCTGAAGAAACAATGTATAATTAACACACGAAAAAAGCATGCTGACTGGATGGAGCTCAGCGGGCTCCGGAATCATAGAGCCTTCCTTCCATAGCCTCTTGTCGCACTCCCAGATGTAGCTTCTCTAACGCCTTCCTCTTCCTTGTCATCTTGGATGCCTCCTTTGCAGCATGGTCAGCCTTCTGCAGCCTCACAGCATCAATGCGTGAGACGACCTCACAACTGCTGCTCCAGGTGACACGCCGAGGCTGTCCATCATCGATAATTAATCTATGTACAAATGTCATCGATTTTTTACTTTGGCAGCGAACGGAAGGGATCAATTCCAAGGATCATTTCCAACACAGGGATATCAAACATGGCCGCCTTGCATAGAGTAATGTTTTTGTTCGAGAGCACTAAAAGTTGGCCTGTTTACATCGATTTAAAGTCCATCCGCCATAACAATGTTAGCAGCTAGTAGGGTAACGACATATTTATTCATTTTATTGGCACTTTTAGGACGAATTCAGTGAAATAAAGTTAGCAACATGTGTGAAAGACATTGTACGTTCTGAAAACTGACTTCATTCAAAATTGTAACTTTGATCATTTTCCGGCAATTACAGACCCGCGGCATACCTTGATGCAAAAGTTTGCATTTTGTAACTTTTTGTGCCCATTTTAGTTTAGTATTACCTGGTAGTTCACCAAGATATATATTTCTGTTTGTTCACTGTTCAGCAGATAAAATATTGGTTCATCTAGAATATTTGTAGTTATGTTTTAAATATGATTTCATAATAATGTGAATGGTTTGGTCTGTTGTAAAATTAATAAGAAATGAGCAAATTTGTCAAGTTGATGTTAAGGCTGGCTGCTACATGAACATCTACTGCAGTTTGTTAATGGTGTTTGTAGGTGAAGCTCAACAGTAGTGGTGTAATCCCAGGCATGGAAGCACTGTCACTAAATCCTGCTCTCTCAACAGGTAATGTATATGTTTCCAAGACTGGATCCAATTGTGTGTAATTGATAATGGTTACAACTTTGACCATACTTCGTAATTATAATTGATTTGCTTTATGTAATTATACATAAATTATACCAATGATAAATTCTTTACCTTACAAACGGATCTCACACGAACAGACCTAAAATTGCTCAAAGTCAAAATTGCTGTCTCGTACATTATTATCAATTGTATGAGAAACAAAATTAAATCCACGACACCCAATATAAAAGTATTGCAAATATTGAAAAAGTATTTAGAATAAACAGTTGGACCCTGTGTATCATCTGTATTGGAATTGAATCTTTGCAATAAAGTATTTAAATTTAATGAAGTCGTACTATTTTTTGTATTATCTTACAATTTTTAAAGAAATATTATAAATCTTTCAAAACAATTATTCTATAAGCCTGACAACTTAATTGCACAACTTTATTAATTAGCATATATCGTGGTTGTCATCACACAAATTGATTATTATAACATATCACCTCTTTTTCAAATAGACATAATACAAAGAAAATATGTTTAGTGTATTGTGAATAGATTTTATATTACAGTTATTTAAACATGACGTTTTACAAGGAACCTCCTGTCCTTAACTATTCCTCCTGTGTATTAAACACTAACTGTTGTGTATGGTGACTGTGTGCAGGAACTCCTACGATCCCAGTGGCCAGTGTGGCTGGCACTGTAGCCCCAGGTATTGTTCCCGGGTTCACGACTGTCCCTGCTGGCGTGACAGCCACTGCAAACCCTCTAGTAAACCCTGGTGAGTCGGCTTGGATCTGTGTCATGTAAAGTTGGGTAATGGTTGCCATCATAAGTTTTATGTATTATGAATAAAGAACACATTAAAACAAGTATAACTATTACATGGTTTTTCGTAGGCATGATAATAAATATTTGTGAGGGATCATCATTGCATGCACATGCATGTACACACGCAATGAAAATGTTGAGGTAAAAAAGCGAGGAAACATTTTAATCTTAGTGAACTTGGTGTAATATTTGCTATTTAATATTTTGCAGGACTGATGTCGACGCCAGGTGTGTCGTTACCTGGGTTCGCCAACCTACCCCCAATCACAAGTGTGCAACTGCCGGGAATGCCCCCTGTCAACATCTCTCCCGTTGTTCCAAATGCAACAAGTAAGGTTCTGCGAGCTGTTGTACCAATGTTACCTATATCAACTGATTGATAAACCAGCATAAGAGTAATAGCTATATCAGCAGTGCCTGTTAAAGCTGCTCCCTCATCTGGTTTAACACTGTGAATCTGGTTCTTTCACGTCCAAATATTTAATGGTAAATTGTTTTAAATAATAATAAGTGCAATTGATTTAATACTAATAAACAGTGCATACATTTGTTTAAACTTATGAAGGGGATTTGGTTAGGGTTATATTTTATAACTGGCCAAAGTCAATTGTTGGGCCAACATTTAGCTTTCAGTCCACTGAATTTGACAGACACATGGTTTTTGAGAGAACAAGAAAGTCAAAACATTGACACACAAATTATCGTATCGCACAAATTAATTCCTGGACATGAATTAAATTAAATAATTGTTTGTCTGAAACGACATACAAAACATTGCACAGATGAACTGCGTGTCATAGTCAATACTAGGTAGTTTTGCTTTTTGTAAAATGTATTTGAAAAAAAACAAGTGAAATATCGTACCGAGAATGCACCTTTAACTCCATGTAGAGAAATGCTGTGTTGAAATAACTGGACATTCTGCTCTGTTTCAGGTATCAACATTTCATCGACACTGAACTCGTCTGTCCCTGTGCCGTCGTTCGCCATGATATCGCCCGTCACGATGACATCAGGCGTGACGGCGTCCCTGCCGGCGCCGACCGCGTTGCCAAACATTGCAACATTCACATCATCACCCCTACCCCCGGTCTCGCTGCCCCTCTCTGCTCCGTTCGCTGCCGCCGACATTACGACAGCGGTTTCCGTAGCAACTCCGGTCGCAACGTCACCGGAACCTGTGACGACGGCATCATAAAATTGGCTGGACGTTTTGCTATTTGCGCTGTGGTCAGTCTAGCTGGACGAGATCAGTTAGGAATGTGGGCAGCAGAATTGTTGTGGACATAAGCTGGAGTTTGTCTCACTTCTTGTCCGGTGTCACTACTCTGCTTCTTGTAAATGTTTTTTGTTTCACAGAGACGTTCACCATTGTCAGTTCGGACATTTGCTGCGAAATACACAGGCCATAGTCTCAAAGAGGGCTGCTTGTGTCGGTTTATGTTCCTTAACATTCAGAGGCAAATCTGCTGTTGGTCTCTTGTGATTACAAAGGACATCAGATGAGTACTTCTTGGGGTTGCCGGCTGAAAATTTCGGCATATTTGCAAGTTGGTTTGTTTTTACAGCAGTTGTGATGTGTGAATGACAAATTGTTGGGGATCAAAACCAGTGTACTAAATTTTGCAGATAGGAATTACTGTTATTTATGAACTTGGCATTTCTTTTGAAAACACATCTGTTAGTTGCTACCCATCTACAGAAACAGCACTTGGTTGTTTTGGTAGTGATCCTCTCTTTAATGGATGCTCTGGATACTTCGCATAGAAGAATCTTTGGTGTGTATAGGTATCTGTTGATGACGGGGACCAATGTATATGATGTAGTAATTGGTGCTTTTCATGGATTTTCTTTGTGAAATTGAGTTGAATGTGTCATTGTACATATATTGTCAGGCAGTTTACGACTCCACACCAAGTGCAGTTTTATTGTAACAGAACAAAGAGATCGTTATTATTCACATCACAGAGGCTACAAGGGTATGTTCTTGCGCTGGTGTATATGTGCTATTGGAATGTCTTTCTTGCTGCTAAGCATGTCATTATACGAGTGATTCGCAGGAATTTCATTACGCTATGTTAGGGCTGTTTCATTATACATTATTGCTTGTTCATGATGAATGGAAGTGGCGGTGCGCTAACGAAGCGCACTTGGGATGTAAAAAGTCAATTGAAAATAAATATTTCTTTATAAGTTCACATCTGTTCCGTTCATGATGTTTTGTGTATCAGCTGTGGTGTAGATTGATATGTTTAGAGGAGCTATTCTGTTCATTTTTATCGTAGTCATGGTACAAAGTTTAATTTATATTCCATACCGACTGCAGTATCGAAATTGCCCAAAGCAGATCGAAATAACGTTAGAATTCAACAGTTAAAAAGTAACAAGTTCTTCCAATGCATTCTACAATCGCCAGCTAGTTAATGTAACTCAATGTTGGTGCTGCCATCTGTCGACTACCTCATGTACTGGACCATATATATAATGTCATTTAAATACGCAGAGAAGCTTGTAAAAACTAGTAGTGCGCCGAGCTGCTCTACAAATATGAAAACTTCTTGCCTGTAGGGCCAATTCGCACAGCTGCTATGCCAATATTCTCGTCTACAAATGCATTCTTTTGAGTTACGATTCCCATCGGCCGCGCCTTCAAGTCTTGTGTATAGCGAATCATTCAAATTTCAGCAACAAAAATGGTTCGTTAAAACATTTGGGCAGTCATAATTTTATGGTAGATAATAGTTTATATTATGTAGTAGGAGCGCACGATAAAAACGATCTGAATAGGTCCCTTTAAGAACACTATTTTCATGTATAATGATGGGAAATATTCAGCAAAACTGCATGCAGGTGAATAGCCTTGGCACAGGTAGAATTTTCTGTGGAAATGTGCAACTTCTCGTTCCGTTTTGTGAGTAGGCCTATATTAACTTAAGTTTTTGTTTGCAAATCCGTACATATTATTTACATTTGTTTTGCAACCATAATATTAGTTGACCCTATATAACAACAAAATGAACAATCGTCCATAATTATATATGATGTATAATAATAGCCATTTAATAGGTCAGCATTCCTCATAATTATGTCAAATTATTATAATTAATTAAATGGCGTCCTGCTGAAATCAAAGAAATTGTATACCAAGCATAGTCACTCGCGCAGCGCTCTCTGTTATTCATGTGTGAACGTAATGATTTTGTATACGCTACCAGTTCAAATTCTAAATGGCGGATCGCTGAGTGGCGCTGCTTGGTAATTTAAATGCTTTGCTGAAATTCAACGGCAACTTTGATTAAAACTTAAAAAACTGTGCTGCATTAATTCCAAACAAACTGCGTTAGTTTTTTTTATAAGCACACATTTACTAGCGAAGCGTCGCAGCAATTACGTAATTTTACGTATCTAAATAACAAAGTCACATATGCATGTTATCAGTGATCAATATACATATCAATGATTACTATGCCTTGATATAATGATTGTTGTGTGTGAGCTACCGTCAGTGAAGTCATAATTTGTCTTGACATGTCTGTCTGCTGCAGTAGGCGATCCTTACTTTACATTGAACCTTTTCGATTCCACTGGAGCAAAGGAATATCAAATCTCCAGCCAGAACGGTCTTGGGCGAGCCAGCTCAGTTCGTTCCAGGTATTCCCTGCCGGCTTCATCTCCTCTTCCACCGTTCTCCTCCATCTCTCTCGCTTCATTTCACCAACGATATTGTTGTTGGTGGGGTACGTTCTCAGATGTCCTTGTTTGTTTCACTCTGCTCCCAACGTATTCTCAAGATCCGTCGGAAGCACCTTCCTTGAACAAATCTGAGCCGGAGCATACAGTGGTAAGGACGGCTCCCTTCTCCCCTCCCTCTGGCATTCTCTTTTCTTCCCATACTTTATTAAAACGTTCATCGAATGCATTCGTATTAAATATTGGTCTGCATTTAGCATATCAGCTGCAATTCTGTGCTGCACTGGTGCTTTGTTTGTTTTAATCTGTCTGGTGGAATCATCTATAAATATCTTGATGTTAGTTAGGTCCACGATTCATCTGAAGAGTTTGTCCTGGAGTTCGTCCTCCTTTGTCAGGCCTCGACAACAGTTGTTTTGCTGGACGTGTTACCTGCAAGGGTATTTGTGATTTTGTAGACAGTTCTCATGTCGGTCCTCTCTACTGCCACGTGTGCTTCTGTTGGTAGCTTGTTCATGCACCCTTTTTACGTGTCGAGTGCTCCTTTTCACTACTTCTCTCTGCACTCCTGTGTATCTTGTATCCTCTGCTTTGTGTGGTGTCCTTGGAATACCACCTGAATTGTCTGACTTTGTTAACCATGATCATAAAGGGATGACATTTTGGATTTGAAAGAATATAAACTGGGTGTTTATATTGGAATCGTTCGATCTGTCGGAGTTAAAAGAGTGTTTCATTTGAGGGTTTCTTAAACTCAGGCGGAGTTTTGTTTACAAAAGAGTGGATGGTGATGATGGTCACTGCCAGCACCTGCTTCTCTGATCACGTTGACATCATTCATAAATCGTCTCCACGTCTGGTTTATTGCTATGTTATATAATTTGTTGCTTGTTCTGCCATCAGATGTGGTCCATGCTAACTTGTGGATTGTCTTGTGATGAACACATCCCAACGGTCATTCCATTCTCTGAGCTGATATGTAGAAAGCGCTCTTCTTTATAATTTCTCTCGCATTCACCTTGCAATCCTATGCATGCTTCATACACTTAGTTATCCGCGTACAAAACACACACACGTACACACAAGCGCGCGCGCTCACACGTGTGTTTTGTAGTGAATGCGAGATAAGTAATAATTATTATTTCTCTCGCATTCACCTCGCAATCCTATGTATGCTTCATATCATAATTATAAAGGAGAGCGCTTTCTACATCTCAGCTCAGAGAATGGTGTGAGTGTGTGTGTGCGTGTGCGTGCATGGGTGGATGTGGGTGGATGTGTGTGTGTGTCCTCGTGCACTGCTTACACCAGTCCCAATTCTGGCAGATCGTATTGCGAGACGCTGAAGTTAAGCTAAGCCAATAATATCATCGCCTTCCAAGATTTGGCTGTTTTCGCTTCGGCCAACTGTCGTTGGTGTTCCGGGCGTTTTTTATTTAATTTTCACTGGGGGACAATGTCTTAAAGGAACACTTGTAATGGGTAAAAAGGGCAATTTACGCATACATTAACGATTATGATCATAACCCTTAGGCATGTATGAAAGCTTAATGTAATGTATTATTATCTTTGTATCCACATAGTTACACATATATCCTAGAAACATGTTTTATTACAACCAATACATGCAGTAGTCATAGAAACATGAGGCGTATCCTGGGAGTCAGAACGTTTGACAGTTGTCTCAATTTGACTAGACGAGTTCCATTTCGCGGGTGAATTTCCTAACGAATTCACGCTGTCCATAGATGTCCCAGTATGGAGCCCAGCATCTTCTTGTCTTCTCCAAGAATCTGACGACAGCGGATCGAGGTCATAGTAGCCGACACTATTCAGTGGCACCATGAGTTTCTCGTCTGGTGCGGTGATTATCGACCACGAGGTTGTGGTGGCTCACGATCCTTTCGGTCTGCATAGAGAGTGGACTCATACAAACCAGAGATGTTAACATCTTCTGAACTGAACCTGTTGTGACTGGCAGAAATTGGCGCAGTCTGACAGTCAACTTACTACCAAGATCACAGCCATCAGGCAGGAATGGTACATTCATCGTGTTTTCCCACTGCTCGGCTGCCTCGTCCGCAAAGTCAGATGCCTCATCTAGGAAAAGGCGCCTGACGACGCGCACACATTGCTCAATAATTGATCTCAGACTGCGTGACATCACTAACTCCTTCATGTCCTTCACATTCGGGTGCATGCGCTCAGACAGGTATTCGTACGATGCTTGCACAACCTCCAACCTGATTGCTCGTCTGTCGCGACGGTTTGTACATACGAACGGGTGATTACACTTTCGTTGTGTTAGGACCTCTTTTGTGTTATCGGTTGGAAAACTCACTTTTTCCTCCCTTCTTCCCGGGAATGATGCATTCCTCATTACGTTCAACTCCTTGTTTGCCGCATCAGTCACAGTGAGAAGATCGCTGATGATCAAATCACTCCTTTGCAACTTCTTCTGGAGTGTTTCAAATATCTTCAGGATGTCGCCCATCAGGGCGGTGATCAACGCTAGCTTGTTGGTGGTTCCAGCTTCCCAGGAATCTGGCGCCTGCATCTGTTTCTACATCATAATGCAGGCTGATAGGTTGTCCAGCACAGCATCCACCAGCTGCAGCTCGTGCTGGACAAACCTGACATCGTGGTGCCAAATTGTTTGACATTCCCGGTCTGCGCTGACAACTCTTCATCTGTCTCGGCGTTCGGAAGAATTGTACGAGTCCCAGTAGATTGAACATCCAACCAGCTTCGTGTCTTTATCTCCTGTCAGATCCAGAGCTTTGTTCACCGCTTCAGGTAGTCCAGGGGTACCGTTCTTCTCTAGCGAAAGCATGGCAACTGCTACTTTGAGTTTTAAATTATACCCCAGTGCTAATTAAATCAAACACACTAAAACGAAAAAAAATAAGCCCTACAAGGGGCTGGTTTGGGAGAATGGGGGCACACTGGGGGGAAAGTTGATCTGACTGGAGGGGGGGGGGCAATGAAAGGGCTGGAGGGGGCAGTGTCCCCCCACTTTGTACGTTCAAAAACGCCCTGTTGGTGTTACATGTGATTTTCGGGAACTATAGAAGTACTCAATTGAATACACAGTACCGCTCAGCCTCTCGTGAAAATGGTCTAACGGATAATTGGGTCTTACGTATATTTTGAGACTTCCAGTAACAAGGACAAAATACAGCTGTACAACTCATTCAGCGACACTGCGTAGGATATCTGTCAGGGGTAGAGTAGTCACACTTGCGAGGATGCATTACAGTTCTGTTGAGCTCCTTCAGAACCAGACTGCTATGCCATCGAATATTTAAATTATCAGCCGACCTCTATTTCCCCTCTAATTCTATCCGTTGTCACGATTGAGACGCTGAGAATTTTGCATTGCATGCGTATGTTCGTTGTTTCTGTATGTTGCACATGTTGGGGGGGGGGGCAAATGAGGCAGCTGCCTTCCAGGAATTTCGCTTGGGAGATTGGTTTTGCCCACCCCTAGTACATTCAAGATTCATGTTAAATTAATCTGAAGGTGTTTTGGCGAGCCTCAAGAGTGTAAATTGATGTTTTTTGGAGAGCCTCAAGGTGAGGTTTTTGGCAAGCTTCGGGGGTGGGGCAAATTGCGTTTTTGGAGAGTCTCAAGGTGTTTGTGCTAGCCTCAACGGGTTTCAAATCGATGTTTTGGAGAGCCATTAGGTGGTTTTGGTCAGAGCCTCGGGGCGTGCAAATCAAGGTTTTTATTAATTTTGAAAGTCGCTGCGAAAAAATATTCAACTGCACCCTCGTCTTCCGAAGTCATGATCCGACGGTGGTAGTTGACTACATGTCACATTCTATGCAATGCATGGAAGTTAACTGAATCAGTTGTAGTTTGTCCTAGTAATTGACTCCGCTGGTCGGGATTCTAACCGTGAGAACTTCCAGACGCCTGCGCCCCATATTGAAACCATTAGCGTATTGCTATAACAAACCTTATTTGTCTAGAGGGCATTTCTTCTACCTGAGATAATTGAGTGGTAATCAATTCTCCAGATGGCGCCATTTTAAACGAGTTTCAGTTCAAACTTCTGTAATGGTGATAATCGACGTGCTTAGTGTGTGGTTGCACGGGAGAGGAATCCAACAGTGCACAATATCACACTGTTGACAGATCATCATCATCATCAACATCATTGTGCAGCCGTAGTGTCCCTTGGCTGGACAAAGGCCTCAGATTCAGATGATTCAGATTCAGTATATTACCAAGTAACATTTAAAATGTACGAGGAATTCTTGGCGTTGTGTCATCAACATACATATATGCTTGTCTTCCCTGCCCCCCACCATGCACACGTAAAATATACAATCAGAAACTTTATAAAACTATGCTAAAACTAGTATAAATTTAAAACATGGCCAACTGCCAACATATTTTAAGACATTCGTACTACATCTATTGACATAACGTGGACTTGGTAACATAATATTAATACAGTCTGAACATTACCTAAAAAGTTAAAAAGTATACATGTAATTAAATAAATAAATGAATATATAAATTAGCTGGCGATATAAAAACTATGCTGACAGTTAAATAAAATTGTACTTGCGTGTAGTTAAGTTAGTAAATAAAAATAATAATAAATTATATAATAAATAAATAATTTAGCATGGCGACATAAATTCTAAACAGACCGATGGAAGTAGCATGGCATCTCGCGGTTCAAGTGAACCACAGCCTGCGGAAAAAAACTGTTTTTAAATCTAGTGGTCCTTGTCTAAGTACTTCTACAGCGTTTGCCAGAGGGAAGAAGTTCAAAGAGATGGTTGGCTGGGTGGGTAGCACCCGTACAATGCTCTTGGATTTTCGCGCACAGCGAGCATGGTAAATAGATTCAATGGATGGCAACTCCCGCCCAATGATTCTAGATGCGTGTCGTTTCCAAATCTGCGTAAGGTCTCCAGGTTGTGATACGCGATGTATATCAGTTATCTCGTAGTCTAATGAGGTGCCATGCCCAGGTCCACTTCTGTCTTCTGATTTGTTCTATCACGTCTATAACCTCTCTCTTCGCTCTTACCCAGATGTTTGTTTCTCTCTCCAGATATGTGACAGACAGACAGACAGACAGACAGACAGACAGTATTTATTTTGACCATCATAAGTACATAAACTACAATATAAAATTCATTGTAAGGTCAGGGAGGCTCCCATTAAGACAATTATATGCCGCTATCATGGTAGCCACCCCACTGATGTAACATAATTATATGATTATCACGTGATCAACTATATATGCATACATATATATGTAAACATAGTATGTTTAGTATAGTATACTATAGCATAGCATAATACATAAATTAGTTTAAACAAATGCATAGTCATGTCTAGTTTAAGAATGACAGATAAAACAGTTAGAAATATGACAACATGATTTATAACTCTTGATAAAGTAATTTTTTGTATAAGTGGAAAAAACCATATAAACTATGTGTAGAAATTTGATCAAGGATGATGTTTGTTTGTTTGTATAATGTTGTGTCTGGTGTATTTTTTTGCATATTGATGATTAACTCTGGGAATAAATAAGTTGTTTTTACCACGTGTGTTGTATTAGTGAATTGCAAAGTTGTATGTGTATGGAATACGACTGAAGTATTCTGGTATAACCTTGTTGACCAATTTGTAATAAAATTTGAGCTGTTGGAGTCTATAGATGTCAACCAGCTTAAGAAATTTACATTATTTGAAGATGGGATCTGTGTGAGAATTGTATTTACTTGAAGTAACTATTCGCACTGCTTTCTTTCGAAGTTTAAAAATCATAACCCCACACCAATATGCCATAATTAATCTTGGGAAGAATGTGATGTTTGATATAGTTCTTTCCATCATTGTTTGTGCGGCTGCTAGCTTGTTCTTTGCCTGTTCAGTGATTGCCCATTTCCCGCGCCATATGTCATCGCTGGAAGTACGCATGAGTTGTAGACTTGTCTCTTCAAGCAGGTTGAAGATGTCACGGTGTTTGGCAAATGCTGTGCAGCCGGCGGTGATTCTTCTTTGAATCTCCTTGTCATGGTGTTTTGTCTCTGATACTGTATTGCTGTCCCAGATAGACGTAGCTTTCAACGTTCTCTATCTGCGTGATGTTGATATATGTATTGGTTCGACGTTTTCTAGCATCACTTTTGTCTTCGAAATATTCATCGTCAGTCTTCTAAATATGCTTTCGAGTGTTGCCGTAAACAGCTTGGGCGATATGGTGTCACCCTGTCGTACTTCTCTCTTGATGTTGATCTTGCTGCTTTTTTTGTGTTCCCGAGTTGTTAGTGTAGATGTCTTTCAGGAGTTCTCGATCTGTGTCGTGTTGATATATATTGGTGTGTCATTTTCCAGCATCACGTTTGTCTTCGAGACATTCATCCTTAGACCTTGTTTTTCACTTTCATCAGTTAGCTCCTGCAGCATGTTTTGTAGTTCTTGCGGTGTAGTCGCGCATATGACTATGTCGTCGGCGAAGCGAAGATGACTGAGATATTCTCCGTCTATCCTCAAGCCTCTGGTTTCCCAGGTCAGTCTTCGGAATATGCTTTCGAGTGTTGCCGTAAACAGCTTGGGTGATATGGTGTCACCCTGTTGTACTCCTCTCTTGATGTTGATCGTGTTACTCTTGTTGCTCTTTTCGTATAGGTGGACTGTCACCGAGCTGTTAGTGTAGATATCTTTCATGTACACATCTTCTATCCCCTATTCTTGAAGGGAGGTTAATGTTGCTTGAGTTTGCACCTAGTTAAAAGCCTTCTCGTAGTCGACGAAGTCGATATAAAGCAGGATATTATATTCTCAGCACTTCTCTTTCAGCTGGTTTACGACGTGTATGTGGTCTGTCGTTGAGTACTTGCATCTGAATCCCGCTTGCTCTCGTGGTTGGTTTTCGTCGAATGTCTTCTCTAGCCTATTCGTTAGTATCGTTTTGAGTAATTTGTAGATGTTTGATGACAGCCATATTGGTCTGTAGTTCTTTAAGTCTTTCTTATTTCTCTTCTTGAAGATAATCTCCATCTTTGCGTGCTTCCGTGCGATGGGTATTCGTCTTTCTGATAAGCATTTAGTATACAGCTTAGCCATTGTCTTCGATACGTTATCTTCTCCTGTTTTAATGTTTCAATGTTGACATGGTCGTTGCTTGATGTTTTCCCATTCTTCAGATCTCATAGCGCTGGTTCCACCTCCCGTGGTGTTACCTCTGGTACCTCTTTCGGGTCGGTGTGAATGATGGTACTCTGTTCCCTGTCGCATAGCTCGGTGTAGAATTCCTCTATTCGTCCCATGATCATATCTTGGTCTTGTATTTCTCTACCCTGCTTGTCTAGAAATGTAATCAGTCTGTCTCGGCCTAGTGCCTGTGTTGTTCTGGCTTTCTTCAGGCTCTTTGATGCCATACTTGTTTCTCGTATGATCTCATGTTTGATGGTCATGCATATTTCTGCGTACTCTATTTGTTTTTGTACGGTCGCCGTGATCCACCATTTCTCGTCGTTTCAACACCACTGCTCGTGTCGGTAACGATATTCTCGTCTTTACATGCCTGTTGATTGCTTTGGCTACACTTAGTTGGATCATCTCAGTGATGTTTTCGCTCATGGTGTCGATATCGTCAAGTTTGTGTAGTGTCTCGAATCGATTTCGCAGTTCGAGTTGGAATTCGACCTTTGTTGTTCCTATTTGTGTGGTATCTACACTCGGTGATCTCCTGTTTATCAACTTCTTCCTTTCAGCCTTGACGTCCAGTTTGATGTTGCTCATTGCCATTCTGTGATCACTTCCGATGTTGACTTGGTTGATGACAGTTACGTCAGTGACCATGGCTGGCCTGTTTGTTAGGATGAAGTCAATTATGTTTTTTTATATTCCTGGAACGAATAATGACAGATTCCCTGGAAAATCACACTGGCACAGTCAACATTGGAGGACGAAACATCAGCCAGATATGGAATGGAAATTAGCACAGAAAAAAACAAGCTAATGAAAACAGCAAAACTGCAATGAGGTCCCGAATAACTACCAATGGACGCGAACTGGAAACAGTAAGTCAGTTCAAGTACCTCGGAGCTATCATCAATTACGAGGGTTCCAGGAATGGAATCCTTGCAAGGTCTACGCAAACATTAGCAGCACTGGCGAAATTGAAACCAGTTTGAAGAGACAAGAACGTCGGACTGAATTACAAACTTAAAGTAGTACGTACACTGGTCCTTTCCTTCTTTCTGTGTGCATGCGAATCATGGACTCTCACAGCGGAACTGCAAAGACGAACTGCTGCAGTGGAAATGAAATGCTACCGAAGAATCCTCGGTATTTCCTACACGGACCACATCACCAACGATGAAATCAGAAAAATATCACTCAACATGTGGGACATTACGAAGACCTGTTGACCACAGTAAAAAGAAGAAACTGAGATGGTATGGTCATGTAACACGATCAACCGGGCTCACAAAAACAATACTTCAAGGAACAGTGCCGGGGAAAAGAAGACAGGGAAGACAGAGGAAGAGATGATCAGGCAATATTGCAGAATGGACTGGGAATACCTTCGCAGAAACTCAGACATTAGCACACAACCGCGAAGACTGGCGTCGACTGGTGAAACATTCAGCAATGCAGCGCCCCTACGACCAAAACAGGTTACGGGAGCAGAAAGTAAGTCAATTATGTTCTTCGTTTCTCCATTATAACATTTGGCTTTTTTACGTCCATCTCCTCCCTGCTTTCGTCTGCAACATAGTATTCATGATTTTTTACTTTCTTAATGTTGTCCATTCTACCAAGGTGTCGCCTCTTTCGTTTCTCACACCTAGGCCAAATTAAAATTGGCCTGTTGCCGTTTCCGAAATGTTTGTCCGTTTCCCTACTTGCGCATTAAAGTCTCCTGTCACTATCGTGTAGTGGGTTGGTTTTTCTAAGGTCTCAGCCACGTCGTTGTAGAAATTGTTTGTGTCTTCTTCTGAGTATGATGTTGTTGGTGCATATACTTGTATTATCTTCAGTTTGTAACGCTTTGTTATGCATATAACAAGTTCTACTACTCTGGGGCTGATGCTGTTAACCCTCACTACATTGTCTTTCCATTTCTTGTTTATGAGAAATCCTACTCCTGCTTGGCCGTTGTCATCCGTGGAATGGTATAGTAGGTAGCCGCTTTGTAAGCTAGTGAAGCACTCCTCTCTTCTTCTGACTTCCCAGATCCAAATCACATCCAATACCAATCTACTTTCCCTAAGTTCTTCCTCCAGTTCTTGTATCTGTTCATTTTTAGTAGTGTTCTTACGTTACATTTTGCTATCTTCAGTCTACTGGCCTTCTCTCGGCGGCTCTTCTTGACCCAGAGCACCCCCTGCACGTAACCCTAGTTGACCCGAACTGCCTCCTTGGTCACAGACTCTTTCGATGCTGCTGGGGACTGGGGACTTTTGCTTCATTGTACTTTGCATGCTGGTGTTGTTGGCTTACTCTACCATGCTTGCCGGTAGTGGTTGAAAGGGGGCGACGTAGGGTGAACGAAACTGGCCGAGTTTCGACACGGTGGGCGAACCACCGCCCGCCCGGCGCCTGGACTCGAACAGGGTCACTCCGGTCAACAGTCCGACACTCTAAACACTCAGCCACCGCGCCCCAGTTGACAGCTAGCTCAGATTAAATATATACGAGTGAAAACAAGCTGCAGACAATGGACTGGCGTCGGAACGTGGTGAGTATTAGGGGTGGGGATTTGAGGTTCTCGGAAAAATTCGATTTGCAACCCCATTGAGGCTCGTCAAAACACCCACCTTCAGGCTCGTCACAAACGTAACTTTGCACGCGCTTGATGGTCGCCAAAAAACCTACCTTCAAGTCCTACAAAAACCTCGATTTGCACCCCTTGAGGCTCTCCAAAATAACAATTTGAAACTCACCTAAAACACCAATGCACTGACGTCGGAATCTTGTGAATATTGGGGCAGGGGCTGATGCTCTCCAAAAACATAAATTTGCACCCCTCCACCATAAGGCTTACCAAAAACCTCAAATTCCACCCCAAGATCCACCAACCTTCCTTAAATATTAGGGAGCATAACCTCTCCAGCCCTCACCTAAATTATTGGGGAGAGCTGAGCCCCCCAAGACCCCGGTTCCGACGCATATGTGATGCATTTGATTATTTGAACTGAACAAGAGACAATTTGGTGTAAACTTTTACTATCAAGTTGTCATGCAGTTACACGTCATTGTAGTAAATACTATATACGACGTAAACATATCGTCGGGTTAAAATATAACCATTCTTTGGGGTATTTGCAGATGATGTTACACATAAGTATAATGTCTATCAAATTGTTCATGTAAATGATTATATCATAAATGGTTATAAAATAGGCATTACTATAAAAGTTACCCTGATATCAAAGTCATGCAATCGCCTAAGGTACGTACTATTGTTCACATTGTAATTGCTTATCGCAAAAACAACAACGCATCACTTTAAGCAGTCCTAGTAACTACATATTTAGTACGTCTTTGACAAAGAGAAACACATTTTGTAGGAAACCTGTGACCGAACTTCAAACAAACATCACACGTGTACATTGCTTCTTAGAGCACAGGCATCTGTAGGCGTACGCACATATACTAACACATTCATGTCAGCATTCAACTTCAAGTCGAATATCATTAGTACAAACAAAAATATCGACAAATCACTGCGGGCGTGTAATCAGTGTGTTGGAATCATTCACGTGACCACACACGATGAACAATGGAATGACACAACGACTAGACACACACACACTATGGAAGCTCGGTCAAAGTGTAATGGTTAAAATATGTACGTAAAATGCCGCGATCAAAGATGTAATATAGCAAGTTCTAGATAGTTTTGAAATGGCATCGACATGGTAATGTTACATTTCCACGAACCATGTTTTTTGATACATTTCGACATGTTTTCTTTAACACATTTTGCTGCAGAACAAACATACGTGATACAGTGGTTTTGTGTCACCAACATACATAACAATATTACCGTGATGCAATCAGCTAGCTACATCTTCGTGTGGTTGTCATGGCGACAACATAATGCATTGCATTCTGCGAAGAAATAATTCGTCATTCTTCATTATATACGTGTACCGTCTTTGTGTTCGTGTCTTATTAAATTGGACGCAGTGGTATTTGCTGTCCGCCGTCTGACCATTTGATGGACAGAGTTCATCTTCAATGCATGTTAAAATATGGAATATATAGTTCTTCTTTCGCTTCCCTCCCGTCGAATCGCACACTGTTTCGGAATCCTATGCAACTAAAACCTAACAACCACGCAGCAACCATCACCAGTGCTTGAGCCTTCAGCGACAACTAACACTAAACTCTGAACACTTCACACGACATAATTCCCCAACACTTTCAGCACACTCAATGTGTGAACACCAAACGGTTTTTGGGTGTATCCAACAGTGCTACGTATCACCATCCACAGTTGGTTTCCACGGAAACAACAAAATACATCTTACCGGGTTGCACTAAAGACGTCACCGGTTTGATGCGGAACCCATATCACATGCGTCAATAAAAAGGGACAGTATGCATAGTAACTGAACTCCATAACATCGGGAATGGACAAGTTCACCGGACTGCACTCACCATAGCAACCAGGCATGGCAATGAGATCAAACATGGTTGGTCGTTGCCACTGGCAACCAATAACGACATGACGAGAACGCTGATTGGACAAAGGCGCAGCCCCCCAACGGATTCACCATAGCAAGGTGGGGACTGTCTTACTACGATTTTATGAGCTCATAAAACACGCGGTCCATCTTTAAAACCAATTGAACAAAAACAGACGATTAAAAATGCATTTCATGAAAAAAGTCATAAAGTTTATAATTCATGTTTAGCTAATAAAATAAAATTGTAATGCTTACAATTAAATTATTTATTTAAAAACGTGACTTTATTTATGAATGAGCTAAATATCTTAGTCAGACAGACCCCCCTATCACTAAGGGATGCAAACATTCTCAGCACGATCGAACATTTCGACAATGAGTGGCGGTAGTTCCGCCGACATGTCGTGCTTCAAATGCAACACTCGCTCAGCGCCTGAAATAAAAAAAATCACGATGTCATTTGTACGTTTTTAATGGCGCTGTATAGTCGACAGACATGGCTATCTTACCATCGGTACTCTGTAAAATATGAGGTTTTTCCCCATGGTAATACATTTTTAATCCATTCAACAATGTATTTACTGTAATAATAATTTGCATCCATTTTAGTGGGAAACTAAATATAAATGTTGCGTTGGTTATTGTCATAGGCCTCATAACTTCACAAAACATAATTAGCAACATAGTAACAGTGAAACCTTCACGTGTGGCATCCGTATCAATACTGCGAGAGTTTAATTGTTAATAATTATAGTAATGATACAATGAAACGTCTACGTAATGTTCAAGTTATTACGCGTGTAGCAAAGGTGACCAAATAGTTCACACTTGTGAACAATATATGACTTCTTACACTGGAAACATCATAACCTCTCTCGAGACATATGCAGCTTATTGTTATTATTCATGGCATCAGCGTGACCGTAAACGGAATTTCCTAAAAGACGTCAATCATACTTTTAGGACCAACGCGTTGTTGCTAGATAAATGGATGAGAGAGGTTATTATATGCCTATCCGTGTTGGTAGTATCTGAGGCCATCATACTGCACCTTTTATGCTGATGCTACGGAGGTCAGTGAGTTTCATGAGAAGTTTGGCGAACACGTGCGGACTGCCCATGCGCCGCTGACGTACGTAGTGCTTGAGCGCCTCTAGTAGCGGTTCTTGCAACGTCTCCACGACGGTCGGCTGCTCGAGGCCCGAGCGGTCTGTGGAAAAACATAGGACTGAGGGCCACGCTCGAGTGTTTGGGCATTTAAGAATACATTTATAACAGGAACACGCGGTAGGAGAGAGGTTCAGAACGTCAACATTATACGTGTAGAAGATTGGAATTATACATTCTAAAGTGAAAACATCCAGCAGTTTCGGCAGCGAAACATGTACGTCGGTTAATGTGACAGTTCTTTGAGTTTAGGTAATACCCACTCACGTCACTTCTAATGTCTCACAATGATGCTATGCTATATAAGTATGAGTTAGTTGTCAAAAAAGAGTTAGTTCATCGATATCAGACCAAGGAAAGTCAAAAAAGACAACTGACTTACAACTCGTACAATATGGGTAGAACCACTTCTACACGTGTATGTCTACGCGTAGATAGTTAGACATTGTGCGGGGAATCCGTCCACCATAAAAGCATTCACATTTTGTTAACATAGTTCACAACTTCTTCTATGTTTTGCTTCATTGTTAGGTGTATTACCACTGTACTGTGTACATCATATCAATGTAAGATAAACAATGTACTGTTAAATACAATTACCTTGCATTGCCTTCATGAAGCTAAACAAATATTATAATTCAACATAGATTGACCTATTGCAAGAGGAATGTAACAAACACACGCTTGGCTTGATCCGATACCGATGCAATCCGGATACAAACAATATTCATAAAACCAACATGCCGATATGTACCTCCGCTAATAAGAGAGATGGCGGAAAGCAGGGCATATTCGGTCGTGTCAACGTCGAGTTGATGCAAAGAACCGGCGAACTGGAAGATCGTGTCCGTGAGCGTTCCGAAGCCACCGACCTCGAACTGGTGCCGAGTGAGAGTGAGGCCGCTCGAGAACGTCAGTGTGTCGTCATCACAGCTGTAGCGCGAGCTCAACCGCAGCACCTGGCGGGTTGTGGAGAAAACAAAACATCAGTTCCCTTGTTTCTTGTACACAGAAATGACTTTGTGACGCAATATGATGACGTGTTAACATATTGAGATCCCAATAGTTCTCTAGACAATTATACTGACTGTTGCCATTGCTATTTTTCGTTATATTAAACTGACGTCAGGTTTAAATTTGCATTCAGAGTTAATTACCATTCTTAAAGCATTTTAGGAAAATGAATGTATATCATGACAAATATTTGCTTATAAGCATACTTGCTATCATATGTGTCACTTTATGTGATTTGATACGTTACTTTGTTTAATAAATGATGCATTTGCTAACAAATAACGAAGATGGGGTTTCCCAAGATGTTGATCTATCTATTTTTTGATCGAACTCTCCTGCCGACGAGATTATAAACGATGTCTCGTACATGTTGCGAACAGTAAACACGCAGACAGGGTAAACAGATGAGGTATGTGAACGATAAAGTCTGGTCTTGATTAAATAGAAACATTGACATGTAGCAAGTGCACACATAAGTAGTTTGCAAATAAATAGGCTTGCTTGTTATGTCAATCACGCTGCTAAAATAACGTTATTTGCCTAACGACAACCGAATCACTGCCGCGCCGGGAATGGAATGGATGCAGTCGGAGGAGCACACTAACCGAGACATTTGAGATTTTGTCTTACAGTTACAACGACACGTGCTAATTAGTTCATTATACATTCCGTATACATGCATTGAAAATAATTTGAACCGGTTCTAATATTTAGCATTAGTGGTGCACCAAGTTCATCGTTCGTTTTGTTATTGCCTGGTTTAGGTGTCCTAAATTCGTGCATCGTTCTGTTCAGACAGTTCAGTAATCGATACTATTACATATTATTACCCCAGGCCTGTTTGTGACTTGTGCCCCTCTATTCACTGGATTGTTAAATTTGATATTTATTTTCTTAATTTGATTTATATATTTATTGAATTTTTGAATATATTATCAAGTTGTATCTTTCAAAAACACTGGCTGGATACTGCTTTGGCCTTTGCTTTACAGATAATTATGCTGGAAATAGTCTTAATAGAATTTTAGTTGAGAAGTTATAGTTGATATAAAAGCCAATGCCAAGGGTGTGGTGATTACACCACAAATGTAATCAGTTATGATTACTATTGAAATGTATGATAACTTAAAATATGAGTGTAATCAATTACGATTTATATATTTATGGCAAGATAATTTTCTTACAATTGTATGATAATGGTTACATTCAATAATATCATTGACATAATGTAATAAAACTAGTATTTTATTTCCACCAATTGTATTCAAGTAAATTACATTTATACTGTACAATAAATGCAATGTGTCCATGCGCTAACAGTAAACAACTTAACAAAAAAACGGAATTAATGTTATGACAACCTGGGCTATACATCTAGAGTGTCCCAAATTCGTGCGTCGCGCAATTCCGTGGCAATGCATTATTTCGACTTCTATACTGAATGATCACAAGCCAACCAGGTTTATAACAATTGTAGCTGCCATTTCAACGTAAATTTCCACCGACGTTAAACAGAATGGAACAAATGACACAATACGAAAGGGATACAGAATTGTCAGTGCACACAGCAACAACAAAGTCAATGTTACTTTGTTTTGTCTTGGAAGCTGGAGTCGATGTTTCTTGTTATTGACGTATGCTATAACAAATCTTGTGACACGATGATTCTTAATCACATATAAAGACCTATGACCTCACGGCATTAATTTGTACCGAACATGACGTTTTTATACAAATACAAACACGATCAATAACGTCTAGACTTTGCCTAGACAACATCGAGCATAACATGTTGTTGACGTTCCAAAATGTCGGGGCTCCGTAAACCGCGGAACGAGGTGGAACAACGCGGAACCGATGTACAAATCCATCTACACACATTCGATGTGTGTTTCGCATCAGACCGATACTTCACACACACTTAAATATCCCTGTAATACAACCGGTCTGGCAATATGAAGGCATACTATCGATATTAAGGTATATTTCTATGCGATGGAACGTCGCGGAACAACGATGAAATTTCGCTAGTGATTGCCGGAACCGCCGCCAATCGTCCCATCGACGTTCCTTCCGTCTCATAAAAGTGTAACTTAATCTGTATATTATGCCTTCATATTGTCGGCAGGGTGTATTACATGGCTTTTGCTATTTTTGATGTTTCTTACAAAATCCATTACAGACATTTTGCAGCAATAATCTTGACATTTACCTTAACCACAAACAATTAAATCAGTCGTGATATTTTTCAGTTTGTTTAGACAGTTTATGAAACGCAATTTAGAAAATGTCCGCAGAACGCATGTAACGTATTTTTATAATTTACTATTGCGCATGTCTGACACGTCACCCGTTCGACTGCAGGATTCCCTTGTCGATTATGTCCAACCAATCAGCAAAAACTGATTAGCGGAAATATTGTTTTGTCTTTTGCGCCGTTTTATCTTAAAATCGCATATTACGTGAAAACAAGTTTATATGTAGTTGAGGAAAGTGATATGTAGAGTTTGGGACATGTTAACTCGCTGGAAATTTATCCTACCCTCCGAATTTTTTTTAATTAACCTGACTGGTTCCAACGCTCATGGCGCAAATTGGGACCGGTCTAACTGTGTGCAACTGATGCAGCATACTTCCTGCCAGTAAGTACCACCCCTGTCCGATTAAGTGTAACGAAACAAACAACATCGCTTTTAAAAGATGTGCGTCACAGAGCTGTACAAGAACACAGTCTTTTGGGTGCTTTACACTTTACTCCCTGGCAGACCTTTTTCAATCGAACACCATTTCGAAGCATCCAGCCACGCTGCGATTACTGTGTGAAGACTATTCGTACACAAATAGTCAACACTGTCTATAGCCAGGTGCTCATTCATACAGCTGAGTGAACTGGAGCATCGTAAAGTGAACTAACTTGCCCAAGGTTCAACACCGCAGCACAGGATTCGAACCCGGGTTCGCTCGGTCTAGAGTCCGAAGCTCTATCCCCAGCGCCACTGCGCTCCACAAACGAGATCGAACCAAGAACACTACGAGAACAACGGTGCCTACCAAGATCTCGAGACACGAGCCCTTGAGGAGAGTGATCTGGTCGGACGTGGTGAGCATGGAGAAGCCGGGCACTTGTTTGCTGAATTCGACGATGCGGGTGATGCCGCAGGTGGAGAGTTCGCTGACCCGTTCCCACAGGATCACGTTGTCGGCGGCCAGCTCCTCCGCCGACTGGGAAGTTAAGCAAATTAATTATAAAAGTAAGTTCTCATATAGCGCAGTATTGAGTCCTTTAGACTGCTCAAGGCGTTTTACACTTTATCATTAGTTACTTCGTGGACTACTGTGAGATACGACTGAATAGAACACATGGGTTAGTGACAGTGAAAACGTATGCATGTATTAAATATTAAAAAAACAGGTCATGGTAGGCATATATATATATATGATTAACAGTTTAGCAACAACTTATAAAACAATTACCAGAAGAGCATGTATAGAATCGAAGAATTGTGGAACCATGACTGTGATGATCACAGTTATCTTGGGGAACACGCACATAAGCACGAACGCACACTCACGCACGCACGCGCACACACAACACACGCACGCACACATGCACACACACACACGCCGTCGTGTTGCACTCACCAGAGTGAACTGGTCTTCGGAGGTGGTGAACTGCGAGAAGGTCTTTTTATGTGCTTCAAGCACCTTGTCGATGAGTTCCGTCTCCTCGGGCAGCAGCTCCTCGACGGCTACTGATGACGTACAGCTGTCGCTCTTTGTGCGACGACGTTTGTTGCGGTCGTTCCTCACGGCTACAACGAGAGGATGTGCACGACACGTGGGAGAATGGGGATTTAGTTCGAAGGCACTTCATTGTGACGTGCTTTAGTTAATTCCGCTACGAAAACAAATAGTTAGTAGGTGGAAACGTACTAACTGCTAAAACGGGAGGGAGGGAGGGAGGGAGGGAGGGAGGGAGGGAGGGAGGGAGGGAGGGAGGGAGGGAGGGAGGGAGGGAGGGAGGGAGGGAGGGAGGGAGGGAGGGAGGGAGGGAGGGAGGGAGGGAGGGAGGGAGGGAGGGAGGGAGGGAGGGAGGGAGGGAGGGAGGGAGGGAGGGAGGGAGGGAGGGAGGGAGGGAGGGAGGGAGGGAGGGAGGGAGGGAGGGAGGGAGGGAGGGAGGGAGGGAGGGAGGGAGGGAGGGAGGGAGGGAGGGAGGGAGGGAGGGAGGGAGGGAGGGAGGGTACAACCATATCATACACGCGAACAAAAATCATAGAAGCTCACGACACTCCTGTCTACCCCTCTTCCTTCCAACCACTCACCCTCCTTGGACATGCCCTGCACGAAGCACTTCTGCAGCCGACAGTACTGGCACCGGTTGCGGGTGAGTTTGTTCACTGAGCAGTTCCGGTCCTTGTGACACGTGTACTGCATATTCTTCTGAACACTGCGGCGGAAGAAGCCCTGAAAAAGAAAGTGGGAACCCCACATTAAGACGTGACTTATTGCTAAATATTTCAGATTCGAACCACAAAGAACAACATTCTCCTGAAACCTCCACGAAACTAGTTGCGAACGTTTCAGAAACAAGTAATGCACTTGTTATTTATTTAAGTTTGCCGGTCTAGCTGTGAGTGATCAGAGCACGATTCAGAGATAATTCCCTGTATATCTTTAGAAACCGTCCCGTCCAACCAGTTTCCATATGTTTTCCATTATAATAACTTGATGAAACATACATTCTGATTTTACAAATAAATCGACAAAATAAAAATAGTGAAAAGCGGCGAAACGACGATTCAATAAGTAGAAGACACCAGTTAAGCAACACTGACAACTTTCGTGTCATTATCTTACTTTGCAGCCTTCGCACGAACTGACACCGTAGTGATATCCAGACGACTTGTCACTGCACACTACACAAGGCTTGTACATGCGGGGTGTTAGCGGTGGTGACAGTGAGCGCCCCGCCTCGTTCTCCAGCACCGTCGAACTCTGTATCTCCGACTGCTGATAGGACAGACTCAGGTCCGGATACATCTCGCCTACAACATCACATCCTGATAGTCCTGGCAATCAGGGTAGATGCGCTAAAATAGTTGCTGACTTCTGATGTACGTTAAAGGAGGCATGCAATATGTTCCTGGTTTTTCATTTATTAATTCAGATAATGTTTTTAAGACAATAATAGCTATGTTGAAGTTATACTGAACGCCAAAGTTCGCAATTTGGAAGATACGTCCCCGGAGCATGTTCAAATGGTAAACAAAACATCTAATGCCGAAGCGGTCTGAGTTAGCCGCAATACCCTCTGATGTCCAACAATTTCCTATTTTCCCATGTTCAACAAGGCAGATTTCCTGTTACAAATTACTACGCTGGCTAAATCAAGGTAGAGGAACATACGATATCCCTGTAAATTTGTATTAACACCATTATTATTTAACTAGCTGAGTTACCCGGCGTTGCCCGGGGGAAAAGGCAGTCATATGTACCAAACACCCCAAACCCATCCCGCATTAATAAATAATTGTAACTGGTCACTGGCCTAGTTGTTAGGGCAACCTTTTGCCAGAAATCGCACGCGTTCACCCGTCTAACTGACGTTACCAGCAACAGGCAGAGGGCAGGTAGGGGGACGAAGTTGGGTTGAAATGTCAGCCCGATACATGCAAAACTATCGGAGATATGGGTGCACAAACAAACAGAGAACGAACTGTTTTATAACATAGATTCAATTGCAACATAACACAAACATATTCTCGATCTATTTTAGCAATGACATTTTGTCACGGTATTTCTTTGCAACGTAACAATAAAATGGAATAACATTTACATCACGTCGACCTGACTTTTTGTGAATACAGTAGAATAAAACAATCCCCAATAGTCCCACCAGCCGTCAGTGTCTCATACCTTCAACAGCCAGGACACTGATGGGTTGGCTCTCTAGGTCCCGGGCTATCACGGCTAGGTGGTTCTTGACCGTGCCGTTTGGCGAGTCCCCGTGGAGCGGCTTGATGTCCATAGCGATGGAGTATTGCTCGAAGGTGAGGTCGATATTCGCCGCACCGTTCGTCGACTCGTTGTGGCGGTTGCCATTTGTCGTCTCCTTCGATTTCGGCTCCTGTTGGGTTTATGATTTGCGTAATTTTAATGCATAACGTATATTTAATTAATTTGTTATTTAACCTGCACGTTTACTTCACAACGCCGATTTTGATGTGGACGACCAGTAACAGATGTGGTTTGGGACATTGGTGACATTGGAGTGCCAACGAATAAATGATACTACTCATACAAGCACATGATCGAAATACTGGATATCGAGAGACGAGGGGGGAGAGATATCAGCTGCAGTTTCACTTATGTCCCCCCGACAACCAATTTGTCATGGGACAAAGTAAGTAAGTAAATAAATAAGTATATTGGAAAATGGGGGTACTACGTTCACGTATCCCGTATTAGGGATTTGTAGCGTGAACGAGGAACCAATAAATGGATGCATTTACGCGTCGACGTGTCGTCGACTTAATTAACGTAATGCGTCATATTGTAGTCTCGCTTAGCCGTCTATCGCCTGGCTGCGTGACTTCGCCAGAACGATAGTCTGGATCTAAATGGCCCTTTTGAATGTTATGCCATGAGAGCTGCAACCTAGTGAATATGCATGTGATTAAAAGGTATTAAACTGCGAAAAAAGTTCAGTGTCGGTTTATTTTGTGTGTGACATGTTTCAGTATAAGTTGAATTGTTGTTATAGTATAGTATTATCTGATAAAAGTGTATCCTTGTTGAATTTGTTACTTCATAGTTGGCATGAGAGCCAATCATCGTCTCTACCCGAATCTGGGGTAAAGCCCCCTACCGGTAACAAACGCGGGAGCTTAATATTCCAGTCCGTTGTGACGGGCCAATGCTGCCACCTCACGGCGGCTGGATAATCGAGTCTAGTCATATTGGTTATATTTCAAGGATTAACCTTTACTAAGACATGCAACCAACGTGCGTGCACTTTCCGTATATTATTAGTTCTTAGAGTTCAGAAATAGACTTATAATGTTTTTCTTATATAATCGTTTTAATACCAATGTTATATAAATGATTCTTTCACTACATCCACATACCTTGATGGTTCCGTTGCTTGGCGTGTATTTTAAGATGTTGTGCCAGAAACCTGAATGTTGCAAAAACATGTTAGTAAATATAATGGGAAATATAATTCATCGACGGAAGAATTCTAATACAGCATCTTAGAGATTGACATGCCATAACCGATGAAAGTATCATACAAATTGATATGTCATATACCCAGTTAGATATCCACAACTTCTACAGAATACATGTATGTAATTTTGTATGTCATAAAATAACCGATTAGATATCCAACACATGTGATACATGTATGTAATTTTGTATATAAGTAAAGGCCTAGGGTTTAAAGAAATGCCACATTAACAATAACAGCTGTATCGAATTGTTAGTCCATAAACTGCACTTTTAGTACTGAGTAGGTGCAAGCCGCTCGCGAAATCGTAGAGCTAACGTTTACCGCCAGTCGCGCATGAAAGACATTGCCTCGGCCCTCGCGCTCATACGGGGACTTTGACGTAAATTTACTCACTACAATCGTAGACAACACGCAGTGCTTTGCGGACTAACGTCGCAAACTCACAATGCCAAGTCTGACAAATGAGTGTGAACCATAAACGCTAGCAAAATCTGGCTGGACCTGGGGGAAATGTACAGAAACATCCGAAAATTCACGAATGGGCCTTTTTGAACCCGGAACATTTGAAAGTGTCTTTATAGAAAAAAGCTAATGTAGATACATAAAACAAAATACTTATCTAAGTTAATTTCACTATGAAACATATGACATAGGCGTGGGAACTGGAGGGGAGCAAACGAGGCAGCTGCACTTCAGGATTTTGCTGGATGGCAAACATGGTTTTATTACCCAGTAAATCCAAATTCAAGATGCGTGAAGGTGCTGAAGGTGCGTCCTTTATTAATTTTAAAAGTCGCTGCAAAAAACAATATTCAACAGCAGCAGCACCCCCCACCGTCTTCCGATGTCATGATCCGACAGCGGCGGAGTGAGTGCTGCTGAAGCTTCGGTTCAACCCACCCAATATTAATTCCGTTCCGGCGCCAGTGAAGTACGATCAATTGTTAAAGAAGGTTCCATTGACCTGTAACGTTGACCATTTACGTACCCATGTTGGTATTGGACACGGCGACGGCCGACTGCAAGCTTGGGGAGAGAAGGTTCGTATCGTCGTCCTGGTGATCGCTCACTTCCATCTTTTGTGGTTGGTTCATCGTTTCGTCATGCGCGTCTTCTCTTTTCTGCCGCAAACAGGTCAGTGGTTGGGTTCGTGGACATCTGGAGATAAAATAATGAAAAATTGAATCTCGCGACAGCAGCAGTGATGACTATTGCAAAATGGCAGTAAAGAGAATAAGGAATTGTAAAAGAAGGAGGTAATTGTTTTAACTATTTATCAAAGTCGTTATTTAAAGAACATGATCAGTGTTGTACTGTGGGATTTCGACGAGGAAGAAGGCATTGACTTATAATGGTTAATTATCACGAAAACGCCATAGTGAATATGATTAAAATGTACAAATGGGCATAAAGCAAACGTTTAACTTACTAAAATAATAGTTTACCCCATACAAACCTCAATCTAAAAAATGAGATCAAAGTTGGTGTAATCGGAAGAATTGATAGCACTGTGCGTAGTATGTAATGTCCCTTATTACTACTGTGGTACTAATTTCGAACTGTTACACCAATTTCTGTAAGTATTACATATGTGTTACAGGCAGCCGCCAACATCGACCGTTGCATTCGTGTCGAGCCTATATTAGTTGAAGCACAAACGAATTCGCTTAACAGTCTTACTAAAAATCAACCGCGGTCAATATTGCGTAAGATTGCATGGTGTGAATGAGTTTACATTAATATGATTATTAACAATGTTCACCGGCGTCGGAGCATGGCGAATATTGGGGGACTGAGGCTCTCCGGAAACCTCGACTTGCACCCCCCTTGTGGCTCGCCAAAACATCACCCTTGAAGCTAGCCAAAACCCACATTCAAGCTCTCCCAAAACCTCGATTTGCACCCCCTTGAGGCTCGTCGCCAAAACCTCGATTTGCACCCCCTTGAGGCTCTCCCAAAACCTCGATTTTGCGTCCCCTTGAGGCTCGCCAAAACCTCGATTTGCACCCCCTTGAGGCTCGCCAAAACCTTGATTTTGCACCCCCTTAAGGCTCACCAAAGCCACACTCAAGCTCGCCAAAAACCTCGATTTGCACCCCCTTGAGACTCGCCAAAACCTCGATTTGCACCCCTTGAGGCTCGCCAAAATCTCGATTTGCACCCCCTTGAGCCTCGCCAAAACCTCGATTTGCACCACAAGTGCCCAAATAAATTATTCAATAGCTCCGCCCCGAATCCCCCCAGTCACGATGCCTATGATATTACTTGCCAATGCATTGGCGTGCACCACACGGAGTCTTTCTAAATTACAACCTAATAGTGGCCGCTAGATGGCATCACTGTTTCATAAGCGGAATATTTTTGTAGACCACCAGGGATAGTTAACTGTACAACCTATAATCTGATAATAAGCCATTATTAACGTACTCCGTGAACCCCCTTTTTGTGAATCCCCTTTCTCCAAAATGTGAACCCCCCTCAAAATTGCATTTTAAAATGTGAACCACTAATTGTATTCCATGTTTCGTAAAAGCGTTAACCCCCCTCCCAAAAGCTGCTGGATAGTGTTCAAACATTACAAGGAATGCCAAGAAAGCCTGATTTGTACATATGTTAAAGGGAGAACCCTTATCTATTAAGTGATCATCACTGAATGTATGGGAGCCTGGCTGAACGGTCTGTCTCAAATGCCATGTGTGAAAAGGGCAGTCACTAGAGGAATGTGTGTCAAAGGACGATTGCATCCAGTTAGCCATGCAGAAGGACTTCACACTTTCCCAGGGTTTCCTGTTAGATAAACGCACGAAGAAACAAGTACACAAGAAGTCAGTTTTACACCAAACGTAAAATTCACGAGTCCTAATTGTAGTCACTCAGAGGTGACAGATGCATATAAAACACTAGTGAATGAACGGGGTGACGATTATTTAACAATTATGAGCACCTAAATTAAGCCATATAAAATAACTCATTAAACAGTCATTATCATTAAACGAGAGGTGCGGCTTTTTATTTTAGTATGCTGATTAAGGTAACTACCGACTGTCAAAGAAGCTGTTCTCAACAATCAAAAACTTAAGATGTGTAGCGAGTGTATTTTTTACAAGCTGCAAGCCCGGTAGACAAACTCATCTGGCTTCACACAAAGCATCATTTTCAACTATTGCGCTCGGACGCGAATTTAAATGAATCATTGTATTTAACCAATGCACAATAAAGTTTAGCTTCACCTATTTTAAAATGCGCGTGCTGATGAGAAATCTTGTAATTGTGTGGCCGTATGCTAGTCGAAATACTGTGGTTGCTAGTTGCATGTTTGTAGATCTCAGAAAGGGGAGATTTATCGCTTATGAAGAGGCAATGATGTGTGAAGGGCATTTAATATCAATTATTGTGTCCATTTTGTGTACTGTATAGTTGTAAAATAGAGTTTGTGTTTCCTGGAGTCAGTGTGGTACAGGATATGGTACTTGACTGCTTGACACCTAGAATTTAATTCAAATTCCAAAAGAGAACAATAATTTTTTCTACTCTAGTTTCTATTTACCGGGCATGTTTTATAAAGGTTTGTTAATTTACTAAGTTAATTATGTTTATGATAAATTATGGAACTTTTGCACATCAAACCATATAATTATAATGCATTAATTGAGTGAAAACCAGATTGTAAATGTCACACTTTAACTGTTTATTCTAAAAAATAACTTGAACACACCCACACTCTTTGGTGCCTGGTTTATTATATTAATATGATCATATTCAAAACAATTACACACATGGCGAAGGGTTTCGAGTAAATAGTTCAGTTATATTAACAACAAACTATCACTGCGTGTTGGCTTTTATGAACACAACTGGGTGTAAATTAGGCTTAATCAGGCAACAAAATGGGACCAACCTCCACAGACCTCATATGAGTCCCACTTTGTCTGAAAACGCACCCCAAAACGACCTCGTTATGGGCGTGCTGGGGATGCTAATGTGGTGTTTGTATATAAGATGAAAGAATATAAGACGAAACCACATGGTCCACCAATCTCACACCCACTTCATTGTTCGTCCAGTTTGACATGTAACCTTCTGCATTATGAGCCCCCACGTCAACATGTGGGGGCCTCTGCATTGTGACAAAATATAACCCCACATGAACTTGTGGCGCCCCTGGAATCTGAATTGGTAAAATGTGAACCCCCATTGTGAAAAGCTGGCTACGGGCCTGTACTCGGCAGCGCCTCTGGGTCGTTAGGATACAGCATCAATCACAACAATTATCACCTTTACATGCTTTTCATCTGTCATTTCTGTTGACGACCATTTTATTTCTGTTACGGCAGGCTAAATACATCGACGTACAGCTGGTTATGGTGTCGCCATGTGGGGAGTGGCTCACCAGCACGAGCAAACACTGAATGAATCAATAGATTTAAATAACTACCTTTGCTCTTGAATTGATTGGTGATCTTCGTTATTACTATCGTGCATCTATAAGTGATACTTACCTCTCAAGAACATTGGTATACGATCTGGTCAAAATATCCAGATCATATACACAGTTTCATGAGAGGTAACTATGCACAGCTCCCTTTGTGGGATTCGTTGATGCATCGCCAATTGGTAGAACATACGTTAATGGTTGAATGAACCGAATAACATAGAAAGAGGCAAGTGGAACTTGCTACCTGGGAGGAGATAATATAGTGACACCCACACGCACACCCACCCACGCACACACACTAACACCCATCTCACCCCCACACACACGCACGCACACCACCTCCCACACACGCCCCCCTCCCCACACGCACGCACACCCACACACTAACACCCATCTCACCCCCCCCCCCCACACGCACACCCACCCACGCACACACAAACACACACACTAACACCCATCTCACCCCCACACACACGCACGCACACCACCCCACACACACGCCCCCCCCCCCCCCACACACGCACACACACACCCACACCCCCCACACACACGCACAGCGCACGCCCGCACGTGCACGGACGCACGCGCGCACACATAAGCATTTTACATTTGCATTTGATTGTGGTCATAAACTTATAAGATTAGATTAGTTTCGTAATGGTCAAACACAAATTGTGTGGCGAGTATTCGGATTACCAATCAACGCACGCATACATGTGCGGTCAACGAACTGACCAGTGAAATCAGGCCACCGCATCAGTTCAACCATGGACGGGTCGCTTTGGTCAACCTGCCCCGGTCAGATGCTGCCTTGAGCTGCTGTGATTAGTGTGTGCGGCTCAGGATGTTGCATAATCGGACATAACGGGCAGCTGAGGCAGCGGTGAGCCGAGATAACAGTCCCCCGCTGTACTCAGGCCGCACGGCTCTCTCTCGCCGCCTTTCATGGAGCCTTAATCAAGGTTACTCGCGACAGCCCCGAAGTAACCTTCGCTGGTTATGCAATAGTGCAGGCGTGAGTGAAGGCGTTGGTGCTTGCCAGTGTATGTGTACTGTGATTATTCCTGGTTGCGCGTCCCGAAGTGCACGATGTTCAGTGTACGGTGGCCACGGGTTCGCCAACTGCAGGTTTCGCGGGCCTGCGGTGTAGCCGGTGTTGTTTTAAAGTGCTACAGATGCACGGCGACACATACGCACGCGCGAACGCACACACACAGACACACACAGACACACCACACGCACACAATTAACGATTGCAATTCTTAAAATAGCATCCCGGTCGGTGGTAATGTAACAACTTAATACTTCTGATGTGCATGTTCTTCATATAAAATTGAAGAATTGGACAAGTTACGCTACAGCGTAAACGTTTTAGAAACATGTTAGACATTTATTAAACCAACCTAGTGTTTAAACACTCGCTGTTTGACGCAGTGGACACAAGTAATGAACATTGCAGCATCAGATGTCGTAAATCATATCGCTCCAAGCAATACGTATCAATTATCACAAAGTTATTGTAACGGTGGCTCCATGTTTGTTCTTCCTGTGACCTATCCTGTTTCCAAACCGGTGACATATGTCAACAGCGATTACCCACCATTTATATACGTTGTATAAATCGTGTTTTTCATTAATGTCGATTTCCCCGGCTTGCTTACATTCGTGTAGATACTGACTTTTTCTGCGCCGCAGTTTTTGTTTCATAACCGTATTATCAAATTGAAGAACATTGGTTCTAATCAAAAACTTTCATTTTGCATATCCAAAACGTAGTTTACCTGGTAATGGCTTTCGTCGAACGTATCACGTTGACTTCATCAGTGCCGATGACGCTCAATTATGTATTTTACCAGGTAAAATACGTTTTGGATATGCAAATTGAATGTTTTTGATTTGAAAAAAGAACTATCCTGAAGAATGTTCAGTAACATTTGTTCAATTTTTTACAGACATATCAGATCTATAAAACAGAGCGTGTGTTTGTTTGTGTGTTAACCAGTCCGAACACAACTCCGTCAGTTCCGGTGAAATTTTTTAGGTGGGATAGCGGGCCCATTAACTAGTAATTCGTAGATTTATACTCTACCAGTGGTGTACCTAAGGGACAGTCTTGGTGAGTTCAATATTTGAAAAGGTTGTACCCAAAGTTGCAATGGTCATCGTAAAGATAATAATACCATTTTAATTTGTTGCTGGATATACGCAGATATTTTGCATAGTTTTCAAGTTATTATATATGTGACGTGAAAAGTCATGAATGATCCACATTTTTTGACAAACTGTGATGCACACAAATGCACGTTTTTTTACATCCCGAATGTCCAATTAATAACAACTCTTACCGCTTTATAATTTATCTCCTCACAAACTTGTTTATTCCAACGTGGACTCATCCTACCTGGGAAATGTTCAACAACACGGCGGAAAACACTCTCTTTCTACATATATTCAGCTCAGACGTAGTTTGACAATGATTACTGTCTGACACACTGCAGGGACGTTTTAACTCTTGACTCATATCGACATGGACACGAGACATGTCTCACGCGGGAATCCACATGCAGTGTCCACTCGCTGTCCACTACGCAATAACAGCTGCAATACACTCTGACTTTGACAGCAGTGGTCAGTTAATTCACTGGATGACCTCATCGTGCGATGGACGCCCTCAGTGGTCAGTTCTTTGAAGCAGCTGTCGGCGATCGTTAATATGACAGATGGACAAAGCCACAATCGGATCCCCCCCGACGAACGCTATGACGTCACAATGGTCGACCAATTTAAAACATGTCGCACGATTTGTTTATTTGTGGATTAGATTCGATTTGTTTAACTTCCTGATAATGGCATGGTCAAATTACACAAGCATGCACGCACTTAGCGAATATCGTTGCTTGAAAACTATTTTTGTCATGAGTTCAATGCGGTGTTTCCAATGTTTTTATTTGTATGATCTAACTGGAACCGAGCCAGCGTAAGTGCGTGCGTGCTTGTGAGTGTGCCCACGTGCGTGAGTGTACGCATCCGGGTATGTTTATGTTTTTCTCCTAGACGTTTTCATCTCGGGCGTCAAACGTTCAGGGGTGAACTTACGACACCTCGGAAGAAAAGTAACGTTTTAATTTTTTTTCGAGATTCCCCTTAGGTTAAAGGTTCTTGCCAGTTAGGCGTTCGTACCGGATGTTAAATACAAAATATGTTATTTGATTGTTCGCAACGTCACTCGCGTTTTCTGCGATTGTTCCGAGCTTAGTAGACCGTCCGTCGATGTCATGGGGGAATTTTACGTAACGTGCGTTTCAAAAAATCTGCTCACTTTAAATTTTATGTGATGACAAACGCCAGGTGAGAATCTTTCGGAGACCGTCTTCTGCGTCTGTGCGTAGACCACAGTATGGCCTCTCGGGGAGGAGCATTTTTGTTCGTAGGCCTATGCATAATGACATGTGATTAATAGAGCGGATTCGTAGAGACACGGTGAACATAAAATAATATTAATGTTTATATTTTGTCATAAGAAAAGTAATTTGGCAAAATTAGAGGCTATATTGCGGTGGCAGCATTAGTCTTACAACATTTCGCAAAATATGAAACGTCCGTTTGATCGTCACCTGTCAGCCACCAAGAGACTTTATTCGTACTCCGTTTTGTAGATGTAATGTTTTAAACGGATTCTTTTGCATATTTTATAAGTTTCACAAACAGTTAGAAGGCCTACAGCGCTTCTTCTTTTGTGTTTAAACCCATCATATTGACTGTTATCTATAACAATACGCTGACTTTGGAGCATATTTTGGCCATCACTTCTGATCTACCAATTGGCGATGCATTTGTAAAAAAACATAGTTACTTGGAGTTTTTTATACTTTATTCCACTGAACACATTGACTTGGCAGTCATTCATCAGGAGGCGCCACTGTGGAGTTTGTTAAAAGCTGCATGCAATACCGTATAATTGGTGACCGTTGAAATTAAACGGTCATGGGAACGAATTTACGTTCAAAATACTGCAATGGTGACAACTGCTGCTCTTGGCTTGTTGCTCCGCTGCACGGGTGGGTGCATGCAAGTTTAAGCTAGTTCTACAAGCAACAGTGAACAGCAAAATATGCTTAATACACGCTCACATTCCTACATCGTTTCGACGTTCGCGGCAGTGTATACAGCAGAGTAAGCGACAGCGACAGCGACAAGAACAGATCAGAGTTTTCCTTCGAAGAACTGCCAAAGCCCAACACTAAACTAACCAATCCACCTTCACTTTCTAGGGACAATTCCACACCGTTGAGTGGTGAATAAAACCGATTAAGTGTGTGTGTGTGTGTGTGTGTGTGTGCGCGCGCGCGTGTGTGTGTGTGTGCGTGTGTGTGGTGTGCGCGTGCGTATGTTTATGTGTTTGTCTGTAGGGTGGAGTGTGTGTGTGTGTGTGTGCGCGCGCGCGTGCGTATGTTTATGTGTTTGTCTGTAGGGTGGAGTGTGTGTGTGTGTGTGTGTGTGTGTGTGTGTGTGTGTGTGTGTGTGTGTGTGTGTGTGTGTGTGTGTGTGTGTGTGTGTGTGTGTGTGTGTGTGTGTGTGTGTGTGTGCGCGCGCGTATGTTTATGTGTTTGTCTGTAGGGTGGAGTGTGCGTGCTCAAGTATGTTTAATTATAATTTAATTTGTCTGGTACATTTAATCCGTGCGCACATGTGTACATATGTGTATACTATGACAATACCTTCTCAAAACGGAAACAATCTGGTGACATCAGCACCAGTTAGGATGGAGCATTACGTTATCGGACACATTCGTGACAGCTCGGGTTACTTCATAAATGTGTCCGCTCCACAATCTAAAGATGATTGAAGTAGGCCTATTGATTGAACACGAGGATTTATAGCAGTCGTCTAGCATCATATAACACAGCAGAAATTAGCAATACCGATTGCTAAAAAGTCTACAGTTTTCTTATAGTGCTTCGGAACCGCTGTTTAGGGCCTATTCTATAGTATTTCAGAAATAATTGCACTATTGTAGATTTTGTTTTATATATACTTGTATATAAAATCAACAACAACAAAATATAAATGTACAAATGTCGCACAGTGTCACGGAATTAAGAATATCGACTAATAATACCCACTGTCGTTAACATGACATTACCATCATTTTAACTGCATCGTCACATGACATTCAAGTTGTATGTGACACATTCCAATTGTAGAAAATATATCTACGCTTGTCTACACACTGTTGGAACTTCGCGGTGCTAAACTACTTTTAAACACTGCTTTCCGCGATTTGAAATCGGGACACATCTACCGTTTCACTTACCGGAACAAGCAGCACTTGTGCAAATACGATGCGAGAGTCTTCAGCGCATACCTGCGCTGGTGTACCTGCGTCGGTCACTAATGCTCTGACTAATGGAATCGTCGCCCGTCCCTTCAACCCACGACAACAACGCTCACCACTACACTGACCCACGACTCACGCAATCTCTGTCAGATTCTGACGCTCTATTTATAACCATCCCCAGCACATTGACCTGAATACTGACCGATATCCCCTGGGAAGTTCTACATGGCTGATTTCTCCCCGTCACTCCCTTCCGCGTCCGCGCAAACCCATTCTCCCCGGTTCCCGTGCTGATGTCGTGGACTGGTGATGTCCACAAAACGATCATCTGGAGAAATCCGCTCGACGCGGTGGGATCTTACCTGGTTCCGCTGCGTCGTCTTCATCCGAACCCACGGCACGGGCAGCCTCAATTGTCCGCTGGTCTCTCACTCCTTGGCTCGCCCCTTTGTTATGGTGACGAGTTCTGAACGCTGACCCGGGCAAGGAGAGCGTCGTCAGGCCAGGCCCACGCCGGACACCGGTCCGCCTACAGCACCATTATGCAACACTTCTCCCAATAAACGCCACGTTGCGTGGTCAAGCGTTAGGGGGTCGGCTCAGAATCGGCGTCGACGCCGCATTGGGAATATTATTTACGGCTGTGTGTACAATACATACACAGAGGTTGTTATAGACTAAACAGGACCTACACGTGTTGGTTTGCTGCTAGTGGCGCTGTATTTCCTAAACCTGTTTTGTGCGCTGAAAAATTTAAACGTCGAGTTTTAATTCGGTGATGTTATTTGATAGAGTTTGTCATTTACAGTTAGTGATATCGTTTTAGAAATATCATTATTTTCAACAACTAACCACGTGATATACTCTGAAATGACGGGCAGTGAAAAACAAAAACCGCCAACAGCCGTATTGAATGATACATTCATAAATCGTGTACTTTTGTGTAAAAATAGGCACCATCAAGCAAAAAAACACAAAATACCAATGTCCGACGAGAAACATATATATAATTGTCGTATTATTATCATAATTCATCTTCTTCGTCACGCGACGAAGTTGGCGCCACAATAGGTCCTATGCAAAATAATAAAGTATTCATCTATTCCAAATGAATGTTAATGTATTAACTTGTCGCTGCCCAGTCCACCATATGTGTCCGCAGCCATTCGGGAGCTGATACCGACCATTGACAATATACAGAGTAGCCAGACAAGAGTTTCCGCTGGGTTTTAGATCAAATACCATTAGAGGACCGTCCGCATGTAATAGAGCCTACGTTGTTGAGAGTATTTCGTAGAGATTTTGTATTGGCCTGTCAGTGCTCAGTCATATATTTTGTATTGGCCTGTCAGTGCTCAGTCATATATTTTGTGATCACCAGTGACATACGTGTTTGGCGACGGCAATGACACATCAGCGTAGGAGAAACCGTTTAGTTTGTGCAGCCATAACTATTATTTCCCCAGAAAAACATGCCCAAGTATATGCACTTATTTGTTTTTTTCTTAGTGGAAACATCGACGTTTGTTCAATTGAAACAGTTCGGGGAATATGAACGCAATCTACGCTGACAAACAAAGCACATTCTATTTGCCTTTGGTGGATATTTTTCTACAAATAGTCTTTGCATAGTAATTGCAGCATGGCTGAATGCTTCCCTAAGAAGTCGAGATGGTGTCCGATTGAACAGGCCTACCAGGGAGTGAAGTGTAATACGCTCTGAGAAGTTCTACAAGGACTGGACACTACGCTATATAAGAACTTATCTTTACTTTTTTATACCAGTTTTGAACTGTACAGTGGTCCAGATAAACTGTACAGTGGTCCAGATAAACTGTACAGTGGTCCAGATACTCGATCGTCTTCAATTTCTAGTCTGTCGCATTGGAAGTAAAACATAATATTTATACACATTCAAAAACATCTGAAATTACCAGAAACGTGTGTGATAGCACCAGCAACGACGACAATAACAACAGAATAACAATAACAAAAACGAAGAAACACCACAACAACAGTAAAGCCGAAAACAGCAGCGATGGCAGTGATTTACTTAGGTATCTTCCCGCCAGAGATTATACACACGATCCACACGACGCGTTTTTCATTCGATTTCAGTCGCAAATTCGCCTGCGCAAATGAGATCGATAAATTATGCAAGGATTATTGGACACTGCCCCGCCTGGCCGTCCACTCATCTCCGGGGGCAGATGGGCTTGTGAGTGGGACCGTGTGGGTAGTCACCCGGCATTCACCTGAGTTGACGCGAGCCAGATGACTAACAGCTTGTGTCGTTACGTAACCGGCTTGGTGAGAAGAGCTCGACTCGGCAAACGGCTGTAAACACGTCATGACGCAATCTACTCATTTTATCGACGCCGCTTGTTGCAACTGATAAGTTGCTACGTGGGTGTGTTGTTGTTATCGAGTTGACGAGGTGTTGTTGTTGTTGTTGTTGTTATTAGTTTAGTGGACAGGGAGATAGGGAGAGAGGGACATAGGTAGAGAGTGAGAGAGAAGGAGAGAGGGGGAGAGGGAGAGAGGGAGAGAGGGAGAGAGGGAGAGAGGGAGAGAGGGAGAGAGAAGGAGAGAGGGAGATAGGTAGAGAGGGAGAGAGAAGGAGAGAAGAAGATAGGGAGAGAAGGAGAGAGGGAGAGAAGGAGAGAGGGAGAGAGAAGGAGCGAGGGAGATAGGTAGAGAGTGAGAGAGAAGGAGAGGGGTATACACGAAGATAGGGAGATAGGAAGAGAGAAGGAGAGAGGGAGATAGGTAGAGAGTGAGAGAGAAGGAGAGAGGGAGATAGGGAGAGAGGGAGAGGGGGAGAGAGGGAGAGAGGGAGAGAGGGAGAGAGGGAGAGAAGGAGAGAGGGAGAGAGGGAGAGAGGGAGAGAGGGAGAGAGTGAGGGAGGGAGAGGGTGATTTCAAATCGACGGCATAGTGATATTGTACTTTTGCAACGACATTAAAACACCCACAATGTTAAAATTATATCCGACTTTAAGGTTTAACCTAAATGAAAACATTCCTATTTTTCTTGTCGACACGACAATAAATAATGTCGACGCATCTGGCTAAACCCCACGATTAAATACGCAATTAAGCATACGTTAGACGTACGTGTTTATCTTCTTTATGCAATCCTTAGGTGTAGTTTAATGAGAAACGGGTATCAATAATTATGCAGCTATGACTGGACAATTATCAATTATTTTGCTGAATGAAGCAACCTACATCTTATTGATTTCTGAATTCTGACTCATTTTGTTTATACGTTTGCAACTCTGTGTCTATAATTAGCGAGATGTAAGATTATTGGTAAACGGAAACACAGATACGTTGCTATGCACTGATACACGCGTTGTTAAATGCAAGTATACCCCTTGGAAGAATAACGATAGTAAGTCAATATCTGGTTGAGAACAATCAATGAGCGTAAAATCAGCACTCACACTATCGCCAGAATACAGGAAGCGTGGATTGTCGAAGCGTTTATTCTGCCAACGGAATCAAAGAAAGTAAATTTACGATCTCTGATCTAATGAATAGATCCTACAAAACATCTACGCAGGCCTATATGGTTGACGACGCGTAAATGACGGGAACAATCTCACAAAACACGAAAGACCTTGTGAACAATTAATCTATCCATCACCTGTTGCCTAGCAAAACCCCTGTCAAACCATCAGAAAACACGTGGTGGAACGCACCACGTGTTTTCTGATGGACATTCCGCCGAATATTTTGTTGAAATTCTGGTCATAAAAGTGTTTCTTTATGACAAAAATATAAGGCAAAATGACAGGTCTGTGCGGGACTGTTTTATTTACGAGATGTCATGTCGCATTAGTAATGCAATTTGCGTGCATAACCATTAACAACTTGGTTGGCGAAGACAAAGCTTGACGAGATCACGCGCACAAACTCGATTGTGACGTATGCACACCGCGACGCACTGGATACATCAATTACACGTACGAGCGAACATAAAAAAACGTCGTGAATATTCGTGAATTATATTCACGCTTACGAGGGGACACGCTCCTGGTTAAACAGGGTATCCCTAGGAAATAATATATTGATGTTTAGCAAACCGAGCTGTCTTTGACCTCTGTTCGGGGACAGGATGGGAGATTCTTAAATACATTGTAAACCAGGCAAACTCACCCCCACTTTCTCTGTTTCATATTATAACCGTGTATATACATCGGACTCTCAATCGAAGAGATCGAGTTTCGAGTCCATTTGCTGCCGTTTCGAAACCTGGTCAATTTTGTTCACCCCCACATACATAGATAGCTGTAAGAATGAGTGAGCTTCGCTGGCTGTTAACAGTGCTGGATATTTAAGATGAACGAGTTGTCATCCTACACTTATTGCAATGTGACGCTTCCCCAAGTGTGGAACAATAACGTACTTTTTATGGTGCAGTGTGGGAACCGCACTACAAAAGAACTTACATTTTGTGAGATGCATACTATAATAAATTATTGTTGAATTGATCGTTTCTCCTTCTTTATGGTATTACAGACTGAGTTTTTTTTACTAATAGCGAACATTGTGTTGGATACGAAAACGTCGAGTCCACTACCCCTGTTAATCAAGGAGCTTCGACCAACGTAAACACTCACGCCTGGATGACGCTATTGTTCCCATTCCACATAAACTTGTGACACTGTCCCCCTTAGACGCAGCGTGTGACCTTTCGTGAACTTTGGTTCACTTGGCGATTGCTGACTCGAGCATTCAACGTAACAGAAAGACTCGGGATTAATTAACACGATTGATACAATATTACGCGTGAATCACAATAATGCCGCTGGAATAGTCGTGTCCATTGTATGAGTGCCACCAGAATAACTCGATAAACTGTTAACACGTATAACCTCGAATCTCATAGCATACGCTGTGCGACTACCAATCTTAGATCTGTTCGTCACAAATCTGCTGCCCTTTCTGATTTAATAGCATCAAAACATATTGATATTTTAGCAATGACTGAGACATGGTTGAAAAAAAATGATACTGTCTCCTGTCTTGCTGACATCACTCCTCCTGGCTTTTCTCTACACCATCATCCGCGCCAGTCAGGTAGGGGTGGTGGTGTCGCATTTCTAGTTTCTGATTTGTTCAAGGTAGAAATCCTTCATTCATCTGTATACCACAGCTTCGAGGCTTTATGTATTCTTATAAAAGGTTCATCTATGTCTGCTAATTGTATTTGCATATATCGTCCTCCTAGAAACACAAGTAATTTTTTTTATGAATTTCAAGATTTTCTTTAAACATTACAATTACATGAAGAATTACACATTTTAGGTGATTTCAATATCCATCTTGATTTACCTATCCTTAATACTAGGTTATTCATGGATGCACTTCAAACATTTGATTTACACAGCATGTCACATTCCCTATTCATATCCATGGGCATTGGCTCGACTTGTGTATCACTAGGTCAAACTGCAACAACATCAAGGCGGTATCTGTTACTGGTGGATTATCAGATCATCATACTGTAATTATTGATCTGTGTCTCAGAGTCGTGTCAAGACCAGCACAACAATTTATTACTTTCCGTCCGATAAATGACATCAATATAGACATTCTTCGTGAGGAACTTACAAATTCAGATCTCTTAATTCATCCAAAAACTACACTGTGTGCGCTAGTAAACCAGTACTACGTTACACTAAGTAATCTTCTTAATAAACATTCCCCCCACAAAAAAAGTTCGTGCACCGTCACCATGGATGTCACTAGACTTGAAAGAATTTGGCGACGTATCCGTTCATCCCTTGATCGGATCCGCTATACTAAGCAGTTACATCTGTGCAACCACATGATGTCAAAAGCAAAATTATTATACGAATTTGATATAACAAAATTCAGAAAAACCTTGCCAAATGTGGAAATCCACCAATAGTGCCCTTCTTCGGGAGAAACCAAAAGTATTGCCTGATACCTCTTCATTGGATACATTATGCAGCATGTTTTCAAAATAGTTCACGGATAAGATTGCTTACATTCGATCACGTTTTGTTATTAATAACGTTGATTACAAGTTTACTGAACAGCCGATTGTTAATAATACACTGCAATGTTTTACACCTGCAACTACAGGTGAAGTTCGCACTATCATACAAAAGTGTAAAATCGTGTGGTCTTGACCCTTTTCCAACATTTCTACTGAAGAGTTGCATTGATCAGCTGGTTTATCATATTACAAATATTATAAATATGTCAATACGAAATACGAATTCAAACAAGCTCTTGTCAATCCTCTTATTAAAAAACAAAGTATGTGCAAAAATGACCTTACAAATTACCGTCCTATCTCAAATCTTAATTATCTGTCGAAAATATTGGAGAAGGTTGTTGCAAATCGACTCCATGAACACATTTATTCACTGCATTTATCAAATGATCTACAATCGGCATATAAACGATTTCATTAAACTGAGACAGCTCTTCTTAAAATACACAATGACATTGTATGCAATATGGATAATAACAAATTGACTGCTCTCACCTTACTAGATCTATAAGCTGCTTTTGATATAATAGATCACGACATTCTTTTGCATCGCCTTCAGAGACATTTTGGTATATCTGGCATGGCTCTTCAGTGGTTTACTTCATATTTTTCAGACCGACACCAAAGCATTAACATATCTGGCTCACTGTCCAGAACATCTTCCATTTGGTGTCCCACAAGGTTCTGTCCTTGGCCCTGTTCTGTTTAGTTTATACACTACATCCCTTAGTCGAGTCATAACTAATCATAATATAAATTATCATTTGTATGCTGACAACACACACAGGTGTATATATCACTTTCACCAACTGACACACAGACATCTCTATCAACTTTAAATGACTGTCTCACCGACATCTTGCTGTGGATGGAAGCAAATAAATTGAATCCAGATAAAACTGATTTAAGTATTATTGGCACAAAACAACAACGAAACAAGGTTGTTAACTACTTTCAAATTATATTGCTTGGTAATGATACATCACCATCAGATACTGTTCGTAATCTAGGTGTTATCTTTGACAGTGATTTCAGCTTTAAGCAGAACATTTCTCTAGTATGTAAATTCTGTTTCTACCATATACGTGATTTCCGCCGAATTCGGCGTCATTTGTCTTTATCTACTGCTAAAACAATATCAGTATCTCTAATTAGCAGTCGCCTTGACTACTGCAACTCACTCATAAACGATATTGCTAAAAGGGACTTAGCTAAACTCGAACGTGTACAGAATTGTTTAGCACGTGTAGTACTAAAAGCACCTCGTTTCTCACCATCTCTGCCCCTACTTAGACAGTTGCATTGGCTTCCAGTTACATATCGAATACAATTCAAATTAGCCACTATCACATATCGTACCCTTTCTACGCAACACCCATCCTATTTGTTTAGCCTCCTTCGTTTTTCCGATAGCCGCAGGAATCTCAGATCATCTGTTTCACAACGACTTTTTGCTCCGAAAACCAAGCTTAATATCGGCAAACGTGCTTTATCTGTAGCTGCACCAAAATCTGGAATCAACTCCCTATCGCTTAAGAATCATTTGAGACTATAAATACCTTCCGTAAAAAACTAAATAATTATTTATTTGAAATTGCATCCCCACCCTAACCTTCGGCGGTCCCTTGCTCTAATGACGACTCTAGCTTGTCCCTTTTAATGATGTTGCCCAATGTTTTGTATGCTGCGCCTCTGAGCTCAGATTCCTGGGGATTTAGGCGCTACAGAAGTTTGTCATTATTATTATTATTATTATATAACCAGTTCTTACCAACTTTGTAAAATTGTAATAGTAATTCTACGTTTACCTTTTTCAGCCGCTATATGGGATACATACAGACAACAAAACATATATTGTTGTCTGATGTTAACGAAGGTTGTTCTTTATTACGCAGCATACGCTGTAACAATAGTTACGCAAACATAAATTTATTTATAAATTTCCCATCCACCGTTCTTAAATTTTTATATTCCCGGTCATGTCCCAACCGTTCAACCATCACATTCTACACGCACTTGATTAAGATACCCACTGTCCATATTTTGACAAAATAACAAATGGGGTTCGCTGAATTGGCTGTCTTAAATGTGGGAAACACGCAACCGCGCTGAACATCAAATAATCCAGCCGGTCTAAATACAATATTTTGTCACTCCACTCACTGCCTAAGAACATTGGTTGGAGTTGACCGTGGAGGTAACTTTAGCTCAGTGGTTGTGTCACGTTTAATAAAAGGTTCCAAATCCAAACGTAATCGAGCTAGCGTGCGCGTGTGTGTGTGTTTATGTGTGTGCGTGCGTGCGTGCATGTGTGCGCTATCATGTGTGTGCGGCGGAGGGTATGTTGACAATATACTTCTAGACGGTTTGCACCACGGGAACCACACTTTCATGGATTGGCGTAGGCCCCTTGGGAAGAAACATAAAGTCCATATTGTTTTCAAAAGTCGCCGCTGGTTAAAGTTTATTTTCGGTATTAGCAAAAATAGATAAGCGAGCGGAAAATTAACAACTCGAAACACGTCCAAAACATGAAATTCTACTGACGCTAGCACCCTCAGGGCTCCTCCTACCCAGACGATCTTGGTATCATTTAAAAGGATGCACTTTCTATTATTCTAGCGTCATCTAGAATTTCCGGTAACCGTTCATAGAACACCTATAAACGGATCTACAATCGTGCCGATTTCAGCGTTTTGTTTGGTTCCTAACGATGTTGGCGGCGGGTACTAAGTACTTCCGATTGCGGCGCGGTTTTCGTCATTTGCATCAGTTCAGACATGCGCATTTCACCATTTCTTGATTTCATGTTATAAGCTCCACCCACTTTTAAACAGCGGCGAAACTGACGCGCTTTTATGGCAGCGAAACCGATATATCTCTACGTCGGTGTGACGTTTCTATAACGTACGCCAACAAACGGAGACAAAGGGTCAACACGTGTTGCGTTGGTTGATATCCGTGATTGTGACATCACGCCTACTTCCAGTATGTCAGTTTAGCCGCCGTTTGAAAGTAGGTGGAGCTTACAGGTAAAGACAAGACGGTCCAGCGCGCGCATTTCTCATTGTTAAAAAAAAGTACATAATTGGGACGATTAATCCGCCATTCTGGAGCGACGCCAAGCCAAAACACATTCACTGACGACAGCCTCCCAAATGGCGGACAAAATCTCTCATTGTAGACTGCCATGATATTGCTCATTGTCCAAATATAAGCTACTTGCATAATTATAGCATAAAATCAGATATTGGTGCCTCATTCGGTAGATTGGTGAACGGCGTCGACGAACCAACTTTCGTTCTCAGTGTCTAAGACACCGGAAAAGGCACGGGTGTAGGTCCGTTTATAGTTTATTTTAGGAATGATTATCAGGAAACCATTTCTATAGCTGAATAGCAGAAAGCGTAAGTTTTCAAACTATATCAAGATCGTTGGGATCGGACGATCCATAATGATACTAGCATCCGTTCAAATGAGTGTTTTGTGACGTGTTTCGAGTTGTTCGTTTCCGCTCGATTATTTATTTTTGGTATTAGGGTATTAACAACTTCTATTTGCTCTCTCCTCCATCTATTTTCTCTAAGTTAATTTTGTTAAACCACATATTTTATGGTCGTCTTTCGTAAATTAAAGGGAACATGCATTTTGGACCTACAAGATTTAACAAAAATCAATAACAATGTGTACCAGTGGTTCAGATGTCAGGCTCCAGGATATCGGACATTTTATTAGAATCTTCCACTTTGAGACCGCATTCTGAGTTAACCGCTGACGTGACAATTTTGATTGTATTTGCAAATGGTTAGTCTATATGACCTCTTTTAGGTGTATAACACCAAAGAGTTTAGCCTCGATTATCCCGGCGCCGTGAGGAGGCAGCATTATCCCATCACAGCGGCCTGGATTATTAAGCTCCAGCCAATGTTACCGGTAGGGGGCTTTACCTCAGATTCGGGTAGAGACGGTGATTGGCTCTCATGCCAACTATAAAATAACAAATTAAATAAGGATACACTTTTATCAGATCATACTATACTATAGCAACTATTCAACATTAAACTTATATTGAAGCATGCCACACAAAAATAAACCGACATTAAACTTTTTTGTAGTTTAATGCCTTCTAATCACATGAATATTCAATAGGTGGCATCTCTCGTGGCATAACATTCAGAAGGGCCTATCAGAGCCAGACTATCGTTCTGGTGAAGTTACGTAGCTAGGCGAGAGTCGGTTAAGGGGTCAGGACACTGTTGGACTTCCTGCTTGGTTACAAAAAAGTGCAATTTATTTTTGAGAAATGATTTTTTTTACAAAATTCACCTGCTCTGACATAAGTGTATTTGAGTAGTCAGATTTCCCGGTGTGATTGTAGAAGCTGTTGATAGTAAAATGGTGCATTGGTAGCTCATTTTACTAAGCGGAAGAGTATTTGGCAGCAATTTGGCTAGTTGACCCTTTAGCCGGATTATTGCCTGCATCCATTCGTCATTTTATGAGAGCTAGAAATATTAGATTTTGAGTAAACTCGACCAGCATGTCAATGAGATGATAATAACAGCAGGTGAGAAGTTTAAGAAACTTTGTAGGTCACGTTTTCTTATAATCACACAAAACGTTAACATGGTCGCCAATGGGAAAACTAACAGTGTGCTGAGCCCTTAAGCGAGACTACAAAGAGTTGTTTTTGTTTCCCTTTAGCTAAATTATGTCGTACAATTTTGAAGTAGACCTAAGTTTTAGTGTAATTCCTCCGAATTGTTATCTATGTATCAATAGATAATATTTCTGTCATTTAGATTAATAGAATACGTATAGAAATATAAAGGATATAAAGAAAACAAAACAACAACGTAATTTTTGTTAACGTTGCTAACCAACATAGACATACGTAGACATACATATAATTACAGCTGAAGATGTACTCATATAAATAGTTGTATTTAGACTTAGAGGAGGATACCAAATATAATTTTTTTTAAATATTGAATAGTTATGAAGATATATTGATAGAAATAATTTCTTCAAACTTAAAGAAGACAGTAGGGTATAATATAGCGTTAGTCAAGAAATATTGTAGGTTGGATGTGAGAAAGTACGTATTCTCTGAGGACAATAAATGACTGGAACAAATTATCTGATGATTGCTAATGTTAAAGCTAGCAGTGTGTATATGTTAAAAAATAAAATTGACAGCAATCCGATGAGGGCGGGTTATGTGTTGGTATAAAATTGTTGGACTCTCGATAATGGAAATGCTTCCTTGTCCACATGCCGTCTAGAGCTAGTGACGTTAGCTGACAATTTAGTTTTTTTCTAGTCTTTTTGTTTAATTTTGTTCGCTAGATGGCAGCATACGAAAGAAGACACCTCAATAGAGGGCGATACGCGTATTATATTGAGTACGAAATACGTTATATTTAACATAATGTTAGTGTTATTTTGTTGTATATTATAATAATAATAAAGGTAATGTTATATTATTGAAATAGAAAACCAAAAAGTATAAAAACAATGATAAAAATAGGTACGCAGTCGGCAGGATTCGAACCTGCGCGGGCAGAGCCCAATGGATTTCTAGTCCATCGCCTTAACCACTCGGCCACGACTGCCATACGAATTCTTAACCATATTAGTTGCATTTCTTTAAAATGCACGTAACTTACTCGCGTAAACAAAAAAATTGTGATAATTTCACAAATGTGTTATTATACATAGCTAGAGGCATAGCTAGGAGTAGCACAAATTTGAACTAGACTAGCTTGCACCCGTGGCTTGTCAGTGACAGTGACGCCGTGACTGTGCAAAGTCAAGAACAGCCGCCAATGAATCTATTTTTACATTTATACGTCACTTTATAAATTATAGCTTAGCCTTTACAGTTCCGCTTTTGAATGAAATGACTGAGCTGCTGTTCTGTGTGACACGTCCGCATGGAATCATCCGACGAAGAGCAACTAGTTGTAGTTGTTTGTGCGCTTCCAGTGTAGAAATTGAGCAATTCGGGGCCCACACGAACTACGCGTAAACAATCGTAAGAGACGTACGTCGGAGTTACGTAGCCGTGGCGTAGGATGCAATTCCACGTCAAAATCGTAACAAAACGTCTAAAACAAATTAGATAAAAGCGCATTAAGTATACAAGCCACGTATTTTACAGAAATATGTTTCTAGGGTGCATCCAGCAGCGTATTCCTATTCACAAATGTGTGACTCTGGGAACCAATTTGCACGTATCCTTACTACGTACTATAGACTATATAGTAGAGCTCTATATTCTACGTAGACTGCCGCATGACGAGAGTTTAGTATAGGAAGAAAGTTTACAATGTATAATCGTTTGCTAAAACAAGTCGGTTCACTAAACGGCACTTGTAATTTGTCAATATATTTTAGTTTTTACTTAGTTACGGTAGTTACGCCGTAGGCTTAGCCTTAGCTCTGGGTTTAACATTCTTTACTATTTATTATCTATATGATATAAAATTATATGGTTTTGGTCTATTATTGTCTACTAAATATGATAATAATCTAACATAATTATGTCACCATTATTCCTATTTGGTGTTTTCTGCTTGTCTTGTTCTGTTGTTGTAAGGGACATCGATTTTGTTTTATGCAAACCATTGAGATATAATCATTTTAATGTGCTTTTTCCTAATCACACTAAAATTCATCATTCTATTTCAATTTTGCATAGTCTGCCATGTCTTCATGTTTGTTATAATAGAAAGTTACTGCCAATCCCCCGCTCTACGCCTACATTGAAATTAGCAATAATTTTATTACTAGCAGGAGATGTAAGTCTCAATCCTGGGCCATCTGTTAGACGACACATTCGGGTGGCCACTACAAATGTTCGATCTGTACGAGATAAGACAGCCTCACTTTGTGATTTATTAATTTCAAAGAAAATAAACATTCTAGCTGTAACTGAGACCTGGCTTAGACCACGTGATACACATGCATGCATTGCTGACGTTTCCCCTTCTGGTTACACCTTTCACCATCGACCACGTTTAGTCGGCCGTGGAGGTGGTGTTGGCTTTTTTATATCACAGCAGTTCAAAGTTAAATTACATTCTAACCCTGAATACTCTAGTTTTGAGTCCATCTTTGCTGAAATTTCAGATTCTTCTTTCTCCGCACACTTTGTTTGTATCTATCGCCCTCCAGGACATCCTGCCAATTTCTTTGAAGACTTTCAGGATATGTTGGAAAATCTGGCAGTCATTCACTCAGAATTTTACATTCTTGGTGATTTTAATCTACATTTGGATATACCTTCTTCAACTACAACTACGTTTGATGATATTCTGGCATCATTTGATTTGAAACAACATGTTACCTTTTCGACACATATACATGGCCATTGGCTTGACCTCTTGATAACCCGTTCAACTTGTAATAATATCCAAGCACCTACTGTTTCAGATGGGTTATCAGACCACCATACTGTCATTGCCAATATTAATGGTTCTATAGCCCCTTTACAATCGAAACACAATGTGTCTTACAGAGCCAATCATAGGATTGACATTACAGCTTTAATGGCTGATATCCTTATATCTGACCTTATCACAGATCCAAAAAAACATATATCTGACTTATATAAACAGTACTGTCAAGTACTCAATGCACTACTTGACAAACATGCACCTATAAAATCCAAATGGGTGTCAGAAAGGCCACCGGCTCCATGGATGACTTCTGAAATTATACTATCTAAAAGGCGTCGTCGTTATTTAGAGCGTGTATGGCGCAAATCACGCTCGCCATTAGATAGGTCGCGTTATTCTAAGCAATGTCACCTCTGTAACAGACAAATGGCTAAAGCTAAATCAGATTATTTTACAGATATGGTCATAAATAAGTCTGATAATCCGCGTCAGTTATGGAACTGCATCAATAACATTCTACACAGACGGCCTACTCCATCGTTACCTGATCATATGTCAATTAAGTCTCTATGTGATTCGTTCTCTAGTCACTTCAAGAATAAAATCAGTATCATTCGTTCTGCTTTCCCACATCATAATATAAGTAATGTCAGTGTGGACTTTCCACAAGTAAATTCTCAACTTGTATCATTTGAACCTGCAACAGTTGATGAAGTTAGGAAAATAATTATGTCCTCCCCAAATAAATCTTGTGCACTTGATCCATTTCCAACAATGCTGCTAAAAGCATGTCTCGATACACTAATTGGACCTATAACAAATATTATAAATGCATCACTTTGCTCTGGCTGTTTTCCTGATGATTTTAAATACGCCCATGTCACACCACTTCTTAAGAAGTCATCTCTGCCTAAGCAAGACCTAAACAGTTATAGACCTATTTCTAATCTCAGCTTCATTTCCAAAATACTAGAAAAGGTTGTAGCAAGTCGTCTAAGGTCTCACATTAGCACAAATGTGTTAACTAATGTGTCACAATCAGCATATAAGCAGTTTCATTCAACAGAGACTGCCCTTTTAAAGGTTCATAATGACATTACCTTGAACATTAACAATGGTAAAGTGACTGCACTTACCTTACTAGATCTCTCTGCCGCGTTTGACACGATTGATCACAGCATTCTCATTGAACGCCTATTAAAGTGGTACGGCATATCTGGCACAGCTCTAAGCTGGTTTTCTTCGTATCTAACTGATAGATACCAAACTATAAAGATTGGGAACTGCTTTTCAGCTGCACTGCCGGCTTTATTTGGTGTTCCCCAGGGTTCTGTTCTTGGGCCTTTGCTTTTTACTCTTTACACCACGCCACTAAGCTCTGTTATACAAAAACATAACTTAGATCATCATCTTTATGCTGATGACACTCAGATTTACATTTCGTTGGCTACCCCGGATACAAATCGCTCCCTTAACCAACTTAGTGATTGCCTTCAAGATATCTTCCATTGGATGACTGACAGCAAGTTGAAATTAAATGCAAATAAAACGGAATTGATCATTATTGGTACTCGAATGCAGCGTTGTAAACTGGATGGTTTTTTCCCTACGCGTATTTTGAATCAGTACATCACGCCAGCAACCTCGGTGCGTAATCTAGGAGTAATCTTTGATAGAAACTTCAATTTCCGACAACATATATCTCAAACATGTCGCTGCTGTTTTTATCATATTCGTGATCTTCGCCGTATTCGCCGGTATATGTCATTTTCTGTTGCTAAGACTATTGCAACAGCGCTTGTTAGCAGCAGAATTGACTATTGCAATTCCCTCCTTTATAATATCGCTAGCAAGGATATCACAAAACTTCAGCGTGTCCAAAATTGTCTAGCAAGAGTAGTTACAAGATCTCCTCGTTTTTCTCGCTCTGTGCCACTTTTGAAGTCTTTACATTGGCTTCCTGTACGATATCGTATAATTTTAAAGATCTGTACCATTACATATCAGGCACTGTCCAATAAGCAACCATCTTATTTGCATTTATTGCTTACTCCTGTAAGAAAATCTATCCAGCTTCGATCATCTAGTTCTGACCTACTTTTTGTTCCTAGAGCCAAAACTAACATTGGAACTAGGGCTTTTTCTGTTGCTGCACCAACTCTTTGGAATATGCTTCCTCTTAGTGTTAGATCAGTTGAAAATATTACAAAATTCCGTCGTCATTTAAAAACGTATCTTTACAACCTTGCTTATCCACCTTAGCTCCCTAGCGCCTTGACCCATCTGTTGACAACTGGAAAACTACTTATGGACTTTGAGATTGACCAACCCTTTTGTTTTGATGCGCCTCTGAGCTTGGTTTCCAAGGATTTAGGCGCAATAGAAGTTATCTTATTATTATTATTATTATTAATATAATTTTTTTTAAGTAAAAACATCCGCAGTCGGCAGGATTCGAACCTGCGCGGGCAGAGCCCAATGGATTTCTAGTCCATCGCCTTAACCACTCGGCCACGACTGCTGGTGGCTGATTGTGGCTTCGTTGTTGGGAAAATTAGGTAAGTTGCAATACCATTTTGAGAGTAAATTGAAGAGAAATGTATGAATCATGTAGCAATATATCAAACGATAGTTCCCACTTTCCCTAACTCGAATACGCGCGCACAAATCAGTGTCACGTTAGCAATGCGGTAATTTAGCAGATTATTTGTCTACAACGTTGCGCCACTATCGCGCACAGGTTTTAGCTCCGTGGTGCGGCGCCACTGTATGTCGCATGAGAGTGCCTGGGTCGCCTTCGCGTTGTGACGATTACTGGACTCGTTACTCTGAATTTGGTTAATAAGTTAACAGACTCTCGAGCTAGTCGAAATAGCAGCAACACTGCGAAGTTTATACGAAGCATTCATAAAGAGCGTTCATGAAAGCCATTGTCATAAAATCGCCAGGTTTTCCCGAAGTTTTGGCAACCGATCGACCTAACTCATATTAGCACACGCAACAACGCATGATGGCTTCGTTCACGTATAGAGAGATGATCTAGCTCTATATATTCGGATCCTGAACTACAAACGTAAATTATTCTTTATAATAAAAAAGAAGTCAATTTGGGCAGTTGTGTGCTTAAAAAGTCGGTCGTCGACAAATCTCAACTGACATTTACTAAGTTGGATTTACAGACTTGGGTTATAAATTCACTTCATGTTAACTATTCTGAGATATGATGTGAATCATATAACAACATTAACTTTATAAAAAAAAATTCTTCGACTTTTCATTCACAAAGGTAAAAGGAACGTATTTTAAAAACCAGTCGCGACATATTCATGATGATGTTTGATACAATACATACAACCTTGCAGGAGAATGGTTGAACACAGACGCACCATGTTCACGCAGAAGAAGGGTTGGTAATCGCAAATACACAAGCTGCTACCAACGGAAAACAATATTACCTTGCGCTGCTCACAACAACTGATCTCCAAAAAGCCTCGCTCTTAAAATATGTCCTGTCCACGTCGCATATCTGCATTGGTACTAGGTTACTATAGTAATGTTGACGCTGTAAGGAATTCTAACATTAACACATCAGCCATACAGCCACCGAGGGCAGTTAATATCCAACAATCATTTCGAGTCCTCGTCATCTTCCGTTCATTTAATAGGCATCCACCTGTCCATTGTCTCACATTGTCTGTCCACGCACTACGTCTTCTTCCAGGTGTGTTCTTCCCATCGACTTCATGTTTGATTGATGTTAACACAAGTATATGGCTTCGCCATTTTCAGCATCCATTGTCCGCATGCTCACCAACCCCTTATTGAACGCAGACATTCATTTTTTAAACAACCCAGCTGATTCGTGTACGTATAAACACATATCTGTCTCCAGACCAAATAGGCATGCCGATGTAACACACCCTCTCAGGACTTTCCCTTTTAGCTTTTTCCAGATTTTTCTGTCCATCATGACTCCCTCTACCTTTCTCCTCCACATTTGAACGCACATCCGCCGTAATCATTCCTCTAAGGTACACAAAGCCGTCCACTTGCTTAATTTCCTTTCCATCCAACCTGATGTGCACAGCTCCCTTCCTCTCTTCCATATTGGTACAATTAGCCCTGTCAACCACTCTTTTGATACTTTACCTTGCCTTATACTTGTATTCAGCAGCCTCTTTCTTCAACAGATTGCACTCTCCCCTGCTATCATTACCATCTCAACATGCATCCCAACGATTCTAGGTGCTTTCCCTTCTTGATCCCGTTTAGTACAGCTTGTATCTATATATCAGTAATTTCAGCTAACTCGACTTTCCCTTCTAGATACTATGGTAATTCCAAGCCATTGTTATTTCCTTCCTAGTTTTTCCAGACCTTCAATACTGCTGTTTGTTCTGTCACTAATTTCCCATTTCTATCTTTGATCACCGCCCCACCTTTCACGTCCTTACTATTCTCACCCCTGTCTCGGGCCATTCTGTATATCATCTTCTTTCCACCATCCTTATCTAGCTTGCTGCACACACCTGCTTTCAAGTCACTCCTCGCCTTATCAACAGCTATGTTTACCGCTTTCTTTTTCTGTCCGTATATGTGTATCAGCCTTGCATCCAGTTGATTCCCCTCTCCTTTGTCTTCTCTATTTTTTCCAAGCTTCCTTCTTTTCACGCACTGCTTCTTCAACTTCGTTTGTCCACCATCCTTGGTTACTACTTCTAGAAACTCTGCCCTTTCCCGATGTTCTTCCACGTAGCTACTATGTAGTTCATAGAACTGTTTCTTTGTACTTTTGCCATTCTTCCTCCAGACAGCCAACTTCTTCACTGAGCTTTTCGTATTTAGCTGTCACCCGCTCCTTGTATTCAACATCGACATCATCTTTGCACCTCCACCACTTAATAGTCCTGCGGCCCACGGTCTTGGTTTGTTTCTTCTTCTACATACGCACAACGACCACCACTGGCGTGTGCTGTGTCATGACATGCTCTCCAGCTACAGCTTTGCAGTCCTTAATCTTCCCTGGATGCTGCCTCTGGACTATCAGCAGATTCAGTTCCATCTTGTGCTGTCCACTTCTGTATGTAATGTTATGACTCTCTCGCTTCTGGAAGAAAGACTTAGCCACTGCTAAGCCATTTCTAGCCATCAGTTCCACCAAATCTCGACCCTCTCTATTCCTCACTCCCCATCCATGTCTACCAACACTCTCCTCTTCACCTGTTTCCGCTACTCCAACATGTGCATTGAAATCTCCTGCAATATTCAACATCACCTCCAGCTACAACTAACCAATCATGCTCTCCAAAGCATCCCTGAACTCCTCTTTCTCCGCCTACATCCTTCCCGTGTGTGGCCCGTTTACAGACATAACACACACCAGCTGCGCTTCCCAATCATCAGCCATGCCATCACTATGCGTCCCTTCCATCTGTTTTGCCGAACCACTGTCTTACTTATCTCGTCTGATACAATGATGCCAACTCCTTCCGTTTCCTCCTTTGTGCAGAAGCTTGAATCCATCAGCATTCTCGCTCTACCCCCCTTCCATTTCGTTTCCTTTATGCACAGCATCTCCAATTGCCTTCTCTCCATCATCTCCACCACCTCAACAGCTTCACCGCTCATTGAGCCAACATCCAAACTGCCTAGCCGGACTTCACATTCGGATAGCTGCGGGCCGGACGATCCCCTTGGAATTCGTTGTCTTCTCGCCGCAGCCAAGGTACCCGACGCGTCGGTTGCCCCGGGCGCGGTAGCCTTCTCGTTCACCATTACTTGTTCCATCATGTGATTTGGGACATCGTAGCCACTCAGCAGCGCTGCCCTGGCTGACCTGCTAGTGTGGTTTTATGTCAGAGTTTTCCTTCTCCTAGATCACCTGCCTACCTTGCTAGTGAGCGTGATCTGCTCAGTAGTATTTGCCCATAGTTGGGAGTTGGAATGGTACAGCATCGGGACATATCCACACGCTGGTAGGCCCTGGACACTGCACTTTTAAGGCTCTAACCTGCTCCGAGATCCCTAGCACAGTAGTCTGGGGCCGCAACGTGCCCAGTATCTGCAGTGTACCACAAGGAGGTTGTGCTAGAGTCATGTCTATGGAGAGGCTATCAGCATGGGAGACTTGGGCACTCGACTCCCTTTTCACTCCAAGGAGATCTCTGGCGGCTCTAGCTGAAAACGAAAGTATGAAGCAAAAACTACATACTACACACTGCACTACAGCACTTGGCACATCTCACAGACCTGTGTTAAACACCACACCATCGTTTCCCTTTGTGTTCTCTCTTAACCAAATATTTGTTTATTCTTTCTTTTCTTTCCCGATATATGATCTTTAACATACTTCTTTCCATCTTTGTTTGTGTGGCTGCTAGCTTGTTGTTTGCTTTGTTGGTGAACGTCCATGTTTCCGCGCCGTATGTAATCGCTGGAAGTACGCGTGAGTTGTAGACTTGTCTCTTCAAGCGTGTTCCAAAGTTACCGTTGAAGATGTCGCCGTGTTGGGCGAATGTTGTCCAGCCGGCGGTGATTCTTCTTTGTATCTCATTTTGTCTTGGTTTTTATCTCTGGTGCTGTATCGTTGTCCCAGGTAAACATAGCTTTCAATGTTCTCCATATGCGTGATGTTGATACATATAATATTGGTGTGATGTTTTCTAGCATCATTTTAGTCTTCGAAAAGTTCATCTTCAGACCTTCTTTTTCACTTTCATCAGCTAGCTCCTGCAGCATTTTGTGTAGTCCTTGCGGTGAAGTAGCGCATATGAGTATGTCGTCGGCGAAGTGAATATGACTGAGCTATTCTCAGTCTATCCTTAAGCCTCTGGTTTCCCAGGTCAGTCTTCGGAATATGCTTTCGAGTGTTGCCAAAAACCTGCCATTCTTTCGAGTGTTGCCTGCCTGCCTGCAAGCACCCATCTTTCAGTCGAGTGCCACGTATTTATATTTACTTTTTTTCTTCTTTAAACTCAATAACCGATATATCGAATTTAGGAACGTCAAAATACTGAGTTGATTAGTTATAAAGTAGGCTAATGTGCTGATTCATCACGGGTTCATGTTATAATAATTGTAATACAAGGATTTTTTAGTACAGGAAAGAACGGATTAAAGCAACGTCAGTAATCTCAGAATACAACATAATATTGACGGCATTGCCTTTATTACTAATTTAGGTCCATGATCAATAATTTTCATTTGAATCATGGGAATACAGGTGTTGCATGCCGTAGAGAAGAGTTCGACTGGACTATTTTTGTAGACGTGGTTTTGTTCCCCCCATTGCTTGGCTTATCGTCTACTAGGCAATAAGACGTCCGGTCATCGCCAAATAACTGACCACTGTCATTTGCTGTCAACAGCAGTCAGTCAGACGTGGCAGAACCGCACGCAACATCCCTCCACCCCTCATGGCGCAGTGGTACGCTCCGTGGCCTTGTCTTTCAGTTGTCCGGCGTTACGTCATTCAGCAAGGCCGTATTTATCGCAGCAGCCTGGCCGGGTCATTTGGCGGCTGGCTCAAGCCAGAAGATTCGGCGTGTCCTTGCGAAACAATTGTCGAAGTCGACAGAGTCGAGCGACGACGCGGGCCTGGATGAGAACGTCGACTCGGCGACGGCAGGACACACGCTGCAGCGACGACAGTAGCGACGCTTTTTGTGGCGTAACATTGAATGAATTTCCCACACGACGAGACGGGGTGTGACGGGGATCAACAGGGCCCGTCGGGGTCGATGCCGCCCCATTGCGAGGCGGGTCCGTACGGCCAGATGATGTACTCGATGCCACCCGATCCGATGATGTCGATGGACACGTCACCGCCCGGTTCAGAGGTGAGCACCTGCCGGGCGGAGTCTTCAACGTCGGGCGGGTCCTCCGGCAAGAAACCAAAAGGTGAGCAAAACACTCCGCACACCAAGTGTAGCAAGCGGCTATTCCAGCCCCGTCACGCTAGGGCACGCGTCTGCTTAATTCCCTTTGTTCCCGAGTGCATAAGCCTTCCCGAAAAACTACCGCTTGGAGACATTCACGCGTGACGTCCTTCGAATCGCCCACGCGTGACGGCGCGGGTTGGGAAGCGACAAAAGGTCAAACTGGGGATACAACTGGCGTCCCTGTGGTCCCCTAACTGCCCCGCAGTCTGGGCTTGACCCCCGCGACCTCGCAACACCGTCTGGTGACCACTTGTTACGTAATGACTACGCGCAGCAAAGTAAATAAGTGCGCGACTGACCATCGACAGTGCTTGAATAGTGATGTTCGCATTTCGCGAAAGAAAAATACGTGTAGCAGTACATGTAAGGCGACCTCGCAACCAGTTTAGCAAAATGTAACAATTTTGACCTGTTATTCGCACATCAAGAAACGCGTCCCTGTTCTCTCTATCCATTCAAGAATGTTCAAAACATCGCAATTGGCTTCGGAAGCTTCCTGTCTCCATAACTTTGCTGCAAATTTTTTGGTTCTATGATTGTTTGTAAAACAGAGCACTTATCATTCAATGCACAACTTGGTAGTTCGTGTTAAGACCATCATACGTGAGGATAAAAAGAGATAACAGCTGTACGTTACCCGAGATACGTACAGATACACCGTTGTAATCAAGATGTCAGCCTCTGGTGGGTGCAGCAAATTCAGACAGTGTACCTTAATTATCTTTCAGTGTTTTCATATAATGAAGATTGAACCTGATTGGGTAATTTAACTGTTTATTAGGTCAGCTTATTTCATTTCCACCTCTTCTACACAATGTTTTGCATATTGAATGATTTGGTTGTTTTATGTTGTGAAATGTATCAGTTTAGAGCTGCAACAATAGACATGTTGTATACATTTCAATCCAGTGCTTCTATTTAAAATAATTATATATATATATGATTATATATAGTTATATATATAAACAATTAAAGTTGGTCTTCTCCCAATAGGACCGGGCCTTTAAATGTGTCAACATATATATATATATATATATATATATATATATATATATATATAATTATATATTTTTATTATATATATATTTTTTCCAGTAGGTTCAGCTGTTCAGCACTTTTGCTAATCGTTTATTTTATCATTGCATTTACCCGTAATTTTACTATACTTAGGCTTATATATATATGCATACACTATATACTAGGATATTGTTTGCTAATTTAATTTATTTTCTTATTTGTTCTCTTAAAAGTGTTTTTATGCTTCTTATATGATTGGCAATTTGTAAACACCCGTGAACGGGGGTCATTAGTCCCGAATTTGATGGTGTATAAATAAAGTTTATTATTATTATTATATATATATACACACACACATACACACACACACACACACACACACACACACACACACACACACACACACACACACACACACACACACACACACACACACACACACACACACACACACACACACACACACACACACATATGTATATATATATATATATATATAAATAATTCTTACCATCTATGCATATTCACGATAACTACTATAAGTGTAATGTGAATCTGCAAATTTTATTGCATATAACTTTTCACAATTTAGGTAGTGGAAACGTCCGGCGTCATATATACAAAGAAAGTGTGATCGTTTTGGTATCATGACATCGTGTTATCTAATGAATATATATTATAGTTGTAATATGTTGACCGCCGAAATTGTTAAACATAAAAATGCTGTTAGTAGAAACTCACCTGGACGGTCAATATGCTAGTAAAGATAATTAAGATACCTACATGAGATGTTCCGATATGTGTCATTGCTTCTTATATGGAATTATACTAAACAAACAAACACAGTTGTCTAAAAGTGTAACATTTGGTATAGCATACCTTAAATACTATGTAGATACACCGACAACAAAACTATTTATTAAACAAATTCCAGTATTGCTTGTGACACCCGATATGACATCGTTGGTTCAGCAACAAGACCTACATCACAGCCATGTTTCCAGATTTCTTAGGACACTGCCACTATGCACGAGAAATCTGTATTTGATTGAGTCATTCTAAGGCCCCCGAAATTGGTAAATTTTCACATTTTGTCAATTTTTTTCAAAAAACTCTTCAGTAACTTTTTTCTCTGATTTTGTATAGACATTTCATATGGTAATGCCACTATACACAATAAATATTTGATTGCATCATTCTAAGAGCCCCCCAAAATAGTAAACTTCCCTGCTGTTTCCCTACTGCTGGAAGCCTCCTGCTTAGCCTGGGCCACTGATCTCTATTTATAATTGGATAGTGGACTTCGTCCTATCTCTATTACTGAGGTGTCAGAGATTATGCTGCAAGTCTGTGCCTCGGTTCACTGCCTACCATTGTCCCAGTGTCAAACAGAATGCCTCCTTGTGGGCTGTAACTAATGTGTAATGGGAATCCCTACTGCACTGGCAGAACCTGAGAAACTGTAAAACAGTAACAAATAACTTAGGTATAACATGATATATAAAATAACGTAGGTATACTCGAAAAGGTTAAAGCATATTTAGCCAAAATTATAAGGAATATCATTAAGATGTTTTACTATACATGTTGCAGCTATTACTTCAATCCAATTCAATCAGTATTATGTCAGTAATTGCTACTGTTTTTAAGTCAAAATGCATGCTGTATATGTACCTTGCGAACAAATAGTTTTATCATAGTTCATCTCTTTCTTCTTTCCATTCTGTGGTAGGGTCAAAATGAGAACAGAAAATATGTGTACATTTTCTTAAACAACTTTTAACTGTGCTACATGCGATATTGCAGTTCACCAACTCTCCTGCAAGGTTTCTACAACCACTGGAAATCTGGCTAAATTGCAAAGTATCAGGATAAAATTCGACCGTATTAACACATTATAACATTATTAATACTAATATATACATCTCAACACGTCAACATTTTACTTCCATCATAACCCTTAATTACCTGTAACTATGATTCACCAAAAACTTTTCATTAATAATTACGTTCTCACAATATAGTCCAAAGGACTTCAGTGCCTCTTGGCCCATTTATGTGTATTCCGCCATTCTGATGTATATATCGATTTTGTCTTTAAACATGATTACTGCTGCTAGCACCCATGCACACAATCAGCAGACAGGAAGTTCCATTGATGTTCAGTCCTCTGCGAAAAAATGAATACTTTGTTATATCTAATCTACACTGTTCTTTCACCAATATTACTTCACGTCCTTTAGTCCTTCAATATCCTTCTTAGCTGAGAAAAGACTATTTCTAATTATATATTTTTATAACCATTCAATATTTTAAGAACAATTCTATTTCATCTCCTCTTAATCGCTTGGGGCGGTTTCATGAAGCGGCCAAGAACGTTCTTAACGCTAAGATGATTGTCTTAGTAAATGACGTGATTTGTTTAATATAAGCGAACATGGGAGTTTACACGTGACGCTAAGTAGTTGCGTAACTTTAAGTATGCTTCATGAAACCGGCCCCAATGGTCTCTATTGTCGTAAAACAACATTTTAGGCGTATTTCATTACTATAGATATCTCTAACAAAAGTAGTTTGATTTTTTTCTTTTATTCAAATGAACAGCTTAGACCTTTAAACATTGAATACGGCAACACTGAATACGACGTGTTGTCTGTGTACTTAGGCGTACGAGTAAACGTACCAACAAGCGTTATGTCGTTTAGTATTCGGCAATATAGCATTTAAACGTGTCGTGCACATGTTCACTAGACATCGCGAAATGTGAGATGTAATTTGCATTGATGAAATAGAACGAGCGCGTAGAAATAGCGACATAAAAGGTCCGGCGTTCAGCGAATGCCAGCCAGCGAACGCCAGTCAACATTACGTAAGTCATAGTAGCCCGTCAGGTCAGGCAGCAGTCAAGGGTATCTCGCCAGAACCATCCCGCTAGACCGTTACTGGGCTAATAATATACATTATCGGCAGACTGTACTCTGGCCTCGAGGCACGCAACCTGTCGCCCCTTTTCATGGCAATGAGTCAGGTCCGCATGAATGATACGCCCACCGCTCAAGCAGTGGGCGTCTTCTCCAAATGTATAAACCGGGCTTGTTTTGGTTTGGGGCACTATTTACTACGAGAAATATGCATCACGTAAACAGATAATACTTTCGAACGTTTTTTTATTCCCCGGCAATGGAATGCATTTGCCGGGCGTCTTCAAGGGTTTAAACGTGAATTTGTTATGTGAGAAATGGAACGAAATGACGTAGGAACATGTGACCCGATAATTGACAGATGGGCGTGGCGACATGATATGGTGGGGTGCGGGACGAACGAGTTGATGCTGGTTATATATTCGGATCGTCTGCGTTGGAATATTTGGTGAACTCGGAAAACCAGGCCGCAGTTCAGACATTCGACGACGCTACACTAGCATATTTATAGCGTTTCTTGTTTACACAAACACCGGGAATTATCAATAGGTGCAAGTTGCTGAAGGCGTCCGTACAAACAATGCATGCAAACCTAAGTTATTGTTAAACACTATCTAGTTTTAATCTCCACAATTCAAGCGATTAAAATTAGAGAAAGCGATCTTTTATTGTAATAGGGCCTTCCATATTGTTTGACGCGCAATTTTTGATTAACCTTTTCCAAAGGTAATTTACAACGACTTTAGTCGATTACCTGAAACGCTATAGGATACACGGTTTGCAACAGTATAATGCACACAGGGGCCTATTATCTTTGTCATTTCAACGTGCATCCAAATTAATTATTATATACTTACATATTGTGATATTGATTGCTATGGTATATGTAATTCAGAAATTATTTACCTGTGAAATTGGACACACATTTATTGTTCCAATGTCACACACATTTAGTGTTCCAATGTCACACACATTTAGTGTTCCAATGTCACACACATTTAGTGTTCCAATGTCACACACATTTAGTGATCCAATATCACACACATTTAATGATCCAATATCACACACATTTAGTGATCCAATATCATACACATTTAGTGTTCCAATGTCACACACATTTAGTGTTCCAATGTCACACACATTTAGTGATCCAATATCGCACACATTTAGTGATCCAATATCGCACACATTTAGTGTTCCAATGTTAAACAGTTATAAAAAGTTAATCAATGAAAATCGTTGTACTTTTTACGATTTTGTTGAACATTCCGAATAATACGAATACAGTTGACACTGACGATACCCACCGAAACATTAACTATTTTCTGTTAAAGATAATACACAACCTAGTCAAACTAGTCAAACTAGTCAAACTAGTCAAGCTAAACCTCACATTCAATGAACCTAAAACTGTTTTTGGTTGCACCACACATGCATACCTATCGCATACACACCAACGTACACAGAGTTATACTAATTTAAGACATTTAATATCTAATGGGTTATAATCTATGCCGAGTCCGGTGGAATCCGTGTTATAAAATGAACAGGAACCTAGCTTCATTTTTACTTTTATTTTACTTTGTCTAAAGGAGAATGTCACGTTTATTCGTCACATTTGCATATAAACCAAAAATGCATTTATTAATCGTTTACATTAAAATATGTGTCGTACGCGTGCCAAATGTCGGGCGAGAATCAGCGGACATCACTAATCACGAATTAGCAACTATTTAATTGCAAATAATAGCGGCTATGGAATATTATAGCTACATTTTACCTGGTGATGAAACGTGCATGGTGCCTACTTGTTTTCTTTAAAAGACTAATTCAACGAGCAAGTCGGTGGAATGTAGGGGGTGTGGACAAGGCACAGACGATGTGTACGTTTGACCCCGGCGAGTACGTCACGTGTGAACCGCCTGTCAGTTTCGACGTAATCATTGATCGATAAGGGACACGGACACCGGACACTGACGACTTGCGTGGCCAGTGACACGTCTAACGACACCTGGCCCCAACACAGGCCGGACTCTGTGACAGCGGCTATACTGGTGTATTCATGTTTTATACACGCATGTCATAGATGTAGACAGGGTGTGCATACATGCATGCATGCATGTGTACATACATGTAGGACCTATGCGTGCACGCATACAGGCAGACAGACAGACAGACACATAGACAGACAAATATACAGAGAAACAGACAGAGAAACAAACAAATAGATAGCTAGACAGATGACGGACGACAACCAGACTTATAAACCATGGGCGCGCGCGCGTGTGTGCGTGTGCAATACAATGTGTATGTAATGTCAGATGATCTTGTATTATACATTAAAGCATATTATACGTTTGTTTGTTCGTTTGTTTATTTTAAATATGCTATACACGTTTATGAATACATTACTATCAAGGCACGTTTGGAGTCACGTTTTGCAGAACGTGTCTGATTGAACCCTACTGGGTGCGTGAACTCTGTTGGGTGCACGTCTGCGCGTAGGCGTGCCTGCGTGTGCGTGCGTGTGCGTGGCTCTCGCTTCCAGTTACTTGTGTCGGGTTCAACAGTTCACGGCTCTGTCCACGCGAGGCTAAACAGCGAGGCGTGGACTCTTGAGTTGACCCCGGCGTCAGCTGGTCAGGCATGCACGCGCTGACCGCTGCGATGGTCAAGCAAATGACCTCGACGTCTCTAGAGTGTGGGCAGTTTCGTACAATTTTACTGCTGCGACGCAATTCTAATTTCTTAAAATCATCTGACAGTGCGCAATGTCCATAGGCTTCGTATTTGGGCCTGACTCTGTTTTTCGTGATATTTTTAACGTATTTGATGTTGGTATTCGTTGGTAAACAGTAGTGGTTTGGTGAACTACGAAAGTTACATTGATAGATATGTATATTGTATTGGTTCTAAGTCGGAACTTATAGTTGATTGACTTTGGCGTGACTTCGTAAGGGTGTCAAGCGACGGCGACCAGTCGTTCACGTGGTACATGTATTGTAATCTCTAAGCTGATAGATGCATTAGTATTTGTTTAGAACGAATGAAGCAATATCCGTATTTTATATATTTTGTTTACTGAAGCGACATATTTCAAATCTGCTACCCTGAGTTGTTTATTATTTATATATGTGTTCCTGGTTATCATGACACTTTATATACTTGCGGTTGTACTTTGGTTTCTGTCGGTTTAAAGCCGGATTTTGTTTCCGATATACACTTTTAGATAGTATTGATTTAAATACAAATTACGCACTTTGGGGTCACGCTACACACTCACACATGTGGCTTATGTGTTCCTGATTACATTGCAATTCGTAGGATGCATCACTGTGAGTTCACCACAAATCAAATATAACTAAATAAACTGAAGTAACGAAAGGTGGGTCCACATGTTTCTTTAAAATAGTTTAAAGAATGGTATTGCTTTGACGCATTACAGTCGTATGGATTACCCGGCTGCAATGTGGCCTATTTACTTTTCGCTAATGCCGTGTTCAGAAAATAGGCCATAGTACCAGCTCGGCCGTCTAAACAAAGCCGGTTGAACCCCGTGAACGTACCTTTCGCTACGGTTTCCCCGTGTGCTATACTATGACGCCACGCCCCTGACAAGCCACGCCCCTCACGCCGCGCGTGACGGCAGACCAGCGGATGGAATCCGGTCGCTGTGACGCAACGGCAGGTCAGCGGCGGGTCAAAATGAACTGGTCAAGCGATCTCCCGAAATAGTTCTGGTCTGTCCGTTTTGGATGCTTCGTCGGGCCACGGTGCCGCGGGGTAACTGCAACTCCGCTGTGACCCGCGTCAGGGTTGAATTTGGGGTGGGCGCGTGGGTGTCGCATACGAATAATCATCCGCGCAAAACAAGAATCACACAAACAGTTAGTCACTGCTCTTAATTAATTAATGGTAGAGTATAATCGCTCGCCCCCGCGCACTAAATTCCGTTTATTGGCGGCATGTCAACATGTTACTCATATGTGTAACTGGCGCATGACCAAAATGTTATGGCATTTGCATAGTGAATGTTTCCTTCTGTTGTTAGCTAAGCAAACATTACCCGTTCATCTGGTTGTCTTTCGTTACTTGTCAATACAAATAAACCGATGAGGAAACGTAATTAAATAGTTATAGTCAATACTTCTTTAACATATTTGTTGTCATGGTATATTGGTTTGTATTATTTCGTAAATTACTTGTGAAACAAAAGAAAACAACGACACACCAAAATGAGTAAATGTCAGTTAGCAAAGCTGCCCTTAAACAATTATCGTTTTTTTTAGTCCTTTGGGCAGAAGGTCCAATGGACTTACGCCATCACTCTACGTCCGCCGTGCGCCGTTAGCTGCCATATCTCAGAAACCGTTCAGCAACTTTTTTTTGTAATTTAGCATAGACATAATCTTAGGGTACTGCCACTATGCACGAGAAATCTGTATTTGATTGAATAATTCTAAGGGCCCCGAAATTGGTAAATTTTCACATTGTGCCTATTTTTTCAAAAACTCTTCAGTAACTTTTTCTCAAATTTTGCATAGATATATCTCAGGATACTGCCACTATCACAAGAAATCTGTATTTAATTGAATAATTCTACGGGCACCTCAGGGCCCCCCAAAATGCAAAATTTCGATGCTATTTATCTACTGCTGCCTCCTGCAGCCACTGATTTCTATTTATAACCCGGATAGCGGACTTTGCCCTGGTCACTGGGGTTGCTGAGTTGGGCGACCAGCTCTAAATATGTGTATTGGACTAGCCTTTAGCTCACTGTTTGCTATTGTCCCAGTGTCAAACTGAATGCCTCTATGTGGGCTGTAACTATAATGTGTAATGGGAATCCCTACTGTACTGGCAGAACCTGACAAACTTTAAAACAGCAATAGACATAATTATCAATGCAATGTAACGATATGATCTAGGATTAAAATCAAATAACTTAGGTATAAAATAATATATAAAATCAAATAACTTAGGTATACTCGAAAAGGTTAAAGCATATTTAGCCAAAATTATAAGGAATGTTATTAAGATGTTTTACTATACATGTTGCAGCTATTACTTCACTCCAATTCAATCGGTATTATGTCATTAATTGTTACTGTTTTTAAGTCAAAATGCACAATTTGTATATACATGTACTTTGTGAACAAATAAAGTTTTATCATAGTTCATCTCTTTCTTCTTTCCATTCTGGGGGAGGCTGGTGGGGGCAAAATAAGAACAAAAAATGTGTGTACATTTTTTTAACAACCTTTAATTGTGCTACATGCGAGATTGCAGCTCACCAACTCTCCTGCAAGGTTTGTACAACCACTGGAAATCGGCCTAAATAGCAGAGTATCGGTATCAAATTGTACAGTATTTTTAATAACATATTAACTAATATATACATGAAACGGTCTTCTCAAATAATTTATTTCCAGGTGTTTCTTCACTGGCATGCATTATAGTCATCACTAAACATGTCAATATTTTACTTCCATCATAACCCTTAATGATCTGTACCTATGATTCACCAAAAAACATTTCATTAATAATTACAAATTCACAATATAGTCCAAAGGACTTCATGGCCTCTTGGCCCATTTTTTCTTTTGTAAATTGTGGTGTTTCGTGTTTTGCTATTTATCTCGTTTGTTCGTGATTGTATGCCTTTTTAAGTTTTCCGGTTGTATACGTATAGTTTGCCAATATTAGGCGTTTTGACTTGTTTGTAACGTTTGCGTTGGGAGGCGTTCACATATAAGTTTAATCTCCATTTTCACCAGTGTCAATGGTTAAAAACTTGAAATACACAAATATACTGGAACCCGATACGATGTCGGTCGATCAACGGTTTCCTTTTGATTGTATTAATTATAACTAGTACGAACAACAAGTACGAACAAGAGTATAAAAGCAGATGCGACGGATGTTTGGATATTAATACACGTATTAATGGTCTAGCTATTTGATAAATTAATGGTTATAATCAGTTGGTTTCAAACATCCAGTGGTCCTGTCGCATAGTGAATATCTGAGCAGAGCCTCTCCAGACGTGGCCAAGGTTGGGTGTTGTTTCCCGACATAGAAATGAGTACAAAGCCTTCCGACTGTCGACCATTATTTCCACTTCGATTGTAACCTATAGTAACCACACACCTACTACGAATGGACATTTTCAAATGCTCTTGTTACTTATACCATGACGTCAATAAATAAATGCTTTCTCATATTTCGTCTTATATTATATATACGTGTTGTTTTTATCACGTTTTTAGCTTATAATTTGCACACAAATTTTCTATCTAACGTCAGACTATTGTTATTGCGTCGCTAATGGCGTAATACTTACATGGACATAATTACGTGATAGAAGTGTGATTAAGTATAATAATAGGGACTGGTATTTTTCGTTGTTGTAATTTTGAAAATGACGTAATTGTTATTGCTATCGAGAAACGTATGTATTTGATAAATTATTTCGTACCGTCAAACTCCAACCAGAATAACATTTGTTCAAAGCGTACTTGTCGACGCAGTCAACTTTATTTTATTTTTATTTCCATTATTATTTAGTAATAATGTAGGATATATTTACATTAAGCACGATTGTATATCTGATGTAGGATCTGCGAACTTTGTTCGGAATAGCTTCTATTTTTAATAAACTCATTCAACATTAGAATGCTTTCGTGTGCGTTGACTCGGGCAACTGCAAATGGTTCGGATTTAATCAAATCGAAGAAAACAGACGCAGTCACCTTGACAACTTGACGTCTTCGTTGTCCAGCCGCCATCTCTGACGCAATATAAACGAGTGAGTCGTCTCATTAAGCGAACGCTCCATTCATGAACCGGACGTAGGCGAACTATCTAGTGCTGACCATTTCCATAGCGACCGGCAGTGTCCAGTCAGCGTTGACCACAGTTATTGGCTGTTTACCGGCCTTACACGCCGGGGTCAGCCCACGTAATACTAGGGGTGCATGAGGTCACGATGTAGACCGCAGTACAGCCGATCGACGCTGTTTATTACGCGAGCAGTGAATGAGCGAGGGATCTGAGGTCGCGCCAGGTTTATAATAAGCGCCGACGGGGAGCAGGCGTTTCAATTAACGACTCCGTCTCAAGGAAGAAGCAGCCTTCTGCAGCGAATCGTATCTTCAACGATGATTGCAACGGCACAACTTTGGAGGGACGAGAAGGCAATTAGGGGTAAACCTAAGCATGGTAAGACTCGTTGTGTCAAACGAACTATTATTACTACAAGCGAGCAGTTTTACCTAATAGATTTTACTGTTGTTTGACTTTAGAGACGTCGAGCGGCCCCGACCAAAGTCAAATATGCTGTAGCATCGTTGCGTCTGTGTGTGCAGTTGCAATGACGTGTTTTTATTATATACATTGCGAGTTTGCATTCATGCGACTACTTTATTCACAACTATTTTATTCACAACTATTTTCAATAAATGTTATGATGTGGCGCGAAACGTTATTGTAGTGGCTGTTGCGTCGGCCGTTGCAAAAAACGAACATTTATTGTTCTCTGTATATAGTTCTGCGTTTGGCTGAATTTAGCGCCGAATATGCATTTTCATTATCATCTTCAGTGACATTGTTTTAAGTAGCTGGAACAACATTTCCCATGATGCTTTTTCCATTAAGAAAACCGGATGAACCAAGTGTCTCATATTCTTGCTGGTTCCATTTAATTTGTTGCAATAACACAATTTCGTAATACCTTTAGAAATCGTAGTTTCTACGGTTGTGTTGATAATAAATGTGTATTTAATAGCTACACATCATGTATAAACGTGTTATGACTAATTACAAAATAAAAACCATAAAATGTACGTACACTTTAACGAATTCATGGACTCTGTTTTCACGTTGTACAGAAGGACTGAGAAGTGTTTGTCTTTGTTACGATGTATTACGACGTTAACACGTCATTGAAATGGGAAGATGACGAATGAGAATGTTGTTTTTGATGAATCGCGTGCGTTTATGCACGTATGTACCATTGTATGTTCGTATGTACGGAACGTATTATAACGTACGATGTGCCATTGCGTTTGTAGGGACGCCGTACGTCCCGAGCTACATGGACCTGACGAATGGGCCGGAGCCGTGCGTCGTGTGCAACGATGCAGCCACGGGTTACCACTACCGATGTATGACGTGCGAAGGGTGCAAGGTATGTGCTCTTTCCCGTGCGTACTGATCATAGTCACTGCTGTCTTACTGATGTAATAGTGTCACATTCCAGTTGATGCTGCACTACTGAAATCAACTTTTCAATAATGAAAAATAAAATTATTAAATGTTGTATAAAGTAATGAAGATTGTACACGAATTTTGCTGTAAGATCGTCAGACAAGTTATTGTAATGATTTGTGTTGCGGGGAGCCGATCACAGGGTAATGTGGCAGTTCTATATTAATGCTGTCTTAAATGTATGACAGAAACGAAAGAAGAAAGATGAAGACTAGGAGAGAGTGAGGGAGAGGGTGAAATAGAGGGAATGATGGGTAAATAGAGGCAGGCAGGGAGGGAGAGAGGGACAGAGAGATAGACAGATAGAGAAAGAGGGAGCGAGACAGAGAACGAGGGAGAGCTTATAATTTTTATAGTGGCGGTGAAAACAATTATTATAGTACTTAATTAATTAAGAAGCTGGTGAGATATGATGAACAAAAGCTCATTGCCATTTAATTACCACACGCGCTGACACGTACAGTAGACATCGTTGTCGATGCGACAAACATTTGCCTCCATCTGCTGCTACGCAGACGTGACAAATATTTGGCTCAGTTGGCTACCTGCGGGTCAACAGTTCGCAGTTGACCCTCGACCGGCCAGTCACGTGACCCGGTTTGATCCAATGGTCAGCGACTGAGTAATTTGTTTATCTGACGAAATGCGCTGTCCAGTGATATATTGCACCACGGCCCGGATCGCTTGGATCGATGCCAGTATTGCGTCGTTCGCCGGCATTGCAATGCCCGAGGTGCGCATTGTTGACAACTATAAATACACATATTTTATGCGAATTGCTGACAGCGAACCTAGGACGAGGACACGGCGCTAAACAGGCGGTGATCCTCCATCGGGGACAACACCGACCAGTTCACGTCCACCATTAGAGCTGAGCTAATTAGCGCCACAACCAGGGCAAACAAATTTAACTGTGGCCGATCTCAGTAAACACCTCAAAAGTTAGGAAATAAATCGATATCGCGGTGCCCGGCTTTTGAGTAAAGATGATGTGATGTGTTTACGATGCAATTCCTTTTGATATTGTGATATAATTTTATTGCGTTGCTGTTAATTACAGGGGTTCTTTCGGCGGACCATCCAAAAAAACCTGAAGTACCATTGCAAGTGGAACGGTAACTGCCCCGTCGACAAAACAAACCGAAACCAATGCCAGCAGTGCCGATTCCAGAAATGTATTGCTGTCGGAATGGCCATGGATCGTAAGTGTTGTCGACTATAGTTGATCACGTCTTGCAGCAAACGTGTGTGAATTCACTGTGGTTTTTAATATTTGTTTTGTCTATTATATATTCTGAAAGAATATTACGTGTATTGTCAAGTTGGACCAATTGCAATTCTGATTACTATGATTATATATTTCAATGTTTGCTATTAATGTCTAGTATAAATATATCTGTACATGTGATTGTGCTGGGAGAATTAGTGTTTCATAGTCATAGTGTGCATAAAATTATCCCACTTCCAGTTGAAATTGCTTTATATTATTATACAAATGTCATTAATTTTGTTACAGCATTGCTTATGCATCTTAGTTCCCAACGAATTAATCCATATGTAATACTGCTTATTGATTTTGAGATTGATACACAATTTTGAGATTGATATTCATACACAAAACTAAACCTTTGTCTTCATGCCCAAAGGCACAAAATATGTTATCTTATTATTTTATTTTCTGTGTGATTTACATTGTTTATATTTCTCATTTGGAAGTAAATAAAATGCTTGCTGATTAAAAGTTCTACATAGACTACTGTTGGTTGACACAGTTGTGCTGAACGAGCGGCAACGAGTGGCGAAGCGGAAGTTGATCGAGGAGAACCGAGAGCGCAAGCGCCAGGAACAGACGGCAACGAAGGAGAAGCACGACCAGTGCTTCCACGATAGTATGACGGACGACGACCGTGCCGTCATCGACGACATCGTCTGTGCCTACGAACAGACGACGGTCAAGATCACAAAATCGTACACCTTGGTGAGTATGTTGCAATTGTATGCATTGCACATGCGTTTTGCGAGCTGTACTGACGGCAGCCAAGCACGAAGAAATTAAACTCGTTGTCCGTTTTGCTACACACGTCATACCCGTTTCAATATTTTGTGCGCTACTGTAAATATTTGGCGTTCTACCGGAGGATTTACAACCGTCTCTCTACATATGTCATTATATAAAAAGTATATCTGGATGAAACTGAAAACGGATTGAAGTAAGCGCCTATGTAGTGTGCTTGTGTTCAGGTCTAATGGTGTTCGTAAGGTTTGTTAACACGTGTTGTTCATTCACTAACAGCCCGAGCGTAAACCGGAGAAGTCGGACAGTACGGACCCGGAAGTGTGGCAACATGTCGCAGAGGTCATGACTCCGTCGATTGTCAAGGTCGTAGAGTTCGCCAAGCAAGTCCCCGGCTTCGTACAGGTGTGTACAGTGTATTCATGCACAAAACTAAACTACTCATGGAACGGCATCTAGGTGAATTTGAATAAAGTTACGTGTATACGATAGATAAAATCAGAAAAGGAAAACGTTGTGAGCAGTGTCACTACTGTTAGACCATACGTGTTCCTCTATGATGTCGTAAAATCAGTGAAGACGGTGCAACCAACCTAAAGCGCCACGTGGAAGATCAGATAGGCGATGTTTAGCAGTACCAAGTCAATCACAGGTTGGTGACAAGTTGGTGTTTTGTTCTTTGTTTCAGTTGATCGTTGACGACCAAATACTACTGCTCAAATCGTGTTGTATGGAGATCATGTGTCTGCAGACAGCGTGTCGCTACGACCCTAGCAGTCACGCCCTCATGCTCCAGAACGGTCTTGTCCTTTCTCGCAATGACATAGGTAAGCCATGGTACGACCATATAACAATGAGATATGTCCCTAATGTGTCACCAATCGATCAAGCAGCTTTCACAATACCGTGGCGCTAGTTTCCTTCTTCATTACATTAATTGATATTAACAGATGTGGCGTTTTTTTTAATAAGTTCACCCTCTCACAGTTTCAAAGATATATTATCACATTTATAATGTGTATCAATGATTACCTTTTGTCTACAACGAACGGTATTTCTAACGTTCACCCTTTCGGTTTACAAATACTATGCGTTGTAGAAATAAGGTTCATCTATGTTTCTGGTAATTGATACAAACTATAAATGTAATAATATAATTTTGAAATTGCTGTTGCTAAGATAAACACAAATACGAGGGACATGAACGCATGTTCAAATCGTCTACACTAGACCAGTTGCGCAGCTCAGACAAGTTCGTTTTGTCCACACTGTGACTAACTATCTTTAACTGCAAGTCCATTGTCCGTGAATGTGGGCGAGGTTTATGGTGATGTAGATAGCGTGTAATGTGTGCGTCTTCTGACAGCTGGAAGCGGAGGTCTCGGGCTACTGGTAGAACCTATCTTCGAATTCGCCGTCGGTCTTGCCAAACTTCAGCTCGACCAGACGGAGTTAGCCCTCCTGGCGGCTGTACTGCTCATGCAATCAGGTACGTGGCCCTTTCACGTCGACAGTAGTATAGGGGGAGATCTGGATAGGTAAAATGGCTTAGGATACCTATCCAGATCTCCCCCTATACTACTGTCGACAACACCTGTTTTCGACATTGTGCTACAACTCTTCTTTTACTGTACTTTATCGTTTATCATGTAACGATATACTAAAATAGTGTTCTGCTGTATGACGCACGCACGCACGCACGCACGCACGCACGCACGCACGCACGCACGCATACACGCAGCGCGCGCGCGCGCACACACACACACACACACACACACACACACCTGCTATTGATTCTATATGCTTTAACAACATGTGGAAGGTTTAAATGTTGTTTATGTCCTTGTTGGTGGTTGTTCGTGACGGTTATACTCGGGGTTGCAGACAGGACGGGACTGCGAGAGCCGGAGGCCGTGGAGCGGCTCCAAGACGCCATCCTCGGCGCCTACAAACGCTACATCGCCGAGAAACGGCCCCATCAACCGGTGCACTGGGCGAAGATCCTCATGAAGGTGACGGACCTGCGGACCATCAGCACGCGACACGCCGAGAGGGTGCTGTGCATCAAGCTCGACTCGCCCGGCGACCTGCCGCCACTCTTCCTCGAGATGTTCGACGAAGGTGATAGTAACATTGATGACGTCGATACCGATAGTAGCAATAGCAACAGCAGTAACAGCCTCTGATATTCGGCCGCCGCCGCACGTCCAGTGCGCAGCCGCACTACGTCGTTGCGATGACGTATTTCCGGTCGCACGTCGCAGCTGGTGTGCGTCGATCGAGCATTCCCGCTATGTTACAGTATTAACCTGCGAGCTGTGGTTACTTTAAGTGCACAGTCACAGAAGTCCTGATTCGAAAGAACCGGACAAAAACTGTTATTGTCTATCGCATACGCCATGTTGTCCCTGTATGTTGTGCACTGTTCTCGTGTCGCGACACCGCTGCAGATGGGTACTCGTACTAGCAGACAGTTAACACTAGGACTCATTTAGGTCGGCTCGTTTTCATGTTCACATGTAGGCAATTTCAAATCGGTTAAACTACGGGTACGGCGAGAGATTTCGGACAGTGCAAACACGGAACATCTCCAGCCTAACTTAGAAGTAGCTACGTGCCGTGGTAGACGGGTGTTGTGAATAACGTGATCGTGTTTCGTAGCTACGTGATTGAACTAAATCGAGTAGTTGCAAATGGTACATAGTATTAGCAAAAGTAAGTGGGATGATTGCTGTTGGACGCGCTGGAGTGCGCGTTACTTGTAGCCAGGGTAGGGTAAAGTATTCCATCCCGCGTGTGAAACACACTGCCAACGGTAACACATATGCGGAAGAACGTTCTTGTGTACCCGTTGACGCCACATTTCGTTCATACGACGATTTAAATATGATTTCTTTGCTTGTTTGTGCTTCACGTCGGCTGTAGGTGTTGTTTTGATGTTTTTGTTGTTGTCAGCGGCAGGTGACGTTTCGCTGTTCTGTCCAGTCGCATTTGGAACGTAGAAAACGAAAGCACACGTAGATATATGTCAATCGCTCTGCACCAAAATCGTTTCCAACTGCTAAGTTGTATGTTATGTTGGTGATTCAAATTCTGAATTGGGGTCACTCAACTGACAATCAGTTGCACCAGAACATGTCTACAGGAGTTGCATAAGACCACAACTTTCCTCCCCAAAATTGAGGAATATATAGCAAAGCTTCTGATAAAGTAAATTATATGTTATTAATTTCTCACCCGTTGGTATACATTTCTGCATCATTGTGTCACTAACACAACTGTGACTGAAAACTGACATGGCAAACAAGATGCAATAATGCAACAACAATTGAACAATTTCACAATGCAATATATGGTGTGTGAGTCACAGAACAATGCTGTTTTCTGCTCGTCCTTACACCTCGTGGTGTTTCTGTACACGTCGAGGTGTGTCTGTACACGTCGTGATGTGTCTGTACACGTCGTGGTGTGTCTGTACACGTCGTGGTGTGTCTGTACACGTCGTCGTGTGTCTGTACACGTCGTCGTGTGTCTGTACACGTCGTCGTGTGTCTGTACACGTCGTGGTGTGCCTGTACACGTCGTCGTGTGTCTGTACACGTCGTGGTGTGTCTGTACACGTCGTGGTGTGTCTGTACACGTCGTGGTGTGTCTGTACACGTCGTGGTGTGTCTGTACACGTCGTGGTGTGTCTGTACACGTCGTGGTGTGTCTGTACACGTCGTGGTGTGCCTGTACACGTCGTGGTGTGCCTGTACACGTCGTCGTGTGTCTGTACACGTCGTCGTGTGCCTGTACACGTTGTGGTGTGTCTGTACACGTCGTGGTGTGCCTGTACACGTCGTGGTGTGTCTGTACACGTCGTCGTGTGTCTGTACACGTCGTCGTGTGTCTGTACACGTCGGTCTGCTGTCCTCCGCTGTTCATAATAAGGTATATAGCTGTGACCTATTCGTGTGTTTGACGGTGCGAAAAACATAGCGTTTCATATTTGCTGGGAAACGATTCATACCGGTGCTACGAGTGGTTGTTTGCGTCGACAGACAACCATACATTGCGTACTGTCTATTGTTCAGTCATATCTGGTGCGTACCGGAAATGGATCTTCCACCGGTAGTGGACATCCCGTGTACTGGTTATACAACGGGCATATACACATGACTATTATGTACACCGATATGTTTTCAAAACACATGCATATAACGATGTGCACGTATATCAGTGCACATGTAATGTGTGCTATATATATTTAGGTGTATATCGTATAAGCATAATGATATGTTCTTTGTTTTTGAACTCGTATATGTGTCGTATATATATAACGTGTCGTAATTATCGATAATGTTCTTTTGTGTTAGTTGTTCGTTGATGCTCATCAGGAATTTGTTATTTATATATATATAATATATATATATATATATATATATATATATATATATATATATGTAATATATATATAAGAACCGTCGGTTTGACGATTGTAATATATTATACAGCGTTGCAGCATTGAGTCGACCGAAAGGCATAGGCAGCTATGAATAGAACTTATCCGGTAGTAACGACAGTAACGTGTAATCTTGTCTCGCTCTTGCGTCCATATGCAGTTTGATATTGTTATGTGTGTGTCTGCTACTAACGTATACACGGTGAGCATCATCGTATGCATTAACGCGACCAAGTATTAAAAGTGCAGGCACATCGCATTGCTGTGTTTGAACTTCATATAGCCAGATGCTTCAGAATACCCTGTTATGTGAGACCGGAGCTGCGTACACTGAAACGATTGCCCAAACAACTACTTCTCTCTTTCCAGTGCACCACTTCGGGTACTCTGCTGTTGTGGAATCATTATTTTTGTGGAAATCCGTTTCAGTGTTTGGCCACGTGGCTGGCCGGTTTGTGTGATCAGACCGATAATATGACTGCTGTTAGGCGGCTACGCACGTCGGGACGCTGGAACGGCATCCGCAGAAAAGAATTGTTTCTTCAGTTTCCGTGCCCTTGTTTTGTAAAGATCGAAAATATCCACCGTCGATTCGGTCGAATAAATAAATAAACAAAAATTCAAACTCGCGTCCAACGCGTCGGTTTCCGTTCGTGGCTGCGCAGCCGGTGTGTCGGCGCGGACCGGAAGTAACAACGTGGCTCAGCTTCAGGGTATTTTGGCTCATCTCCCAGTAATCGTGTCGCACATAGGAAACTGAAGAGCAATTCTGTTCTGACTCTTGCAGTGCCACCCACACTGCTCGCCCAGCTCCTGATGCCAGAGGCGAGCCCAGCTCCCGGGCCGCAGTACACGACGCTCTGACGCTTGTCTGTGACGTCACAAGCGACGTCACATCCCCTGGCGACAGCGGAGGTATGCACGTGCTCGGCGCTGTTCACGAAATCGTCGAAAGTAGCGTGATAACGTTTTAACACACACATAGGTGCTTGGAGAAGATAGAGATACGTTTGGAGACGGTAGAGAGATGAGCAGAGGTAGCCGTCTGGAGAATATCCACAACCTCGTATACACAGCGGAAGAATGGTCGCTATTGCTTCCAGACCGTTAAACAAATTGCACCAAACTACGTCGATTGCAGGATCAGGTTTACGAGTATTTCATATTTACTGGTGGGAATATTCCATCGCCGATATTGCGATGGCATGGTGGTAGTATGTAGAACCGATATCAACTATACAACCGGGTTACCTCATTTTATACATGATGATAATACTTTTTGTTGCTATTGCTAACTACTACAACAACTACTACTACCGCTACCGGCACAAAAGAGATGCGTAGTTTTAGTTGTTTATGCTGATGACTATTTTCCGTCAACGATCGAGAAAATTAAGTGCATCTTCTTTTGAGGTATATTGTTGAATATTGTGATGTTTTATAGGATATGTCTGATGTATAATTTACTGTCAGATGAAATAAAAATGCCTCATAATAAACAATGTTGTTGACTTTTCACAATCCACATCATGAGAGTGAATTCAGATCGGCTTTGCTTTAGCAACCATACTTCATAATATATAGTTACACAATTAACCTTTCCTGCATACACGAATTGTTCTCGCTCAAACAACTTTGCGTTTTGTTGCAAAGAATACATTGTTGGGCCAGAACTTCAACAAAAAAATACGAAGTAGTGTCCGCCAGCTTATTGCTTCACGTCACTAACGGATTGTCAAATTATTTACCAAACAAACTGACAATGTATGACTACCATTTCTGCCCTCTTCTCTATTTATTATAAAAAGCCATTGCTATTTATGTATTCACTGCTATTCAGACAGGCAAATATCTGTGCTGTTTCATAAAATATATCCTATACATTAACATGGCCACCTATGTTAGTCAGGTTATGCAGATATAAATCATTATAACGATGGTATATTTCGTAACCCAAATTTCGGTTCCCATTTGTGTGTGTTTGTGTGCGTGTGTGTGCGTGTGTGTGGTGTGTGCGTTCGTGTGTGTGGGGGTGCGTGTGTGCGTGCGGGTGCTGGTGCGAATGCAGATGCGGGTGCACGTGCGCATGTGCGTGTGCGAGGCTGTGTTACCGTGTTTCTGCTGTCGGACACCTATATTGTCAGAAATAATTTACGACCTCCCAGAAGAATAGTTACTCCTCTAATTCCTTTCGTATTTCGTCGCTGGTAAATGTTCTTACCGTCTTACCGTTATTTTTGTATTTTCTGCAATTGGTCCGAGGACAGTTGATCACTGGACACGTTTTATACAACTTGGCAAGTTGCGTTAACGCGAAAACATATGTCAAATTTACGTCATAAGAAAAGTAATTTGTTTGAATACTCGGGAAACCGTATTTTATTTGTGTGTACATCGCGCCAACCAGATGGTTAACTTTGTTGCTAGTAGGTTAATGTGGTCGGTCCACTTTGATTTATTTGCGACTTGAATGGGTATATTAGCCTCTCAAACGTGACGTGTAACAGTGGCGCTCCCCGGTGGTTTAACAATATGTGCCACGGTTCTCATTCAGTCGCAAAGCGGCGCCACCGCATGTCGACTAAGACACGGTGATGGCATTTTTAATCTTCCAGGTACACATGAACATAGACACCTGATGTCTATCATCTTGTCACACTTACCCATAACCTAATCCTAACCATTACCATAACCTTCAACCTAACCTTAAATCTAAGAATGTGTGCACACCAGACCAACCTTAAAGGGGCATTAGATTCAGGTTGTGCTTGTTCGGCGCCGGAGATGACAAAACACAAAACTCCTGAAGGTTAGTATCCTTCATTTTTGTTATTTTTGTGCACATTTATTCATCAACACAGTTATTTATTTATTCTGACGGAAATCAGAACAGATTGGAAATTATTGTTATAGTGGCTAACATATTACATCAGCTGCATATAAAAATACATGTCAAACTATACTGAGCGACTCTGACTACAAACTTGTAAATGTGTGTCTTCGAAGGATAGAAACGGTCAGGGTGTCCATGATTCACGGTTTAGAATCTGTCGTAACATTCGCAGTGCTGACTCGCCCTGGTCCTTCGGCACCTAACAGGCAGAACAATTCTGTCATTCTCAGTCGTTGGCTTTGCTCAATGATTAAACATAATGTATCTCATATGTAGTGACTCATAGGCGGTTTTGCAATGTATGTTTTGACGATTTGAACAGCATCGTTTTGTCTGTAAAGTTGTGTATTATTAATGTAGATCTAGATTAATGTAATGTATGTATTTAGTTTGCAGGTCTGCAATTATCCTAGGGAGATGCCTTGTGTGGATGTTGCGTACTCGGTCATATTTAACTTAGACAAATATAATATGATTCGAGGCTATATTTGGCGGAGATAGATCGTAGAAATTGGTGGTGTAAAAAAGTGGATAAACAAGTGGAATTACTGATTGATAAGTATTATTTTTGCCTTAATATCATTCATAAAGTTGCAATAAACATATATTGAGTAGCAGTTGTGCTTAAAGTTAGTTAGTTAAAGTATTTTAGAACACCTTAGTATAGTGAGTGATAATAGGGTAACTCACTTAGGCGGCTTAGCCTTCGAGAAGTTGTAAACAAGATTTAACAAACCTGATTATGTGGTAGAATATATAGGAGATAAAGTAACAACCATCAAACTACTTACATAAGATAATATCTGTGTAAGCCAGTACTTGCTATATATTTTGGTTAGGTAGCATTGTTGTTAAAATTAAGCAAGGGCGATAGTCGGGCGGCGTAACCTAAATAAATAAAGCAGCCTAACATAACGTAATTGATTGTATTTAAATTAGGTCACTACCGGTGATGTTAGCGTTCGTGTTAGGATAAATAGTCGGCTGTGTAATTGAAATTTGTAACCTAAAGTGTGCTGTAGTACACAGGAAACAGTCTTTATAAAGACTAAGTTAGTTAAGTTATTAAATAAATTCTGATCGGGATATGGCGCCTTGCAAGCGGCAAGTCAAGGCAAAGCGACACTTGGTGTGCGAAGATTGCCACAGCTGGGTAGATTTTGCATTGTCCGGGTGTGGAAAGTCATGGGCAGAAACCATGGAGGAAGGATTCACCTTTCAGTGCATTGGATGTTGGAAGGTGGAGTGTTTGCAGAAGGAGATAGTTAGGTTGACAGATATTGTGAAGGGAATGGAGATGGGAATAAGCAAGAAGGCAGGTCGAATGGAGAGAGACGACAGGGAGAGAGGTGAGGATACTGCAAGACTGAAGGAGAATAGCAGTGGCAAGAAAACTGAGGAAAGGAGATTGAGAGGAGAGAAGGTGATTTGAGGGGAAGAAATTGGAAAATCGACAACAGAAAACGTGACAAGCGTGAAGGTGACAGGGAAGAAAGTGACTGTAGAGAAGGAGGGAGGGAAGATGGAACGGGAGAGGAGAGAGGAAAATGAGACGGGACGAAAGAAGAAAGGACGAAAGGAAATGAGAGAAAATGTGATAGAAGAGAAGTCGATAAAAGGGACGCTGACAGGAGGAAAGGTGACAAGAGAAAAAGCGACAGGAAAGAATGGATCGGAAGAGAATGTGACAGGAGAGAAGACGGCAGGGGGGAAAGACAACAACCAGACAGATGCAAACCCAAGAAGGAGCTATTCTAAGGCAGTGATTGAGGGGGCAATGAGGAAAGAGAGGGTGTTTATGGGTGACTCCATTATGAGAAAGACGGACAAGACACTGAGCGAGGGAAAGGACATCGTTGTTTGTTTACCGGGGGCTAGGATTGAACATGTAACTGACAGGGTAGAGAAGGTATTGGGACATGGCAAGGGGGGGGGTCTATACTGGTACATGTAGGAACAAATAATGCAGACAGGGAGGGAACAACTGCGATAATACAGAAGTATAGACAGTTAGTGAGGAAGCTAAAGAAGACGAGAGTCGAACAGGTTATTTTGTCAGGAATTTTGCCAGTAATGAGAGGAAGGGGAGCAACGTATAGAAACTGCAAGAGGATGGCGATCAATGCACTAGCTGAGCAGATGTGTGAAGAAGAGGGGGTGGGATTCACAGATTTATGGGGATACTTTGTTGGGAGGGAAGATATGTACATGAGAGATGGCCTCCATCTTAGTGGAAAGGGGGCAGCAGTTTTCTGAGAGAATCTGCTGCAATCTGTTGACAGTGGGACAGGTTGCATCTATTTAAACTAGATTCGCAGGGGGGACTCACAGAAAAGCCTGAAAATGAAGGCATAGATAAAGACAGCACAAATAAATTAACAAATAACAGTCTGGAAAACTCTTCTGAAGCTGGATATAAATGTATTTGTTTAAATGCAAGGAGTATAGTAAACAAAAGAAATGAACTAAACATTATGGTAGAAGATATTGACCCTCATATAATAGGTATAACCGAATCCTGGACCACCACCGATATATCAGATGCTGAATTGGGACTGACAGGATATGTAATGTTTAGAAAAGATAGAATAGGAAGAAAGGGAGGTGGAGTTATTTTATATATTAAAGAATCTATTCAGGCTTATGAAATAAAATTAGAAAGAGAAGCAGATTGCGAAGAAGCTGTTTGGTGTAACATAGTTACAGGAAACTCAACGTTAACAGTTGGGTTAGTTTATCGAAGTCCAAACATAAGCATAGAAGAGAATGAAAAAATACAAAACGCTATAAGGGAAGTAAGCAAACGGGACTGTATTATTATGGGGGATTTTAACCATGTGCATATACAATGGAAATCTCTACAGAGTATGGGGAGAGAGGACCACAAGTTTTTAGTTTTAGTTCAAGATACACTCCTTTCTCAACATGTGCTAGAACCAACTAGGGGTGAGAATGTGTTAGACATAGTTTTGTCTTCACAGAATGAATTAGTTGACAATGTCAAGATATGTGAGCCACTGGGGAGTAGCGATCACAACCAGATACAGTTTACCATCAAAGTAAAATCAGAAAGGAATAGCAAAAAGCAGTATAGGAGAAATTTCCACAAAGGAAGGTATAAGGACATGAGGAAATATTTAGCAAAGATAGACTGGAATAAGACACTGAAAAATAAGACGGCAACAGAATGCTGGAATATATTAAAGATTGAAATTAAGTGCATAATCGATCAATTTGTACCCTTCAACAAACAAGGAAAACGGTCCAAAAAGAAACACTTATCGAAAGAAGCCATTAGAAAAATTAAGTATAAACAAATGATGTGGAAGTCATATAGATGTACTGGAAATGATGAAGACTACAACAATTATAAAGAAGCACCTAACCAAGCTACAGCTGAAATTAGAAATTCAAAGAGAAGCTATGAACAACAATTAGCTAGTAATATAAAACATGACAGCAAGAGTTTTTATGCGTATGTTCGAAGCAAACAGAAAGTGCAAGATAAGGTCGGTCCTCTATAAGATAGTGCTGGAAATATAATATCAGAGGGATTAATAATGGCAGAAGACCTGAATGAGTACTTTAGTTCAGTGTTTACCAGGGAAGATATTAGTTCACTGCCAATACCAGAGGCTAAGTTCAAGGGGGCAGATTCAGACTATTTAGGACAATTAATTGTAACCCCGGAAATGGTAGCTAAGAAAATAAGGGCTATGAAGAATAATAAATCACCTGGAGTGGATGGTATTCCACCCAAACTACTATTGGAAATTGTAGAATAAATTAGCATACCACTTGCAACAGTTTTCAACTTGTCATTAGAAGAGGGAGTGGTTCCTTTAGAATGGAAAGAAGCAAACATTATACCGTTATTCAAAAAAGGTTCGAGAAACAAGTCACAGAACTATAGACCAGTGAGTTTAACATCAGTGATTTGTAAATTATTAGAAAGACTAATTACAGATCACATGGTGGATTTTCTTGTTAAACAAAACTTGATAAACCCATCTCAACATGGTTTTTTTAAAACGAGGTCATGCTTAACAAATATGTTATGTTTTTTGGAAGACATCACTAAGTGGGTAGATGAGGGATCACCAGTAGATATCGTCTACTTAGATTTTCAAAAAGCTTTTGACAAAGTACCACATCAAAGATTACTGCTTAAACTAAAGGCCCATGGCATAGGAAATGGCATAATAAACTGGATAGAACAATGGCTGATTGACAGAAGACAGCGTGTAGTAGTTGATGGGGAGGCTTCAAACTGGAAATCGGTATTGAGTGGGGTACCACAGGGATCAGTATTAGGTCCTATATTATTCTTAATATACATCAACGATTTGGATGATGAAATAACAAGCAAGGTGTTGAAATTTGCGGATGATACAAAAGTGTTTAGAAGGATTAAAAGTGATGGAGATAGACAGCATTTACAAGATGATCTTGACAGGTTGATCAAATGGTCTGAAAAGTGGCAAATGATGTTCAATTTTGGGAAATGTAAATGCCTCCACATAGGACATGGGAACGAAGAAGTAGAATATACAATGGGGGGTACTGTACTAAGTACTACTGTAAAAGAAAAGGACTTAGGGTTAACCGTTAGTGCTGATATGAAGATTTCAGAGCAGTGCGGAATTGCAGCTTCAAAGGGAAATCAAATCCTTGGATTAATTAGGCGAAACATAACGTATACGGAAAAAGAGCTAATACTACCGCTGTACAAAACAATAGTTAGGCCTCATTTAGAATATTGTATTCAAGCGTGGAGGCCATATCGCAGGAAGGACATAGGACATATGCTAGAAAGAGTGCAGAGGAGAGCAACTAAAATGATACCAAATCTGAGGGATCTTAGTTACGAAATACGCCTAAAAAAATGCGGTTTAACAACACTAGAGACCAGGAGATTGAGAGGAGATCAGATAGAAGTGTTTAAAATATTGAAGGGTTATGAAAATATTGATAGAAATATGTTTTTCTCAGTTAAGAAAGATAGAAGGACTAGAGGACATGATCTTGCATTAGCAAAGGAGCAGAGTAGATTGGATATAAGAAAGTTTTCATTTTCACAAAGGACTGTAAATTAATGGAACAGATTACCTGCTGATTGTGTGGGTGCTAGTAGCGTGAATATGTTTTAAAATAAAATCGACACATACCTCAGACGGGCAGGATACACATAGATAAAAGGGTCGGACTCTCGATAAGCCAATGACTTCCTTGTCCACCTGCTAGCGAGAGAGAGAGAGGGAGAGAGAGAGAGAGAGAGAGAGAGAGAGAGAGAGAGAGAGAGAGAGAGAGAGAGAGAGAGAGAGAGAGAGAGAGAGAGAGAGAGAGAGAGAGAGAGAGAGAGAGAGAGAGAGAGAGAGAGAGAGAGAGAGAGAGAGAGAGAGAGAGAGAGAGAGAGAGAGAGAGAGAGAGAGAGAGAGAGAGAGAGAGAGAGAGAGAGAGAGAGAGAGAGAGAGAGAGAGAGAGAGAGAGAGAGAGAGAGAGAGAGAGAGAGAGAGAGAGAGGAGAGATATATATATACATGTATATATATATACGAAAGTTCGTCTGTCCGTCCGTCCATCCGTCCGTCCCTCCCTCCCTGCCTCCCTGCCTCCCTCCCTACTCCCTCCTCCCCCTAACCCTAACCCTAACTCGGATTAGCCTATGATTTGGTACTGCACGCGTTGACTTATCTGTTCACACACTTACCGAATGCCCGGCCTGTAACATCCAATAGAACGTGAAGTTGCCGTGTGTCTTAACGAAGGCCTCCGTCAGCCTGGTGGCCGGGGCAAGGAGGGCCGTCCGCGGGGCGTTGTTGTAGTAATCGAGGCCATCCCACGTCAATCGCTGCACCCAGTCCATGGTGCCTACGACCGAGGACGTAAATATGTGGACATTTGCATTGACATTCATTGTGGAGCGCGGTGGCAAAGGAAAAGGAAGTTGGAAAAATGAGTACCGATCGGAAAGAATGAAGGCAAGCAAAATAGAGGAAGACCACACATCGGGACGCTGCATCTGGGCATTACACAGGGACAACACACTGAGATACTACACCCATAAATTACATCGGGACACCGCATCTAGACACTAGACGGGAGACACTAAATCGCGACACTACACCGGAACACTACATCGAAAAAATAACCCTACATTACACTGGGACACTACATTGGGACACTACACCGGAACAATACATCAGGACATTACATCGGGACACTACACCGGGACAATACATCTTACATTACAACGGAACACTACATCGAGGCACTACACCGGTTCACTGCACCTACTCACCCTTCGTGTCACATATCAAGTCGAGCTGCCCTTGATACACGACAATGTCCAAATGTGTATTCTTCAGCAGTTCGTCCACTGTCAACAAATAGTCACTTGAAAGGAACGTGACGTGTTAAAACTCGTTCAGTTCCATTTGGTTATTTGTCTGTGGACAGCAGTTTGGCTTATCAATTCGTAATCCAATTTGTCATAATTCCTGTTCTTGTGACATTTTCTTGACCTTAAAATGCACAATCCAATTTAAAACCTTTTAAGACTTGTGACACACCCGTTTGTTACATGCATTAAGTTAAGACAATAAACGATGCAGAAGTGACTCACCTATATTAATGACATTCTTCATGAAGTCAACACGATGCTTTCGGAATACATCCATTTTCTGTCCTACAAAAATGACAATACAATTCTACTAACTACGTGGCAAGAAAAAAAGACATAATATATAATAATATATATATATGCATGCATACATACACACATGCATACTTACATACATACATACATACATACATACATACATACATACATACATACATACATACATACTTACTTACATACATACATACATACATACATACATACACTGTACATACATACATACATACATACATACATATTTACATATATACATACACACATACATACTTACATACATACATACATACAAACATATGTACATAATATGCATATAGTTACAGGCATATTATATGTTCTACTATGCTACAACATAGTATATCGTATATGCACGCATGCAGCGCAGGAACGCACGTGCATACGAATGCATGCACGCATAAACACACACACACACACACACACACACACACACACACACACACACACACACACACACACACACACACACACACACACACACACACACACACACACACACACACACACACACACACACACACACACACACACACACACACACACACACACACACACACACACACACACACACACACACACACACACACACGCACTCATCCATGCGCACATAGATACACACACGTCGCACTCAGTAATAACATTGCACAATTTGTCCTATCCTTAAGTATCACATAATCGTGTATTCATCGAGTTATTAAGCTGACAAAGTATTAATGCAATGGCACTGTGATCACCCTAATGTGTTTTCCATCTGTGTTTCTATTAATCGCAGCGTAACCGGCTACAACATTTTTCCAGAGAAAACGACAAATCAGGCTCATTGTAAATGCTCTACAGGTATATCAAAGCTTGTTCTATTAAACGTAGACCGTTGACCTACCTCCCCATGTGACATTTCGAGGTATGATGCGAAGGTAGTCCTTCACAATGCCATTCATTAATTCAGGCAGCGATAATGTTGCGTCGGAAAAATAACCCGACCACTCGTCTTCACCTGAAACAGAACACAACGTACAGTGTGTAACATGTCAGTGTCGTATTTGTAAAACAGTAAGCTCCTATATAGCGCGGTGTTCAGTAGCTAGGGTTGCTCAAACGCTTTACACTTTAGTTCCTGGCAGACCTGTTCAATCAAGCACCTCGTATTCTCTATGAAGCACTCAGCCACGCTGAAGTTACTGCATTAAGATCCCGCGTGTACAAAAATACGACTCACTAAACACTGCACCACCGCGCTCCTTGAGTACTGGAATCATGATACGTAGTGAATAACGATGGTCACAACGAAGAGACAACGGTGGTGGCACGATGACGATAACCACGAAGTGACTGCGGCGACGAGTCGATGACTATAAACACGAAGTGACAACGACGATGAGTCGATGACGATAACCACGAAAGGACAACGGCGATGAGTTGATGACGATAACCACGAAATGACAACGACCATGTGTCGATGACGATAACCACGAAATGACAACGGTAATGTGTCGATGATAATTACCACACAGTGACAACGGCGATGTATAACCACGAAATTACAACGGCGATGTGTCGATGACGATAACCACGAAATGACAACGGCAATAAGTCGATAACGATGACCACGAAATGACAACGGCGATGAGTCGATGACGATAACCACGAAAGGACAACGGCGATGAGTTGATGACGATAACCACGAAATGACAACGACCATGTGTCGATGACGATAACCACGAAGTGACAACGGTAATGTGTCGATGATAATTACCACACAGTGACAACGGCGATGTGTCGATGACGATAACCACGAAATTACAACGGCGATGTGTCGTTGACGATAACCACGAAATGACAACGGCGTTGAGTCGATGACGATAACCATGAAATGACTACGGCGATGAGTTGATGACGATAACATCGAAGTGACAACGGCAACGAGACGATGAGAATAACCACAAAGTAACAACAGCGATGAGGCGATGACGATAACAACAAAGTGTAAACGACAATGAGATAATGACCTGCATGAATGTACGTATGTAAGTATAATATAATGTTAAGATTTGCGTCTTAGATGCTTTAGATGTCAGGCACCGAACTTTCATCAACTACCCAATGTAAAATATGCAATGATTTTATTAATGGAACTCTCAGTCTGTTAAGTGTCTTACCGGTTTTAGGGTTCGTGACATATGTGAGACGGCCGTTAATGAATTGTTCATAACGGTAGCCTGGTTTCTGCGATTGTTCAATCAATTGCAACATTCGCAGAGATCACGGGCAGCATTGTGAAAACAATGCACCCATTTACGTCGTAACAAACATCCCGTACGAATTCTAAAGCGCCATCGAGCCGATGTGCATTTTTGGCAGTGATAATAATAATTCAAGGAGTATGTGACAAACTAACTACGTAACATATGTAAACGGCCTCTACTGAATGATAATGTTAACCTAAATTCAGTGGAAAGATGCTACAGTATACATTTTCTATAGAAATGCAGCTATAATTATATTATGTCACAATAATAAGGCCCAAGAACTAGACGAACCGTCGACGAACATCGCTGGCATCTCTCTTGTGTTTGGTGTCGCCGTGCGGTACTTGAGAACGTTGTAGAAATCGACATAGCTACTGTGAGAGTCAAGAACCACCTGCGTCTTTCGCCATAAATCGGTCGCCTTCATCCACTGCCCCCTGGCGGCCGCGTCCTTACACTTGATCGCCTCTTCCAAGATGGCGGCATCACCTCGTTCATCTACGACCGACTAAACAATAACCCACGTTATATGATAAATAAACAAGATATGGAAACAACAAGAGACAGTGTAAGTTAGCTTAGCTTATTCTCTTGGGATACGAATCGCGGGAGCGAATAAATTAAACAAGCGAAGAACGGAGGAGCTGAGGGAGGAGGTTGGTGTAAAAGAAGGCTTCAAGAAGAGGTTGGCAAGGGAGGAGGTTTGTGTAAAAGAAGGCTTCAAGAAGAAGTTGGCACGGATTTAGGGCATGCGGAAAGAATGGGAGGAGAGCGGCTAGTGTAGATAGCGGGTGGTATCAGTGTGCAGCATTGAATATCAAGAAGAAGTCCACGCCTGAGATGACGAATGGTGTAATGAGAGATAGGGGGAGGAGTTGAGAGCGAGGGGGAAAGGGGAAGTGGAAATGAATGGGAAAGGCGGTGATGAGGGGACAGTGACGGGAAAAAGAAGGAAAATAAAGGATCGATAACCCACAGTGAGGCTAGTCACATCCCGGATTACAAGGAGAAAGAGTAGAAAAGGGAATATTAGTATAATGTTTAATATAATATTTAAAACATTGAAGGAATGACGTTACATGTACAATTTACTCAAGGTGACAAATGCATTATAAGATCGTACCTAAAGTTAAATCGTCTTTTCTAAAAAGAGTTGTACAGCTTACGCCGCCGTTAATGATGCTATTGTGCACTACAAGATAGTAAGTATTTATTGTTATTTTGTAGCAATACATCATACCATCTGGAATAAAAATGGTCCCCACGTCATTGTCGAATCGATGGGCGAAATCCACGAATTTCCCATAGCGAATCCTTTCAAAGCACACGTTATGTATCCTCGCTGGATAGCCTGTAACATGACGCCATTTGTTTAAATACAAATCTAGATTATGGTCAAACGGTAATTGGTTTCTAGTATCGAAATATGTAGCTGAACAGAAGCACTCACGCCGTACAATCTTCGGGCGAATACGGCCGCCATCTTGCCTCCATACGACTGACCGAAGATGTAAAATGGAACGACCTGAAAATATAGGAACATAAATGGTAAATCATTTATGCAAAGTGTATGGTTACAGATACATAGAATCGACCAATTTCACGTGTTTTGCCTGTGTATACTATATTGACTACTTGACCTACTTTATTTAAATGCATAGCTCAAAGTGATTAATCGAACCTTCTATTCTATCATATTTAGATCTTTCCACTGTTTTGTGTATTACTTGCGTTTGTCTTTTCATAGCGTCTAAATGTCGTGGAGGCCAACTACACAATCGTAGGAGGCCTGGCTTATGTGTGTTTGAATTGTTGTACGCCCTACCTTAAACTCGGGGTTCTGTTCAAGAAACTCGGCCAAGAGAACAAGTAGATCGGTGGCAACTTGTTCGACGTCTGTCGTGTAAGCGTCCTCCGTGTCGACGTAGCTAAACCCCGTCCCCACCGGGTTGTCAACGAACAACAGGCTTGATTCTCGCACCTTTAACGAAGATATTCACATATTGTCGCATCATGATTTCGATTCGGTGTGAAGCCCTGCAAATTGTTATGTGATTAATATGTCAATCGTATGCATTTCAGCAAGGCAACTGGATTCAGTGTGCAATGTCCGGGTGTAATTTACGCTAAGTGGAGTCTCTTTAGGATCCATAAAAAGACAGAATTCGTTCTCCAAGCCAGCTGTTCTTAACTAATAACTGGGTGGCTCAGCCATTTTGAATGAGTTGGCAAAGGCTTAAAGGGAGTAAAAACATCTATTGCTTGAATTCATGTTATATTGCATCCTGCTATCTATGTCCAATACAATTTAGAAACATCGTTATATATAATCACCATATTTTAATTTTTGTGGTGAATAAATAATTACTTCAAAAATGATAAAAATATTTACAAACAGTGCATTATAGTATAAAATGATTTTTTTTATATTACTTCGTGAAAACATAAACAAAAAAGGGTAAAGAAAATCAAAAGTTTGCATACTGTCAGGATTGAACCGGCGTCGCCCGATTGTAAAATAAATAACAAGTAACCAACGCGCCTACCCACTGAGCCAACGGGACCAGCAAAAACTCTCTGACTGATTTAAGCTGTTATGATAAATTGTAAAACTCCTTCATGTATCGATATTCTAGTGATATTATGAGATTATACACGTTACTTTCTGTAGCTGGATACACTATATGTTTGCTATGTACGTTTATTGGTGTAGATTATCTCCCGTTGGTTGCATTCGATATAATTATTCTGAAAACGAGCCCAAGCTCGGCGAAACCTAGTCAACTTGTAGGCCCATTGGCATTCGTTGTTTTGAATAAAATTCGATTCGTGTGGAACCGTAAGATAACTGCTTGTTCCTCTATGATGACTAGTGTTTGTATTACGTCGGAATATTGCACAATAACTCATTCTGACGCTCGTTTCGACCCAAAAGCTATCCTTGTAAACATGCTCTGAATGCATGGAAAGGGTCGGCCTGATGCGAGTGTGTGTCATAAGTGACGTCACGATACCACGTGATCGCCTAGCTCATAAAAAAAAAATTCCGCGGGAATCGCTTCACAGACGGGCTTAAAATCGAATTTATGCTACAAATGTATTTTTCTGTATTTGTTTAATGTTGTCAAATGTTACATACAATGTTAAACTTTGTGTACACATGGAAAAAGGATTTTAGCTAATGCCTTAGTTTTATTTCCTTATAAAGTAATTTCGAACTTTCCTTTATTGTTCCGTTGACGGTACCAGATGCATGCGAAACGAATACTTTATACCAAATGTTGTGTGAATTTAGAAGGTGTTAAAATATCACACGACATTTCAAAACCGCACGACATCTGGCGTAAATTGTTCATCTAACATGCCACTAGTATGGACAATAATAATAATAATAAGATAACTTCTATTGCGCCTAAATCCTTGGAAACCAAGCTCAGAGGCGCATCAAAACAAAAGGGTTGGTCAATCTCAAAATCCATAAGTAGTTTTCCAGTTGTCAACAGATGGGTCAAGGCGCTAGGGAGCTACGGTGGATAAGCAAGGTTGTAAAGATACGTTTTTAAATGACGACAGAATTTTGTAATATTTTCAACTGATCTAACACTAAGAGGAAGCATATTCCAAAGAGTTGGTGCAGCAACAGAAAACGCCCCAGTTCCAATGTTAGTGTTGACTCTAGGAACAAAAAGTAGGTCAGAACTAGATGATCGAAGATGGATAGGTTTTCTTACAGGAGTAAGCAATAAATGCAAATAAGATGGTTGCTTATTGGACAGTGCCTGGTATGTAATGGTACAGATCTTAAATATTATACGATATCGTAGAGGAAGCCAATGCAAAGACTTCAAAAGTGGTATAGAACGAGAAAAACGAGGAGATCTTGTAACTACTCTTGCTAGACAATTTTGGACACGCTGAAGTTTTGTGATATCCTTGCTAGCGATATTATAAAGGAGGAAATTGCAATAGTCAAGTCTGCTGCTAACAAACGCTGTTGCAATAGTCTTAGCAACAGAAAATGACATATACCGGCGAATACGGCGAAGATCACGAATATGATAAAAAAAACAGCAGCGACATGGTTGAGATATGTGTTGTCGGAAATTGAAGTTACTATCAAAGATCACTCCTAGATTCCTACCGAGGTAGCTGGCGTGATATACTGATTCAAAATACGCGTAGGGAAAAAACCATCCAGTTTACAACGCTGCATTGGAGTACCAATAATGATCAATTCAGTTTT